>JAOXJK010000001.1:67547150-67578285 GCA_025774025.1 Xenus cinereus
GTTTTTCCTTTTACTTTGGGCCTGTAGGAGGCAGGATGGAATGCCAGTTGTTTAACCATCCAGAAAGCAAGCGGTGGAAACAATGCAACCGCGTTCGCATGAATTAGCACAAAACATAACTCTTCTTGTTCTGCTACAGCCACAGCATACTTCAATAAAGAGGTGTAAGAGAAAAAGAATGGGAAGAGCTCAAGTGCCAGATCTACGGCAAAATAAAAGCATGTAGCAAACCGCTGACGAGGGCCTGTTATGCATTTTTGTGGGTATCACACAGAAATAATCAGCCCTGATTGCCTCTCAGCAGTTCCAGCGTGTTAACAGCAGCATTAGGATAAGTGTGTTTCACTACCCAGTACATTTGCTCTCTGTCTTACACACATCCACCACAGCCTTGTGTCATCAGCATCCATGCCATTTGTTCATGCTCTTTACCCTTTCCTGTCTGGGACTCTGCTCCCCGGGATAGTCGGCACCAGGTTCCCTGTATCTCTGCAGGCAAAAATTATGAGCTTAATAACAACCACAGACCAACTTGCCAGTCAAAAACGACTTCATCTACTTTTTCGTATGATGCAGACAGAAAAGAGGCCATAAAAATAGCATAACAGTTTACTAAGAAGAACGTTCTAAAACTGGCAATAATAACCCGAATCCTGTAGGGAAAATTTTAAAAAACAATCCATATATATCCATATTAGGTCAGTAAGCCACAATGTAATGAAATTAGTATGATAAAGATGGTAAGACACTCCATATAACTCATACGGTGATGTTAGATCAAAGGAAGGAAATAGAAAGTTTAAAAGAAGTGGCAGAATGAATGCATTAGAAGCGCAGAGGTACAGGTTTTTAAAAGATATCAGTGTAACAAGGACATAGATCCGTCTGAGTCACCATGAGGCCTAAGGCCAAGACATTTTTAGAAAAATAAATCATTCTCTAAGGAAAAAAAGACTGTCTCCAAAAGCAGATCCCTCTCAATTGAGTCTAACAGATCAGTTCTGTAGCGCAGGGGGTAAAAATTCCTCAGACTTAAAAGGAGGAAACCCAATTTATTATTATTATTAGTCTGAGCAAGACAATATGCAAAAAAAATGTTTCCAACAGGACACAACACAGAAAACGGTCAAAGTACACTTGGACCCTGAGGTAGTTGACTCTCATGACTGAACTAGGCAACCAAAAGACACCGGACAAACAAACAACTGCAGAAGCTAAAGAGGGAAAATACAGAGCAATGGGGACCTTAGTGACTGAAAACCATCCCACACCATAGATTCAAAAGTAAAACTCAGCATTTAACTGCCTTTGTTTCTCTATCAGTAAATAGAGAAATACGTTTCTTCTCTCATAAAATGTCTCTGTCAAAACTTTCAAAGGATGTTGGCAAGAGAAAGGCAGCTGGCTATCTCATCTGATAATATTACACTGAATTCAGTTTAAATGTTTTGCTAATGAAAAGGGTTTTCCCCACCCATTCTACCTAGATATCCATTCCTGTACCCTTTCTTGCACCACGCTGTCCTCAGTGTGCCAGCAAACTAAGCACTTCTTTGCCAGGACAGTTTTAAATCAGATCAGTAAGCAGACCTGACCTATCTTGCAGATGCAGCCACCAGAGAGGCAGCTGAGAATGTGTGCTCCAGAGGCTGACAATAATTAGATCAAATTAAATCTAACATGTAACAACACTCTGAGAAATCACAGCAATAAGGCAAGTCAAACTTTATGTCCAAGGACAAGTCTTGTCTACTCTGCCAAAAGGTAACATGCCTTTACAGAGTTTATAGGCATACAAGCATTCAGCAAAGAGATGTTTTCCACCTATAGGGAAATTTATTTTTACAATTCCTATTAAAGTTATGTGAGGTCTATGGAATTGCAGCTGCCTTTTTATCACCTCAAGGTTAGTACAGGAATAATCTGGGAGGAGTGGAATTTATTACTGCAGTAGGAAACAAAATAAAAGTTTAAAAAAGACACAACTCAAAGAAGCACAATGAGCGTGTACAACAAGGCACAAATATTAAAGGATTTTAGTTAATATTTAACTCTAAGGACGGCAAACACATGTGCACAAACATCTGGATGCACATTTATACACTCTGTTCAGAACAGTTCTCACTGCTCCAAATTGAAACTCGGACAGACTGAACAGAAACTCCTGTGAGACAAAGGCTTGGGTGTGGGGGAAACGGGAAGACCACAATGGACACGTGCAAGCCACTACAACACTCTGAAAAGGCACTTCATATAAGTAATCCTGAAAGAGTTTCATGAATGCAAGGGCAAATTTTCACTCATGCCTGTTTAAACGAAGAGCGGAAACAGAGAAAAGTTGGATTTTCTTTCCCTGCACTACTCCAAATATTTAATTCCCATTTTGCTGCAACTCAAAACTGGAAATGGCTACTGTAATTACAAATTAGCATACAGCAAAATCTCAGAGTCTCCAGTGCATCAAATAATCATGATAATCATACTTCTGGTGAGCTGATACCAACCTGTGTTTCTAATCTAAGAGGCTGAAGAAGCCCTAACACCATCTGAAAAAAGAAAACTGGAAATGCATTTGTAAATGGGGTATCTGGTAACTGATCTAGTCGCTTGTACAAGCAGTAATGAAGAGAGAAGGACAGAGCATGCAGAGGGAATCACCTGCTGCCTGGGATATGGTGGAGAAGAAGGTGGAGTGGAAGAAGAGAGCATGATCACTTTTTTGGGGCAGGTCCGAGAACGTTCTCTACTCCTCATCTTTTTTTTTTTTTTAAAAAGAAAAAGAAAAAAAAAACATAATAATGGTAGAAAAAAAAAAGATAACATTACCATTGGCTTTGGTGAGACAGGCCAGAACACATGAACTGAGATATCGTGATCCTTAACTCACACCTGTCACAAATGACCCAAGGCTACATTTTATCTGAAGCTGAAAGATGGAAATTTTTCACCCATAGCCACTCAACCACACGTCCATTTGACAGCTACTTCTAGGGACAGCCAACACGTACTTACATCAGTCATCAGTTCGGTTTCTGATTCAAGCTATTACAATCGGTGAAAGGTACAACTTGGAACTCTCCATAGCACAGCTGGGCTGTGCTCTCTTTGCTCCATAAAAAATTACTTATTGCTGTGCCTTGCTTTGTTTAAAGATATCCATCCTGTTGACCTAATTACTCTTGCTGGCAGTTCATTAGCAAAACAACTCAAGTCACAGAGTTCTGTTCTCAGCTGTAAATCCCTCCTCTTTAATTTACAGATACTAAACCAACTCAGGCAAGTTAAGCCATACTCCGCCATTCTAGTAGAACAGAAATAGAGCTGTTTTATAGCTAAAATGTAGACATATCGAATAGTCTGAATATTACTCGATGCAGATACATGTCCTCATTTTATTATAGCAGAAAACATGCCTTTCTAGTTCTGTACCTCCTTACTACGTACAGACATTTCTCCATCACTGCTTAATTATTAATGTATCTTCCAACTGATTTTTCCTTTTGAGTTCTTACCAGAGCACATCTGGAAATTGTTGCATTGCAAAAAAAAAATATTAGAATGCTGTGTATCCAAAGCCACCATTAGATAACCTCCAAAGAAACAGCATGCTGTTTAAAGTTACTACAGACGTTCCTTACTGCCCTTACAGCTGAGCTGGCACTAACATCTGTTTGGGTGTTCTCTTCCCTTTCAGAAAAAAAAAAATTAAAAAAAAAATCAACTCTTCCAATTCAAACACATGCTACAAGCAGCTTAAACTAAAGCACATGACTTTGCACTGAAGTGGATGAGGAACATTCACATGCTGTTTCAAAGGCTTCGCTGTGAAGTCTCTAATTTCTAGCTGAAAGTGTGATAACATTTTCAACCGCTACAGCTGTTCCTGGACTTTCACCTGACCATTCCTGAGTTTGCATTTCAGATTTCAACATTTTCACGGACTTGTGTATTTTTCCATAGCAGATCTCAGAATATGACATCGTACAGGTATATGAAGTGCACGTTAATTCCTCCAGTAGGATGCATTTCTGACCATGCAAAGACAAAGATGGCTATAGGAAAGACGTATCACCAGATTTAAATAAGAAATAAAAGTAGGAAAAACAATATTTGCAGAAATCATTGGTGTTGTAAATTCTCTTAAGATTTCAGCTCCTGCTGAGTATGGTAATCTCTGTCATTGTGTATTTTCAAAAACCACAGTTCCACCAGAATTACTGAAAAGCGTTTGTACTGCTGCACCTTTATCACACTTCAGGGGACCATTTCAAAAGTACAAGCCTCAGACCTCCAGAGGCAGAAAAGATTTGCCCCAAAAGACACGTGATCTCCATCTTAGAAGCATCTTTGCACACAACGGTGATTTAAGGTATTACACACATACCCTGCTGCTGTTAGGAGACCTATGAAACTATAGCTCTCATAAGCTGAGAGTCTGGAAGGCCAGCACAAAATTCAGTTTAAAAGGCCTGTCTCCCGCACCATACTCAAACAGTTAGAGCCTCTTCTGGACAGACCACATATCTTTTCAATGGCTTCATGATTCCTGATGAAATATTCTTTCCCAAAAGCAGCCAAAACGGCTTGGAAAGCAATAGAATACACCACACACAATGTTTTTATACAAGTAGGCATTCACTTAAGGAGGTTAACCACCACACCATGAAACACAATCCAGATTTTTTTAGGAGATACTACCATCACATAAAAAATTACACACATTTCCACTGTACACATACCCTTAACAGTATCTTCATCCATTACTAGCTGCTGGTGAGGTGCTCATAATAGCATGAAACCAATTTTGCCAACACAGCTGAACATTCTCAAAGTGTATCTCAATAAAGCAGACTTTGTAATCCAATTCACAAGGAAACTGCAGGCCACACAGAACGCTGTGGTGAGGTTTTTAACCTGCTTAATTTTTTGAAAGTTTTGCCTTCTCATGGGAGATAGCACTAAAAGTCTTGTGATGAAAGTAGAAACTGCTTCAGAACAGATTTTGCCAGGATTTCACTCTTTCTAGCAATCCTGTTGCCCCTATCCCACCTGTGTAACGAGACACAGAGTCTGCCTTACAAACTCATTTAAACTTCTGGCCTCGTAACTCTTAACTCCAGGGCCAAGAAAGATTCTAGACTTAAACTGATAAGCAAGTACAGCTAGGGATGTCCGCCTGACAGACTCTGGCAGGCAATAGCCCAAGACAAATACAAGTTTTCCATCAAAACTGGGGGTCCGACCCAGAACACATCCTTTGCAACTGTGTGGTTTCTCCCCTGCAATCACTCTTATGCTTTCGCAGTACACTTTCCTCTCTCATGCGGTTTCCAAGATGCAGGACCAAACCTATCAAACACGAGACTCAAAACTTCCCTTCTCCCGAAGGTCCCTGACGACCTCAACTTCATTCTGCCTACTGGCAAGATGATTTTCCTGGTTTCCCTGAATAACATGTCACCACTTTGTCCCCTTCGGAATTGCTTTGCTCCTTTTCAAAGGACTCTTCAGTAGAAGGTGTTCACTATGTGATATATCTTACATGCAGTCACTGACTGAAGTTTCTGCTCATAAACTGTGACACCTGTGCCAAACAACTCAACTCTTTCCCACAGCTTTGTGAACAACTCTTTTCAATAAACATACAGCCTTCCTAAAGTGGTCCAATAGCTTTTGAATGAAGACAACTTATGGTCTTCATTTCCCCAGACAAGCAATAAGAAATCTTTAGAATAGGGACTGTATCAATTGTTTCTCTGATCTCACTGTATCCTGCAGATTTTGCATCCTTGAGACCTGGTTTTATTCTTCTCCATTTCAATTGTCAAATGAAGAGCACTGCAAAATCCAGCATGAAACCTGGACCCAAGAACCAACCATCTTCTGTTGATGCAGTAAAGCCTATTAAGGGAAGATCATCTCCAGCTGTAATCTTGAGAAGGAAATCATCCACACAAGGCAAGCGATGTCAGTGTTCAATAAAACAACACAAGTCCTCTGAAACCATAACTCTTCCACAAAAATTTTTCAAAGATATGCCTTACAGCGCTGTCTATACAGAGATGCTATCGAAGTTGAGGGAGACCAGAAGGAATTTTTTTCTTCCCCTCTTCTTGTTTGGTGGTTTGTTTTTTTTTCTTTTTTTTTTTTAATCAGGTAGTGCAAGCAAAAGAACAAAACCAACAACAAACTGCTTTCTGGTGAGGAGAAAATCTTCAACATAAAGTAGGCAACAAAAGTTTGTGCTTTTTTTGGTCGATTACAAAAGGATGACAAGAACTTCTGTGTTTCACCATAAAGGCTTAATTATAAAGCTTTCATAAAGTTTCAATAGCAGGTTCAAATACTAATCTCAAAGCTGCAGGGCTGTGATCTTCTCCAAGTGCTAAAACACAAATCTTCATCCTTCTGAATGGAGATAAACTGGACTGCATTGGTTGTTTTCCCCTTTTTTGTGGGGTAACATAAGCAGTGGTCATCAACTGACTTAATACCATAGATCCATATTACGCTCTTCTGCACCAATTCTTTGGGTTCTCCCCCTTTAGCGGGGAAGTATTCTTAAAAATTACAATTTGTCTTAATCATCTATGATGTGTATCGACCTGAAAGTACTCATTAGCCTACGTAGAAGATTCTGATGAGACAGAATGCAGAAGAAAAAACACTGAGTCAAGAAAAATAAACATAATATTGACATATTTTTAAGACTCTCTTGACAGTCCTACTGCAAACAATTTCCCTGGTTTAGGTCTTCTTGCTTGGAGAGATCCTTTAGATCATAGCAGCGGTCACGACATGCAGCACAAATTGTGTTGAATGTCTTGAACATGAAGTTCACCATGAATCCATAAACATGCAGAACAGTGAATTTCCAAATTAGCGTTATCTTCTTCCTCTTGACTCCAAAGCATGCTCTGATTAAACTGCAACCAGAAAGAAGCAGATGTTTCCCCAAATTACGGCTACCAGAAAAATGTATCTCAGCACTCTCAGAAACCTGAGCAGGCCACGTGCACAGAGAAACGGCGGAAACAGAGGAAACCAGTGAGATCAGTATCCCTATCCACTTGAAAAGATTGTCTGTCACAAGCCTTGCTTTTGAAAGAGCACAGCTGAAAGAAAAACACTGGCAATGACACTGGGCCAAAACACATGAGAGAAAATAAAATTTGATACCTGTTGATTTTTCTGCTGTTGATGCCTATTCTGACCCCCTCTGTGGCATAAAACCTAGAATTTACTTAATTCACAGTATTACAGGAATCTGCAATGCAACGAATGCAAGAAGTTGGCAAGGACAGCTTCGTTTGTCATAGAGAAAAAAAAGCTACAGTACGGTCTCCTGCAACTGTGGAACACATAAGATTTCACATGTGAATAGCAAAACTGATAACTGATTTTACTACATGTACACCAAGGAAGAGCTTTAATATCATAGATGGCATTAACACCTTTAACCTCAGGGGTTGCAATAACTGATTACATATTTTCAATTTTTTTCCAGCAGAAAAATATAGAAATACTTCAGATGATAAAATGTCTACACTAGGTTGCATCCGTAGGCAAGGATTTTGCTAAAATATCCACTGAAACGCTGGGAAGTTGAAACTAGCATAAGAGGGCAGGGCAAATTCGACTGAAGTCCTTTCGAAACATTAAACCATGCATCATTACCAAAGGTGGATATTGATTTTATTCCTTAAAAGTTAAATTATTTAAAATAACAGGCTCACAAAAGGTGCTAGAAAAGGACTGGTTTATAAATAGGACAGTGATAGCTGGTGTTGGGTGCAGGCAATGCATCGTATTCATAATCAGTTTCTTTACCTGTTTCCACTGGGGTATGGGAGCAAGACGGCCCTGCTCTCGTCTGCTGGATGGTTGATTGTGAACACGTTCTTGATAAGGCAGGACAGGTTGCTGCATGCAGGTTGTAGGGAAAGTGAGTTGGGACCAAGGAGGAAAGATAAAATAGTGAAGGAAACTCAAAGAAAGCCAAAGGAATGGAATACAGAGTAAGACAGACAAACATTTAAGAAAAAAAAAATAGGGTAGGGGAGAACTTGTTTAGCAAGTAAAACATAAAAAGGGAAAAAAACATCCAAAAAAATGGGAAACTTCCTATGTTTTTGGACATTCCCTTTATTTTTATTCTTCCTTCAATAAGGAAGTTATTCCAGCCCGGTTCCAGCCAGGAAGTTATTCCAGGCTGGTTATTCCAGCCAATATGTAGCGGCTGAGGAAACATTTGATTGATAAAGAGTGGGATAAACATCACCATTTTGAGATAATGTTACACTGCTGACACTGGTGTGCAGCGTAGCATACACGTACTTGAACTAGCTTTGAAGTAGGTAGGTCAGGTCCCACTCCCAATCTGGCCATGGCAGCACAGAGCTTGGCACAAGCTATGAAGACAGACTACACAGCAGAGCAAGAACTCGGACACTTAAACCATACCGAGCCTTATACTGCTGACACCGCGCTGCTAGCGGTGGCTTGAAGCGACTCAATCTAACTTCAAAGACAACCACCCTGCAGTTGCAGTAGTTTGGACGCCATCCTGAATAACCAGCAGCCATCAGGAAGCCTCACCGGGAATGACACTAATATCCCGATTGTAAAGAAACTCCCAGGTATTTTTATCTGCTGCGCTTACACACACATACGAAACTTAACCACAGTTCACAGGAACAAACAGACATCATCTGGCATGAAAAAGTTCAAATCAGAAATTAAATTGTAGTTCTTAAACATTAGAAATGGGATGTTCCTGGAAAGCTTTTCAACAGTAATAGTCATTATAAAAGAAACTTGATTGCTGGCAAGACATTTTTGAATGAGATTACCTAAAGTAATATGGACAATAACAGGGAAATAGATTTTTATTAAGAAGTTCTTCTCTATCCCATATTCTTAAATTTAAATTTTTTCTCTTTTGAGTGAGCTTTTCTTCTCTAGGAGAACCTTTGAAGTAGAAGAGCACCACCCGTCTCAAGGAATGCATGTTATTCATTATTTTCCTCCATAATTCCAAAATAAAAGGGTTTTATTATCCATCTCCTACCTGTCTTCGTAAGCTTGAGGACTGCACTGGTGCATTCTCCTCAAACTTGGCCAGCAGCTGGGTTGCCATAGACTTGACTTTGTTCTGATTCCCAATGGCAGCATCAATTCTCCTCTCTGTCAAGGCGCTCACCAGTGTGGGCCTATCTTCTCTGTAGCTTCGTGGGATGTCCTCCTAACAATCAACGATATCAAAATTTAACAAGATGCAATTGGATCACCTTTACTTCTCTACCCCTTTGCTGTGATAGGTTTCTAACACTGTAGAAAACAAATCTCTTAGTCTGCACCTAAAAGCTCACATTTTAATTTCCTTTAGCGTGTCATCAAAAGTTCTGTTAAACTCTACTTATCTTTTCAACCTTATTTGATACTCTTACCTATCAAAGAGACCACAGCTGAAACACTCCCATGACTCCACCGACACAAAGCAGAGACCTATCTTCAAACCTTCAGTGAGAACTCAAAGTTTTAACTCACTTGTACCTATTGGCAATAAACATTTCAAGTAGCATACTAGAAATGTATGCTTTTTGCACTAACCAAGGCTAAAGTTAAATATGAATGCGGATTCTGACTACACTGCGTGACCTTACTAAATGGAAGTTTTATTCTTGGTGTCCTCATCAAATCAAAGTAAATCGCAGTAAAAAGAGAACATGAGGGAACTGCAATTATTTCATTTGTTGTGTACTACTGTTTCATAAGCATCAGTGAAATATTTGCACTATAGCCATGACAAAACGTAACCTCTGAAGAATAATTACTTTTTGTCTTAAAAAAAAAATATCTTATATAAGCCCTGTCTGAAAACGAAGAAAGAAAATGAGAGGACTGAAGTGGGAATAAGGAACCTACCACATGTTGTCTTCCCTGACACTTTCCTCACTGTAATACTTACATCCTCAGATTGGCTGGTTTTTCTCCTCTTTCCTGCACCGTCCAGTTCCTTTTCTTTTTTGTCCTGAAAATGGGGAGAGGAGAAAAAAAAACGACAAAGATAAGGATTCCCATACCTTTCTGGCCTGAGATAAATGCCATCAGTGCACTTAAGCTTTGCAACACAACTAATTAATTTTCTGGGCCCATTCTCCATTTGTTTTAGAGGATTCTTACCTTCAAATTGGACATCCTTCAGCACTTTGAACTAATTGGGAACCGAGAAACCCATTGTGTTTCAATACAAAATATATCCCCAAGTACTACCACAAGGCTAGGATTTTAAGATTGAAATACCACTAATTGAGAGTACATACTACAGACATAATTCAGAAGTTATAAATGTCATGTATTGTCCCATGCCAAGAACTGATGAACACATGGTCTTTTGCAAACACAAAGCAGATACACACTTACACGTATATTTTTGGTACCACCTACTTGGACAGGAGCCTAACAGACACAAGTGTGTATGTAAGACTATGGCATGGTTACCTTTGGAGTGCGTTTCCGAGAGATGCTTTGTCCCAGTTTACTGAGGAAAGAGATGGGTGATTTGGTACTGGCAATTAGGGCAGCTTTTTCTTCTGCATTCAGGTCCAGAGTATCTATTAGCAAGAACAGGTGGGACAAGGGAACACCAAGAAATCATTTCTGTGGTGATATTATTTCACACACAACTGAAAGACTCACCGATATTTTTTTTTAACGCAACTCCTTTTCTTAAATTCTCTGTACTAAAGGATTGTAATGTTCAGAATTAATACTTTTCTCAGCTACTCTACTTTTTAATTTTGCCAAAATCAATTCTCCTTTCAGAGTTTATAACCACTCAGAATAAATACTGTGTTTGTTTACTCTATTTACTTTCATATTTAAAAAGCATCATGATCACCAGTATTCTTAAGAAGTGGTCAGAGTTTTAAAGATAATACCTGATACACAATATATTTTTTAAAGGCACACCATTTTTTTAAAATACAATTTTTCCCCCAAACAGAATGATAGACTTGAATTAAGATCATCAGTAATAAAGAAAAAGCTGTAACAACATTATTAATATTTAAGGTAGGCCATATTGATTTGTGTTAGGCAATTGCATCTTTCAGTCCAAATCGAAGATCTTTCATTCCTCATGGGCCTGAAGTTACTCTCACCATTCACAGATAGTAAACAGATATAAAACTTGGCCAGCATTTTGAAATTACCTACTAAACAACTGCTTGCAAGGCATCTCACATTAGCCAAGACTGGTGAAACCCTAATAATAGCAAGAAAGCAGAAAAGTTATCTAGTACTGCTGAAGTGAGTTTAGAATTTTTTAGGACGTTGTTTTGAGAACATTATTTTGTATTAACTCATTTTTTTGCACTTGATGCCGCTAACACGGTCTTTATCAGCACCAATAAGAAGTCAACTTTTGTAATGTCAAGTTAGTGAGTGTTTAGTATGAGCTTACGCAGGAGAAGCATGAAGATAACTGAAGTGCACACATTCATCCCAAAGCTGTCTTTAAATCTGAGACACCTGCCCCAAACTCCTTACCGCTAGAGGGGATGGTGTCTTTGAACATCTCATAGAACTGTGTGAGGTACATCACCATCGACAGTTTATCTGGCTCTCCGACAGATGCCATTTCCTTTCCAGTCATAATGGGAGATATTCCAAACTCTTTTTCAGCGATGTCAAAGGCCAGCTGGTTATTCTTCTCCACGTTGTGCTCATCCAAAGAATCGAAGTCTCTGCAAAGGGCAGAAAGGCAGCACGCACTGAATCAAGTACAAATCAGTCTTCTGAAAGAACTCAGAGATCCATCTCTTCTTTTCCTCTCTCCAAAATATTTCAAATTTATATGCCAACAACCTTTTCGTATTGCAGAGTTGATATTACTTGATTATGGTACTTGATTATTACTTGGCTCAAACATATTCTTTTTTCATTTCAATTCTTAAAAACTTTATTATCCTCTGAAATATTTCTTCACTTCCTCCTTTGCTGGAAGACTGTACTGTTTTTCCCCTACGTTAAAATCTTTAGTGTGATCGGAACTAAATTAAGTCTTCACTTTTGTCCTGTTTTTTCTTGACTGATCCATATTTTAGTTCTGCTGGCTTTTCCCAAAACTTGTAGAACATATAAGAAGCTTGTACAGAGTTATATAAACCATTTTAAAAGCTATTTGAACTTACCACAAGCTATACAGATACTAAACAGTGTAGCTCAGGTTAACTCAAGTACACCAATAGAGAAGTACTTCAGTGCACATGGAAAGGAATAACCAAGTAATTTTTCAGCATGCTTTACATTGGACTGTGTCTTTAAATGCAGCTCCCACATTTATCTTTCCTAATGTCCCTTTGGGAAGTTGAAGCCATTACAGATTTCAATTAAAATAGCAGAGTTTTTGCTCCTGTTTCTCCTTCCAGCCAGCGTTTTCCCATCCTAAAATCTGGGCACTGTTTTACCCAATTTATCATGTAAGAGGATGCCTCCCCCCCCATTCATCCAAACAGCACTTTAGTGCACAAACACTAGCAACATCTCTATTTAGACTGTGGGTCACTACTTCTAAAAAGAGCAGCCTAAAAGTCTTTAAAAAGAGTTACTGTTAAACAGGAGATTTATAAAGGGCTGTGTAGAGACTCATTCATGAGAAATTTAACTGAAGCTATAAACTATTCCTGAATAACTTCACAGAGAAAAGAGCTGTCAGTCAATAATGGTTTCCAGTCAGTACCAATTTGAAGGTTAATTCTGTCAAATCATCCAGAAGGGGAAATGACAACACATTTATTTTCATATTTATCAAGCTATTATGACCTTCCACTCTGCTGGTCAATCACCATACGTTAACTTCTATCAATTTTAATCGAATTAATTTCAGTCTATTTCTCAGTAAGTCACAAACGCATTGCTTAAGTCTCCACACTATTAGTTCCACATATCACTAACGTTCTGCTCTTTCTTAGTTATTCAGAACAGCCAGTTACTCACATTAAGTCTGGACGGTATCTGTGGATAATGGCACACAAAGCTAGGCCACTTTTCCATGACATCGTGAGATCTGTCACATTTACACCAGCGTATCCATCGGTCTGCCTCTGGCACCAGCTGAGCAATTTACTAGAACGAGCTACAGACTCTGTAAGAAATCATATTTTTAAGTAGAAACGTACATCTTTTTCATGAATTCTAAAACCAACGTAAAAACCATGAATCAACAAATAAAACCTTCATGTAAATAACAAGCTCCTTCTACAATGAGCAATACATTTTTTTATAAAAAAAAATACTGTCTTATCTATTTTAGATCCAATAAAGGATTTTTAATTTTCTATAATTTAATTATGTAAGTTATAACTTGCCAGGATTTTCAATCTAGCCCTTGTAAAAGAGCCCCAGGAATTATTAAACAGTCACAAAGGCTTGTTTTAAATATGATCAAAAGGATATACAGTAGCACAAATGCTCTCTAAAGTCCAGATATACTATTTCTGATGGAAGAACTACAAATGTACTTGTGCAACTTTTTCTTTTCTCTGGAAAGCTTTCCTTTTAAAGCACTGACCTGTTTTGACCTTGCCTTACTGCAAGATCTGACAAGATTACAGCCTAAAGGGACATAGTTGCAGGCCAAAGAACAAATCAAAAGCCTAGATAGCTATTCAGCAGTGAAAGGGAGGCTTAGCAGCAGAGTGGCATTCTGAGAGTCCCCAGACACTATCTGGACATCCAAAGGCATGGTGTGCAAAAGGAAAAGGTTCAACATACCCCTCAGGGTACAAGACAAGCAGACAGATACTAAAATGCTTATCACAAGGCACCTAACTTTCAGAATAACGCAGGCAAAGTCAGGTTTCATTCAGTTAAGCTAAGAGATGAGATTAAAGGAAAGCATGAACAGAAAGAGTGCAGAAGAAATACCTGCTGTTAACTTTTTGAAGAATTCTGAGTTTACTGTTAGAGTGAATTCAGACCAGGCTTCTCTATATTGTTATGGGATAAAGGAGGTGAAAAAAATGTTTGCATAAGCAAATATGCTTAGAAATATAACAGCATTATTAACCAAGGGAAATTAGGCAAACAAAAATGTATTTACATGTTAACTGAAGCTTTAAAAATAGGAAAAGTCAGACTATTGACAAAACAATCAATGGATAATTTTTCTAAACCAAAAGAGACAGGTTAAGTAATACTTTAGAGCCCTTCTACACTGATCCAGCCCCAGAATTCCAAAAGGAACGGAGCAGTAGCCAGCCTACCATTCCGAGTCAGCTTTGGTGTCCTGGAGTTCACAAAGTTCTCTATTTCCAGGCGAATGTCTTTCAAGTCTCCTGTATTGTACAAGTGGCGTACCTAAAATGACACAAAAAAAAAAAATTACCATCATGCCACGCACCCAAGATCCATACAGAGAGAACAGGACAAGAAAGAGCCATCCCAAGGCGCAAAAAGGAAGACAAGTACACTTATGTAGCGGAAATCTCTAGTTCAAGAACCCCAGAACAACAAAGAATAGCTAGTCAGTGCTGAACAGTCTAGCTGACTTCTACTGCTGCTCAGTGGATACCAAATTGCAATGACAGACTGCTATACTAGATTATTACAAAGAAAATGTGAGCGCACACACGCACGTATAGATTTCATGTATCATTAGAGCAAGGTTAAAACTGTCAATATCAAAAATTCCTAAACAGAAATTTGTTAAAGCACAGAGGTCTACTCTTGACTGATACACCTTTTCACTGCTTCCATGCTATATTGCCGCATCAGGTCATTATCTCTTCCCAAAACATTAGCATAGCTTCATCTAAGGAAAGACAACGCAGATTGCAAGCATTCAGAAGCACCATTTGTCCAGTTTTACCTGCTGTGGCCGCAAGAAGTTCATGTTGATATTGGGATACCGGGTGGCGGGATCAATGCTGTAATGGCTGAAGTTTTTACTCACATTCTCAGGGGTGGTCTGAGGCAGTAATCTATAAATGCTTTCCCTTAGAAAAACAACATTTTAAAAAAGTTTTAGGTTTTGTGAGTTTTTTTGTTTTGGGTTTGTTTTTTTTTTTTTTTAAAGAAATTCATCACTAATAATACTGCTAAGTCAATTCTGGAGAGATAAACATTCAAATCAGAAATCTAACCACTTCAGACATACTGAAACTTAGCTATTCAACAAGGCTATTAAAATCTGCAGTTTGATAAAACTCCAGAAATCAAAAGGAGGAAAGGAAAGAAAACAATACATTAAGCATAACTGAAAGGGTTCCCCAGTACAAGACAGACATTGAGACACAGGAGCGACTCAGGAAGAGGACCATCAAGGGGACTGGAGCCCTTGCCCTGGGAGGAGAGGACAAGGCAACTGGGTTTGTTCAGCATGCAGAAGAGAAGGCCCAGGGAAGATCTTACTGCTGTCTGGAAATGTCTAATGGAAAGGTGATGGAATTCTAGCTCCAACTGCAACATTATTATCTTAATTTAAAAACAAAAAAATTCAAACAAATGGAACTTTAAATATCCGTTATGCCATTTATACAATTTTTTAAATGATACTATGGTTCCTGATGGTCAGAAGCTGCAATTGCTTAAGTTTAAAATAGGTTCTATTAGACCTTGGCTTTTACTTAACTCTGTCTTTTAATTACCCAAGTTCTGATCTCTAAGATATCAACTTGAGTCTCCAAAACAACACTCAACTAAAGATGATAAAAACATCAAGAACTCAATCCTCCAAACACAAGATGTTGTTCGGCTTATATGAAACCAAGTGATCAATTTTGGAGAACATAAAATAAAAGGAGGTTTTAGCTTCCTTAAAATCATAAAAGATACCCACAAGATAACAGAGGACAGCAAGAATTTTTGTCTCTGGTATTTTAAAGGCACCTATATCTTCATTTGCTTTGCTGTTGCAAGGCTGGCTAGAGTAAGTCAGGCTCACCTTCTCTGTGTAATATCAGTAAGCAACAAAAAAAGACTCATCTAATCTGCTTTTAAAACTAGAACCAAGAACAGCTGCAACATTTCTTACTCCTCTATAAATATACTTCAGTTTATCAGCTCCTTAGGAAATTTTTTCTTTGATTGAATTATATCTACAAGCCTCCTCTAAAACCAGTGAGAATTTGTATCCCCCTGTCTATATATTTCTACTAGAAGAAACTGGAATGAATGATGAGATGTTGGAGGATTAGATTAGAACCAAAAGTGTATTCATTTTCTCCATTACCTCTCTGCAAGAACTTCCAAAGGACTAGCTCCAAGTGACCAACTTCGTACCATCCAAGCAGAGTCCATTGCAGCCAAAAATCCCCTGGCTATTCCAGTTCCCATTGGCCAAAATGGCTAATATTACAGTTTACAAAAAAACAAAACAACAAACAAACAAAGACCAAAAAAACCAAAACAAAACACAACAGAGAAAGGAAAAGCATCAGTTAGCAAAAATTTTAAACAAATCTCAATAATATATTCAGATGGTAATCTGCTGGGAAATTATAGCTCAGTAATTAGCTTAAAGCTCCACTCCCGCTGGGCTAGAGGAAGCCAGATGTACAGTGAATTGCTCACGAGCTCCCCCAAAGCCTCTATTTGCAACTACAATTCATACCCTGGAGTGCCTTAACAGCTTCTCTTCAAGACTGTACTTTTTAACCAAGTACAAAATGCTAATTATTAACAGGCCTACAGTAGGTTCTGTAGAGAGTCTAACTGAACCAATAAGAAGCAGATGGAACAGACATAACTTGAGAAAAAAATCTCTGCATACATTTTCTTAAGCAAGATCATTGCCACCCTAAATATTTTGTTTTCCCAACACTCCTACTCTTCCTTCAAACCTCCCATTTTATTATATAAAACCAGCAGCTTTTCTTATAGTTACTATTTTATAGGCAGGGCATACGTTGGTGATGGGTGCGATGGCTTGTGCTTCTGCTTCAATTCACTCTTTACATGTGATAACTTTAAAAAACAAACCTCTAAGAGACTGTCCCCAACCAGTGCCACAAGCAACTGGTGGCCATTCTGCTCTCGCACCAGGGCTGCGTTCTCCGACGCATACATGCACGTGAAGTCAAACATGGCCACATCTGGTTGACCATAGTGATTGATGGCAAAGTCCAGTGATGGCAGCTGCTGATTAGTGGAGAAATCAGCTGCTTCTCTGGCATAGTTTAGCAGAGCCTCCTGGTCCACATTCTCCCGTGAGAGTAGTAACTCCGTGTCAGCATAATCCTGCCAAAAAGAGAAAATTAGAAGTGAGAGTCAAATGTGCAAGTTTATTTTAAGACTGGTACATACAATAGTTGGCATTAAAAATCCAACAAATCCACTGATACAGGTTTGCCCTCTAAATTCTTTGATTCTGTGTTTGTGCTTCCAAAAGAAAATTGGTAAATATTTTACTGCAAACAGTAACCAGTCCTCCTAGCCTGACTGTGAAAGGGGTAAAGCTTCTGAACATTTCTCTTCACACATTTCATAGAAAAGGCACAAGACCTCAGTCCTTATTTATTCATCTGTGGCCAAACTGCTTTTAAATTAGCTTCTATCAGACTTGGATACATTTCCAGTACTTTCTTCACTTCCTGCTGTTTCAGTCCCATAAAATGAGGGATGCTCAACTAAGCTATCAAAGGTTAAGAATATTTTATCTTAACGTGAAAGAACCCTCTAAGTCTACAAAGGAATACAAATGTGGAGAGGACTGATCTTGTATCACTCTTCTGATGGCCCAAAATACTTCCAAAAACAAGCATTAACCACATATATTTGTGGCCTAAAATACACTGGTATAAAAACATTCCATGGTGAAAGAAAAGAGTGTTTCCCGTTTTTGAGCATACTGAAAGCAAATTGTACCAAAATCTTAGTTTATAGAGGGTACAGGAAAAGTTAATACCCACATGCCGTATCACTCCTTTTTCCAGCAAGCTCTGTTTTTTGGCAGTCATGACAAAGTAGTGTGTATCATCTTTATAGTAGACAATGTTCTCCAAGTCAATACCTTGGTGAAAGAACAAAAGACATGGTCGTGAAGGAACAAGTTACATGTTAGGTGTAACACAAGAGCTCTATCGGAAGAAAGTAAATTGAAAGTACATGGTTAGAAAACCTTAGAGAGAGGATGCCAAGCAGCTTTCTCTCATTCTTTTGATGACTTTAAAATATGAATCTTCAACAAAACCACAAACAGCACATTTCACTTGCATATAGCTACCACTTTTAAAAAAATAGATTTGACATCACTCTAAGATTTGCCTTCAGATGCGGAATGCAGGAAACTGAACTCAGGATTCAGACTTTTCCTATTTAGGGCTCATATTACCTGAAAACCTTAGAAGTTCTCCACGTCTAAGTAAAAATTACACGCATCTGAATGATACACATCTGTTCTGTACAACAGTATAGAACAGCTGTAAAAACGGGGAAGTCAGATTTCAAAGAGAGCTAGCAATGACTGCCTTCCTTGCACAAGATGTTCATTTATTGATTAAACACGAAACCAGAATTACAAAGTTGTAATAATAAAGACAAGTTTTCTCTGGAAATCTGGCAATTGCTGGCAAACCTGTGGCTTCCCGTAGATCCTGGAAGAACTTCTGGTTGAATATGAAGGCCACACCACTGATCTCTTCTACTTTGGCTTCAGCTGTGGTGTTGCGATTGATGAAGTTTGCTGTGATAGCAATTGCTAGTTTACCTCGGAACTCTTTTCGGCGAAACCCTACAGGATGGATAAAGTAGTAACACTGAAAAATAGAGCACACCTTCAGCATGCCATAGACAGGTGCTCTCACAAAACAGAGAGAATGGATTTGATGAACTACAAACTGCTCCACAGAGAAAGCAACAACTGCTTCATCAGAAAAATAAAAGGTCTTTTGTCTAGGGAAAAGAGCTCCCCTTTCTTTTTTACCTCTTTGCCAAAAATTGCAACTTGCATCAAAAATATTAAGATAGAATTCTCTACTACACGGCATAGTAACACTTCAATTACTCCTCTCAAAAGTAAGAGCTACAACACTAATCAACTAAAGAAAAAACGTAGGAAAATTTATCCAGGTCAAACCATCTAATTGTATGGCTAGTGGGCAGGAAGAGGAAAAAGACGACCCACTTGTCTTTGATACAAATGGATTTTTACGTAGACTTTTAATGTCCCATTTCACTAGTCAAACATCTTTCCAGATTTTGATCGGGATGTTAAAGGTCATTTTTGCTCTGGTTTAAGAATAAGCTCTATTTGAAAGTGAATTACGGACACGCCATTACCTTCTAAGGTGTTTCTCCTGCCATCCCCTCCAATGATGACTTCAAATTCATACTCAGATACTGGATGGGTTTTTGGGTGGACCAGTGCACGCCAACCTATTCCTGTTGATAAACTCCAAGTTAATGACAATATAAATAGTGCTCATAATAGAACAAATACACAAACCCACTTCTTACTATCCATAATCCCTTCCTCACACGATCAGTAAATATACACTGCAGGACAGCTATGTTGTTGATGGGGCTATTGCTGACTTGCACGGCTGCTCTGTGTGAATCAGAGACGGAGACAGCTCCGGTAAAACCCCTCTATTACCTTTAAGGATCACTACCACCTTTAGAGCTTCTCTACTACCTATTCAGTTAATAGGATACCATGAAACAACTAAGCCACTACCTCCCATGGCAATCAGAGAACAGTTTCACAAAGATACAAAAAGCATAACACAAATCATTCATTGATATAAGTATCTTCAGTGCAAGGAAAGGAGTTTTTTTTAAAAAGGTATCTTCTAAATGTAATAGATTTAAATATTTTAGGAGCAATTACGGTGTCATGTTCTATTTCTACATGTAGTACTTCAGGTACTTTTGTTCTATATGGTAACTAAATTGGATTTGTAAATAGAAAGAATAAATCCTACTAAAAATTCAAGCAAAACTGTATTGATAATTACTATCATTAATGGAGCATGAGGAAAGAACTTAGAGTCACAGCAGAGTTAAGGAGCAGGAGTCTGTATCCTACCATAACTCCCCCTTTCTCTACTACCCATTTCAATGCTACTTGCTTTCGTTCTCCTGATCCTCCGGAGGGTAAACAAGCCCCTGAAATTCCACATTGACATGGATCTCTATTCCCAAGATCAAGGCAACCTTCAAAAGGATAAGCTGGAGCTGACGGATACCTGCAAAAAAGCAGATAATAAAGAAATAAAAGGAAAAGAGCAAAGTGCCCACATGTCTCTGTTTGACATCACTGATAAACTGATTTAAAGGTCAGCTGCTACTTTCTTTTTCGTCCACTGTGTTCCCAGCACTTCCTCCAGGCAGCACTGGTGTGTAATATCATGGCATGCCAAGAAACTTCTATATAGCTGAAACCCCAGCCGTTTTCAAAGAAAAAAAGTAAATTTTTTCTTTTATGTTTCAGTCCCCAAATCAGCAACAAGGGAAACAACCAGAATGTGCACTGCAGGAGTGGGAGGGAAGAGAGCACAAGCAGGACTGGACTTTTGTCACAGATGGCAACTAGCCATTTGATTAGCCTAGCTGTGATACTAAACTGCACATTCATCCTAACACCCTTGGGATAGTGAGGGCACGGTAAATTCCCAAGTTCCTCACCACCTCTTTCCTCTCCAGTTAATGTAGGCAGCAGGTATGAAAACGACAGCATGCAAACTCTATTCATTTGAGGGAAGACCCCTTACTGTCATGAAATGAAAAAATGTTCCATCTAAACACTAAATTCCAGCTGTGCTGAGAGACAAAAGGAGACAACACACATAAATTACTGGAAGAAACTAAATGACAAGAAATTGGAAGGTAAAAAGAAATCTGCAAGATTGATGTTCCAAGGATCTTCCGGTTTTACCATTCATTGACGAACACAAAATAAATAAATAAATAGGCAGTTTTTGCTTTGGACAAGAAGCCAAATCTTATCTAATATTTTTATGCCAGTTTATACTTCCCAGTTATGCCCAGTACAGAACACAGGCTGGTGGGCAAAACCTGGCTGTGCTATGTCCAGTAAATATTTGAAAAAAAGAAAAACTGAAAAATAGTAACTCTTGCTCCACCAAAATATTAAGGTTTCAAAGGAGACTGATTTCTCAGCATTTGAGAATCATCACAATTATTCTCAATTTTAATATGTAAACATCTATTTAATTAAAACTTATTCACAGGCTGACAGTGTTCTTGAAAATAGCTTCATCACCCTTCCAAAAATTAACAAAGCCAAAATTGCTCCTCCTTCTTCTAGATCAACATTCACAAGAATGTTCAAAAGCATTCAGTAATTTTTCTTTTTTATGAGTTGCTTACAATGCTCAAGAGAAACAGCATACTGTGGCAGCTGCAGGAACGTAACAGCAAAAATATGAAAATTCTCCATTAAAAAAAAAAAAAAAAAGAAGGTTTGAACCTTAAATATACTTTTCAGTTTAGGGAAATGGCACAATGTATTTCTTTGATATCTAGGTCTAGCCCAAAATGCACTACGCAAGGGTAACGCTGAGTTGTGCCGTAAGGACTTGAGAGCAATGAGTGGTGTAGGCTGAATTTTAATGAGTTACCCCCATGCCCTCACCCACCTTTCCCCTGTGAAGAACAAGTGGTGCTGTGTCTAGCGGCGGCTGTACTTACTGATATGGTCTATGGATCCTGCACAGAATTTGCCGTAAAACTTTTTGGCTCCAAGACCCCTCAAGTCGTGTATGGTGAATGGCCACAAATGCAGCACGTTATTGCGGGAAAAGGCATCCCTCTTTTCTATGACCACCACCTTGGCTCCCAGGAATGACAGGTCGATGGCTGTACGAAGGCCACAGGGTCCAGCCCCAATTATCAGACACTGCAAAACAATCAGCACAGAGTAACTGTACAGTCCTAGGAGGAAAAAGATATTTTTACCACAGTTTCCAAGCATCCCACGGCTCTTAGGAGTCCAAGTTCTCTTTGTCTGCAACATAAGCTGAAATTTAAGATCAGTCTTTCTATTCTTACCTGTCATGCTCTGCCACTGAAATGTTAAACCAGTTCCTGCAACCTGAAAACAAGCATGTCACAGAGCAGTAAAATGTCTGGAGAAGCAGGCAAGCCACCTGCCTCTTTTAAACCTTTGTCTGAAGAAGAGACACCAAGCCATATTCTCCAAGCTATCTAAGCACCCAGAGAACAGCAATACTTCTGAAGGCTTCTCCCTCTCATTCCACCTGTGTGATTTTTTTTTATTTTGTTTTTATAAAGAAAAGGTGATGTAGTGTTTTAGTCTCGTTTTCCAAAGCCCCAGCTGGCCCATCTTCTGAAAATCTTCAGTAACACCAAAAATTCCTCCTCATCACTGCGTAGCACAGCAATGGCTAAGGCAGGAAAACGCAAGAGATGCTGTATCATTCAGAGCAGCACAGGCAGTAGTCAAGTCAGAGCTCTCTAACTTATGCCTGTGCTGGTGCTTCTACTATCGCAGCAAAGGAGACTTCAGGAAAGTAAATATGAACTTCCTGTGACTAAACAACTTTTATCAAAATACATCTTCTCCAACCTAACCTTTGTCATATAAAAAGTCTTTCATCTTCTCATATCTTTATTCCCCTCTACTCACAAACACTCTCAGAGGCTAATAAACAACTTGAGAATGTAAAATACTTGCATATCTAGTGTTGAAAGTACTTCCAGAGAAACAAGCGATAAAGCAAGATCATTTCTTTTAAGATTAAAACAACAAGATAAAACAGTTGTCACTTCTTACCCACAGAAACTGAGGTCCACAAAGAAAGCTGGTCTGGTTACGTGCATTCACAGGAATACAGTACACAGTTCATTCTGCCATATCATTTTTGTACTTTGATTGAGTATAAAGCAGACCCACAGGATAAAGACCTTGCTACAGTGGCTGCCATCTGAGTATTTTTCAGATCCTTAAATACTCTGATGGCTGGAGAACAAAGTCCTTCTAGAAATTCTTAAGTATGCTGAAACTTCACTAGAACCCAACCTTCTGATAAGCAGCATATTCCAAAGCAAAGCTCTTTGTTCCTTGGTTGCCCCCATACGCCAGTTTTCACAGGTTGTCACATTTTCACCAGTTCTTCACTGGGGCATAAATTCTGCAAATGATGTGAAACTACAAATACAAAGCCTGACTGATGAGTGGAACAGTGTAAGTTACAGCAGTGATGACATAACAACCGACGTGCAAATTCAAAGTAAGACTAATGTATAAGACAAGAAGTCACATAAATCTGAGGACAGAGATCCAAGTCTGGAGGGAAGGGAAGAATAACAGCACTGCTTCTTTAGTAACTTCAGGAACCTGAAGGCACATGGGAGAAAAGACAAGCCCAACCACTGAGCTATTAAATTGCAAAATAGACTTGCATATTGAACTGGTGTCCAACTTGTCATTTGTTAAAAGGGATAACCAATTAAGATCTAATATATTCTTCCAATTTAATACTGGTTTCTTTGAGAGTAAATATAACTCTTAAACATCACTTAGTCTTTATTCGCTTACACTTCTAAGAAAATCTGCTGAGCATATCGTGTTTATTCAGGTAACAGCTTTGCTCATCTGACAACTACAATGTTCAAAGACTGTATTCAATAAGCAACAAGATCACACTAAGTTGGGTGATTTATTCTTTGATAACTTTCCCCATATAAAATAGTTACGATAGAGTACACAACAGCAAAGTAGTTGTACAAAAATCAGACTACTCAAACTCAGGTCTATGTACTAAAATTATAAATTATTTGCCTGTAATTTTGTCATAGAAACATAAAGACATCTTTTTCTCTACCACCTTTCCTCCTGAACCCAACCAAGGATGTGGTTAACATCATCTAGGTTATGTTTAAGACTCTAGATGTTCTGGATGTAAAATATATGATACTCAGTGAAGTCAATCATGGCCAAAGTTGCTTCTTTTTTTTTTTACCATCATAAAAATGTGAAATTAAGTTGTTATAAAACACAGCAAGTTTTAAGCGCAATTAAAAACAGAAGAAAAGATTATGCTCCCTTTTCCACTTTTAACACTTCTTCCAGTTTCAGCTCTCTCATAGAAACCCACCTTGTGACACCCTCACAGGCAGCAGTAACTACATGGGACACCAAGTAAATAAAGGCACCTTCTGCTGTTCCTCATTCCCTTTCCCCTCGACTGCTGCAACTCCGTGCACTAAAGCTGTCTCACCCCTCAGAAACACTTCTTGCTCAAGATCTTTCAGAAAGATTATATTAAGTTTTCAGTAACAACACCATGGCAATGGAACATTAAACACAAACTGAAATCCTGTATTCTCTGTGTAACTAATGAAGAGAGAGCACCATTTGTAACTATTTACATCTGAACAAGCCACCACGTCCAAGTCTTGCTTTCATGAACGTTGATTATCTGAATTCTGGTGAAGCTGGACACTAGCCATGTGATGCACTAATTGCCCAGCTGCTGCCCAACTCCAGTCACAGAACATCACCCCTGACCAATTTTTACACGGCCAAGTAAAAGCTACACTACAGAGGAGGAGAACTTCAAAACTGGTATATGTTCAAGTGTATAGAAGCTGAGATTACTAAAGAAATTACTCTCTGGACTGATAACATGGCTAAAACCCTAATCTTTATTTTAAATTGTATCATCTCCACACACACACTTTAATTTCTGTATTTTTTTATCTGTGGTTTGCAAACTAGATTAAACATTAGGAGTGTAAAACCAAGTGAGATAGGAAACACCCAATCAGATATGATTCAGTTCTCAAAAGCCATCTACTTTGAATAGTCTCTTAGGAATTACATGTCTTAGGAATTACAAAACATTTAATGGCAGATAAAATTAGGACAGAAAACAAGTAATTAACAGAAACATATATTAAAAATATAAGAAGAATGCATATATTTATCATTTCTTAACATTAAAAATGTCAACAAATTTTCAACAAAAAACATTTATCGTCACAGGTATATATTCCTTAAGACATACTAACAACAACAAAAAAATTAACTAAATTTCACTTTCTCTAAGCGATTAATTTCACTACTCAAAGTGGCGTGAATCCCAAAACCACAGTCCTGTATGCTTCTGGGTTGGGGCAGAGGGGGTGCCACCTTTAATTTATTCACCACTCACCCTTTTTACTTGTGTTTCTATACAGTACCTCACCAACAGCTTCTCGGAAATACTGGCAAATTACCCTCTGGCTTGCCTCCGCTCCCCTTCCTCTTTTCATAGTGTTGTAGAATGGTTAGAGTTGGAAGGGACCTTAAAGATCATCTAGCTACAACACTCTCCTGCCATGGGAAGGAACACCTCCAACTAGACCAGGTTGCTCAAAGTACTCATCCAATGTGGCCTTGAACACCTCCGGGGATGGGGCATCCACAACTTCTCTGGGCAACCTGGGCCAGTGCTTCGCCACCCTCACAGGAAAGAATTTCTTCTTGATATCGAATCTAAATCTCCCGTCTTTCAGTTTAAAACCATTACCCCTCGTCCTATCACTGCCCTCCCAGATAAAGAGTCCCTCCCCATCTCTCCTATAACCACCCTTCAGGTACTGGAACACTGATATAAGGTCTCCCCGGAGCCTTCTTTTCTCCAGCTGAACAACCCCAACTCCCTCAGCCTGCCTTCACAGGAGAGCTGCTCCAGCCCTCTGATCATCTTCATGGCCCTCCTCTGGACCCATTCCAACAGGTCCATGTCCTTCTTACGTTGGGAGCTCCAGAGCTGGACACAGTACTCCAGGTGCCAGGTGGGGTCTCACAAGAGCAGAACCACCTCCTTCGACTTGCTGGCCACACTTCTTTTGATGCAGCCCATGATATGGTCAGCTTTCCAGGCTGTGAGAGCACATCGCTGGCTCATGTTGAGCTTGTCCTCAACCAACACCCCCAAGTTGTTCTACTCAAGGCTGCTCTTAATCCATTCTCCGCCCAGCCTGTATTTGTGCTTGGAATTGCCCTGACCCCGGTGCAGGATCTCACACCTGGCCTTGTTAAATTTCATAAGGTTCACATAGGCCCACCTCTCAAGCCTGTCCACATCCCTCTGGACGGCATCCTCTCCCTCCAGCATGTTGACCGCACCACACAACTTGGTGTCATCAGCAAATTTACTGAGGGTACACTCAATCCCACTGCCTATGTTGCCCAACAAAGATGTTAAACAGTTCCAGTCCCAGTACCAACCCCTAAGGAACACCACCTGTCACTGGTTTCCGCTGGACAACAAGCCTGTGAGTGCAGCCATACAGCCAATTCCTTATCCACCAAGTGGTCCATCTGTCAAACCCATATCTCTCCAATTTAGAGACAAGGATGTCATGCAGGACAGCACCAAACCATTGCACAAGTCCGTATAAATGACATTAGTTGCTCTACCCTTACCAACCAACACCGTAGTGCCATCACACAAGGCCACCAAATTTGTCACGCAAGATTTACCCTTAGTGAAATCATGCTGGCTGTCACTAATCACCTCCTTATTTTCCATGCACCTTAGCACAGTTTCTATAGTTTCCCTTTCCTCTACTCTCTTCTCCTTCTCACCCATGCAGGAAAGCAGTTACAGAATAAGACCAGCTCAGAGTGATCTCAGACTGACATGTCCACTGCAATCATTCCCCCCTCTCAACCTTGCGGTCCTTCACACCAACACCAGCAAGTTCTGAGGTTTCTCTCTCATCAATAAATGAGGAAAAGTCACACACGACCCCATGAGTCTCTGTTTATCTTGCCACCATCTCATCTCCAAGATCACTACGTCCCACTTCTCCAATCACTCTCTTGATCCCACTTCTGCAATTCCATCCTACACTCTCTCTAGCTTGCTTTTGGTGCACAGAATAGGATAAGCTTTTGAACTATACAAAATCTCTAGTAAATTCTTCAGTCAAGCATCGTTCCCAGTAGGCTTTACCCCTTTTATCCACTTTTCAACTGTGCTTGAAGAGATGTTTTATAGACAGTTGGCTACATGTATTACTTGAAAGCATGTCCTTTTCTGTTTTAAGACTCAGTACTCCTCTTTGTCTCCAGCTGTTCTTTCAAAGCACTGTTCTGAAGGACTTCCCTCATCTCTCCCACTCCTCTCACCACCAACTTTCCGCAGGTCTTTGCTCATCATCTCTATATCATCTTCCTCTAAAATTTGCCTTTGCACCACCTCAATCAGCTTGTCAGTGCCATAGTTTAACAGAACTTTTCCAACTCAAGAGTTGACTATGTTCTGTCCAAGCTAAAATCTCTCTTTCTGACATCTCATTGCTGCCTAGTTGTCAGTTCAAGCCTAATATGATACAACAGAGCTCCAACATCCTTCTAAACTTACCTCACAACTTACTTCCCTTCTAGACGCGTGTCACAATCAATTTTCTGGATGTCTTTCAGAGCTGAATGTCAGCATCCACTCATATCTATTTTTTGGTACATCCTCATAATCAAGCACTATCAAAGTCATACACTTATTCTTCCATTAAATCTCTTATTTCATGTTGCATCTCTATTATCAATGCAACCTTTTCTTCAGTTTACAGATCTGAAATGACTGACAAAGCCTAAATAGGACATATTTCCCCCTCAGTTCTCTACTGAGGAATTAGTCATTAATTCCTCCTATTAAGGTATTTCCTTCTCTCAAAAGATGAATATTCAAGAAAAAAAGCAGCATCTATTGTCCTCAATGAAGGGGAACAGAATCCTGTTCTAATTTTATCGTATTCCACACTATCTCCTTTTTTAAAAAAAGGAAGAGTATATGATTATTTGTGAAAACAACCTATTCCATTCACATACTGATGAATGATATAAAGAACTCCTTTGAGTAACAACAAAACAAATAATCTCATACTGTAGAGTCCAACAAGGGTGCAGCACATAAATATCAGCTCACAATAATTCAGGTTAAAAAAAATTGGGGGGGGTGTGTGAAAGTAGGAATTCCTGCAGTAATTATCACACATACCAACCCTTTAAGAGGAATTGGTATGAGTTTCCAAAGCATTTTTTCTCTCTGAACCTGGAATATAAGTGAATACTTTCTAAATAATGGTAAATAGAATATTTTGCCAAATTGGCACAAAAGTTCACTTTTCTTCAGACTCCTGAGTATTTTCAAATTAAAATTAGAAATTTCCAAACATACATATTTTTCATGTAGACTCCAACAGTAAATTTCACGTCCCTGTTATGGTCTTGTAAAAAAAGTTTTAAAAAAGCCTGCCAAGATTAAAGGTTTACCAATTAAGATTGTCTAACTCACCTATAGTACTGATGCCACAAAAACATAAAACACAAACTTGCAGACTACTTCTCCTGAATAAATTACAAATCTTCTGGTAATTTCCACGGATTTCCATTTAGCTTCCCGTATGCAAGATGGGCAATCAAATTTGGTAGTAGCAAATACATTTTTTGATTGAGAGTTAATTGCTAACAAATTGTGACTGTATTATAAATAATATGTGTGAGAACATTCCTGAATATTCCCTGGGCTTACACTGATACCAGGCAAACATATCTCTACATCAAGATGGTATCCCTCTGGATGGTTACCCTAACCATCCCTACCACATAGTTGTCTTGACCACTGTGAATAAATCTCTTACCTTCGTGTTGGCGCATGCTTTCCCCTTCTTATAGTCCTTATGGCTGCCTCTTTTATCCAATTTGGCCCACAAGGCTTTGGCTTTCCAGTAATTTAGCTTGGATTTGAGTTTGTGATAGAAAGAACGATAGTCCTTGGGCTTTAGTTCTAAGTAGTCACAGAGCTCTTGGAAAGCCTTGAGAGTCCCCTTGCAGGTTGAAGCCTGGACAAATCTGTCGAAGAGAACATGAGCCTGGTTCACCTTCTCATTTTTACTTTCCTCCATGCTTCACGCTTTGCAGCTGCCCTGGGGGGCAGCTGTTCTCTTCCAGTCTGCCAGATTTCCCAATGTTGCTCTGCTGAGCCACTTTCACCTCTGGCTTACAAGCATTATTAACCTATAAAATAAAAAGAAGAAAACATAACTGAGCTTGGTTTTTTGTTTTTTTTTTTTCTTTCCAAAATTTTGTCTAAGCCTGCTAAACCGAGAGCCCAGATTCTCAGTAACCAACGAAGCATCAGTCCTAAATAAGTCAACCAGTCAGTACCCAAGGAGTCCTGCCCACGGCGATGAAGTGGAGCTTCCCAAAGCTCACTGAGCCTCGCTGCAGACAGTGGGACGTCTCGCCTCTGTTAAATCACAAAATACTTTACCTGAGCCAGCCCCTAGAAAGTTTTATCAAAACTCATTTCACGTGAACAGCAGAGATTACAAGCAAACTGGCAGATGTTATGTGATATTTGGAAGTAGGCAGAGGTTTTTAAAAATAAAGATAGATTTACTAGTGTAGCAGTCACTGTGATGACCAGATGACTGCGATAACACCACAGCAATGGTTACATGCTGGTCTTAAGTATACTTTAGGAGTTGGTATTCCACCAGTAAAATAATTTTTGGTTCCTTCATTCTAAAAGGAGATGTGTCTTTGCTCATGATAAATAAAGAAAAGGAAGAGGATGGCAGAGCACAAGCTGGTATCTCTGCCACAGTGACATAAGAAATGCAGTAGTGGCCACTGCAATCCTAGAAAGAAGTTAAACCTGCTAATAGCAATCAAATGCTTAAGAAAAGATGTCAAGACTGAAAAAAATGCCTGTGTTGCATCAAGCAGTATAAACATTTGCCTTACCTAGAGCCTGTGCATATATTCCTGTCAGTAAGTTAGCACCGTAAGAGTGAAACGTGGCTGAGGCATGATCCTCCTCAGATTCTCACAGTAGTTCCTCTATTCTGTGGTTTTCAATTTCTTTTGATATGCAGGTCCCTATAAAATTTTAGGTGGAAGTTGGGGTCCTCAGCAGATTAAATATGCTAACAGGAGGTCTGCTACTCTTACTTGCTTTTCTGGGATCCCCCAGAGGCAGCCTGCAGACCTACAGCATGAATTGTTCAGGTCACAAATAGCAGGTTTTGTTTAAAGAACAGATATTTTCTCTCCCTCTCTTTCTTTCATATATAATAAATCTCTTTCTTCCCTTTAGATATAATATGAAGTACATACATATAATAAATAGATTGCTCTCCAAGAAAGAACAGTTCTGTTTGTCTTCAGATAGGAGGGCAGCATGGGAACATATGTGGGAACTATGGAAGTGAAAGCATTTCTGAGTTGCTTTTTGTGCTTTTTTGCAAAGGGCATTAAGGTAAAAAAGGAAATATGTGGACTCGGATAAAACCTTTTAGATTCTCACCAGCTCTTTTCCTGCTTCCAGCAGACAGAAAGCCAAGTCAAACATTACAGCTCATGTCTCTTCCCCTCCCATATGACAGCTCTGCAGCAGTTATTTGGGCACTCCTGCATTTCACCCTGACATTTTGTTTATTGCTTACTTTTAGAAATAGCAAAGGAAACCTGGAAACCTTTACATCCAGCCACAAACTGTTTGTTATTAAAAATTAAAATAAAATTTCCTATAGTAGCCACAGTACAACACTGAGTTATACCAGACAATGCGATTCTGACCTTACTGGGACGACTGCCTTAAGAGGACTCAGTACACATGAAGCTGTTTTTCCAACTGGCTGATAGCGGCGCCGTGTCCGTATCAGTCCTGCTCACTAAGCAGGATGGAACTAACCTCTTTCCTTATTTTTAATCTTAACTTCACCGTTGTGAAGCTGGAAACGTGCTCTGAGCTTGAACCTCAGGGCAACCACTGCACTGCTGCAGAGGTCTACTGTGCTTTTAGCCTGTGTCCCCTCTTCTGGTCTTCTGTTCTCAAGAAGAATGTTATAAAGAGCTCCAACAAGCCACCTCTTATGCTGAAGGAGTCGTTTCAGTGCGTCATTGTAATACGGATGCAAGAAAATACCTACAGCCTAAAAGCGGTACGCCTCATTAATCAGCACAACATTGCGAGTTGAATACTATTTTGTGTTATCTTTCCTGCTCCTCTTGCACCCCACTCCACGGCTGACACACTCACTTTACACCAGCACTTCAGGTGACTGACACTTCTGTCCTGGTTTGAGGTAAAACAGAACTAATTTTCTGTTCAGTAATTTTACTTTTCCAGCTAGGCCTCTTCTAACG
>JAOXJK010000001.1:67578385-67604439 GCA_025774025.1 Xenus cinereus
CTTTTTTATTCCTTTTTATTCCCCCTTTCCTCTCCTCTCTTTTCCTTAGGGGGGGGAGAGGGGAGGGGCCATCTGTCGTTCTGGTTGGTCAATTCAGTCAAAACCACGACAACTTCCTAAGAAAAAAAAAGCAACAGAAGTTATATGACCTAAATTCAGTGGAGTGGAAGTTTAAGTCTGTTAGTCCACAGTCCGGTTACTGATATATCCAGATGTAAGGACAACGTGAGTTTCATTTCTTACTCTTGCTTCTATTGTACTCTTTCACCGCAGGAGTGAAGCGGCGCCGGTTCTGCGCTGCTTAGAGCGATCCAGAAGTTAAAACCCAACCTGCTTTCATTCTAGGAACTTACTGCTTTGTGTTCGAGGTTTGCCAAGCCAGGAGACAAACCTGCAAAAGCGGGCCATTTTATGCAGCCGCAACCCGCACGGCAGTTCTGCCAACATCCCGTTTCACGCAGGCTGAGAAGTCAGTTATGCCCACGGGTCAAACCAGGAGGCTTCAAGTCCCTGCAATTAGTCCCTCCCTAGAACTCTGCATTCTTCACGTAAACACCTAAAGCCCTCGGAACACGCCAACAACACGTCAGAGAACATGGAAATTACAGGAGGAAAGCAAGGGCAGGCAAAAGTTATTTGCCAAGTTTCCAGGGTATTTGTACGCCTTGTTGGCTATTCTGCAAGTCTGCAGTATCCTGCGTGTTTTGTCTCGAGGCAGCTGATTGCTGACTCAGAAGCTCTGTAAATTCCTTGGCTGGAGTGTTGGAAGAGAAAGACAAAGCCCATGAAAAAAAAAAAAAATCGCATACAAGAACAGTGTTCGTGTTGCTATTTACAATAATAGCATGAGGTTGTCACTGACTCATGGCTGCAAGTACGCTCAGGATCTCCAGCGCTTGCCCAGAACAAAAGAAACCAATGAAAAACAGAGACACGGGCAATGAATAATTCCAGGTGGTGGTGGTTCCTTCCCACACTCACCACGGATGCAGGAATATGAATATTTTACCAAATGCATATACGAGAAAGAAAGTCCACTGCCCTACTTCTGTCAAATGCAAGAGGCAAGAAGAGATTTTGCAAGTGACACACATAATTAATTTGATCGTTCAAATTCAAGTTCCCGCAGAAAATGTTGCCAAGTGTCCCTATATTCCAGGGAAATGAACCTCCATTGCAGGAGTCGCCCCCACTACATTTTCCATCCTGATTTTGTTAAAAGTGCTCATTCAAGTAATGACTCGAGCCTGGAAAAATAAAATATTATGGGAATGTATTTGCAGCATTCTTCTCCATTTTTTCCCCAGCAGAAACTATTGAGTTAATTCCATCTAAATTCACAGCTTGTTCTGTCTAGCTTAAAGTGGCATTTTGAGTGAATAAAACATTTGCCAAAGTAACTGCCCGGCTCCACTTCAGAATGCTGAGTTTTCTCTGAGCACAATGTAAATGCCTTCTTACATTTTGGTTATTTCACAGCCAGGCAAACACCACAGATGTACCCTTGACAGGCAAATCTCTGAGGAGCCAGAGATCAACAAACCACAGTAGTACCATACGGAGCCTAAAGCAAGTCGGTCCATCAATCATAAAACAACCGGTAGCTCCAATTTCCATTGGTTTCATCCTTTCCCTAAAATTTCCAGTTCCCCAGCAACATTCCCTATGCCCTTGCCTCCCTTTCGTGGCCCCTCTGCTTCTGCCTATGCGAGGCTCAGTAACACGTTCTGGAAACTCTGAGATTACTGCAGTACCTAGGCAGCCAGCACACACTTGCAACTTGGCTAGCAAAAGCCTAAGCACAGATTATTGTTAAGCTTATGCTGCAGACAGCGGGGACACCTATTTTTGTCTCTCTCCTCCACCCAGCCTCCAGTTTTCTTGTAGGAAACCAATTACCTTTGAGGCTTTTTATTCCCCATCAAATCTGGATGAAATTGTTCAAAAGTTATTGAGGATGAACCGAAAAGCAGATGGACAAAGAGTTCAATCCTGTAAGCCTCCCTTCTTTAGGAAACCACACTAAAAAACGTCTTTATTCCAACAAATGAAGAAGCTCTGTTTTCATTTCCAGGATTTGATTTATTTTACTTTTAGCTAAAACTAAAGAAATAGACTTTGCTACAATATGTTCATGAATTTCTAAGTGATCTCAGATATCAAGAAGTACAGCTTTAGGGCAGCAGCAAGGCTGTGGAACAGATGGCAAAAAGAGGACAATTTTGACCAAAAAAAGAGTGAAAGCCAAAACTGGCAAAAAATTAGCTCCACGATATGCAGACAAAAAATGGGAAAGCAGGAGGACCAAGGCGTGGTTGCCATTGTTTGCGGCTTCCCTTTTATACCAGATGGAAAAAAGGAACATCAGCACTGTCCACAGTACATTTTAAGATGGTATTTAGATCTGTTCCCATTCATAAAAGTCAACACTCAAGCAAATACACTGGCAAAAAAAAAAAAAGATGTTTGTGTTTTATTGCACTTATCAAACCTGATTTGGTGAGCTTCTGCCCACCATACAGGAGTGAGTCTTTTGGGTCTCCACCTCCTTCCTGTCTACCCTCCCTTCCAAGCTAGGACAAAAGTGGGAGAAAGAGAGACCAAATATGAACTTAGTTGCAAAAACGAGAACCCATTCTTAAGGAGAAGATCAAAGCACGTATACAAACATTTCATAGAATTTGCACATAAAGAAAAACTCAATCCAGTAATGATTTGAAAAGAAATGCAAATTATACCCCAGGAACATGGAAACATATAAATACAGAAGCAGTTACAGATAATATTCTGGTTATCCAAATTCACAGGAAGGTACTGAAGAAAAATACATACATTGTTTATTTCTAAGCATTTCTTAAGTGCCACAATACGAGTACTGAAAACACTAGACCTACAAAATAAAACCTTTTATCCATATGAATTCAACAAACATCCTAGTCTGTTGCTCTGGCACGTGCAACTCACAGCAGAGTGCCTACACTGAATGAACACCGATATAAAGAAAGAGACCAAGAAACAGAGTACCTCTCTCTGTCAAAAAAAAAAAAAAGGAAATTATGCCAAGGAAGAGGTAGCTGCCCCCTCACCTTATAGGACAATAAGGGAATAGCAGGCCATCTGGATAGCTTTAAGACAAGTTTCAAGAACTACTGACGTACCTGACACCGCCACGTAACTAGGGAGATCCCTCGTAGCACAAATCTTCACATCGAGCAACCGGTGGCCAAGGCAGTGACCCCGTCTCACCTAGCACCAACTCACCAGCTGTGTGTTCTTTATGCCTTAGAACTGTCACCATGCTGTGAAGAACCACACAGTACTCTACACGCACAGCAAAAGAACATCTATTTCTCAAAGAAGTAAACGCGCTTTTATTCCAATGGTAAAAAGTACTACATTCCACTAGAGTCAAAACTCTCAGGACAAACTTTTTGCAGCGTGGTCATCAATGCAGCAAGTTATATGAGCAAAACTTCGCTTAACAGGCCTCCTAAAACCAAATGAAATATGGCAGTGAAGGCTGTGTTTGTCACCCGGGTGGTGAAAGCCACGCATCTCCCACAAATCCTTCTGAGAAAACACAAGTCCTCAAAACCCAAATCCGGCTGTTTCAATATAGGGAGCCCTCGGTCTACAAGCATTTGCCATGAAGGCCATATGCCACACCTGTAGGCAGTCAGACCTTGGATATTTTCTGATGAGCAACACATATCCCACTTCTAAGGTAAGCGTGCAATCAGTTCATACAAGGTGAAGGTGACTTCACGACCAGGCCAAAGCACATGGAGGCTTCTCACCCGGCCACTTAACAGGACAAGAAGGTTGGATGTCATTCCCTCATCTGAAGTGCTTTGAAGCTGTTCCCGATGTTACATTTCAACATAGAAACCCATTCTAAAGTTAGTTCCCACCCAGTTTTACAAGCTGGACTTCCCCAGAGTTCTTCAAGCGCTATCTCCAATAACCTGAGAAAAACTCCTATAAAAAAATAAAAGGACTCTAAGGAATGACTGGAACGACAATTTCACAAAACTTTCTTTTTATGAGTTCAAACTGGGATAAAACAAATCAGTTGCCTTAGCACAGCAAGACATACCAGCTTTTGACATCATACAGGACACAGATTGATTCATCTTTCAGAGCCAACATGCTATGCCACAAGAAAAAGAGGTTTTCAGAGAAGCTTTACTGAACATTAAAGAACAGGAACATTGTTCTGACCCAATTAGAAATTTTGAGCAGAACAAAGACTGGAGGCTACAAACACACTATAATGACCTCTGCAGCCCAGTGAGCCAAATCCTCTTCAGGTTTTGCCAGCACACAGATCACCCCAAGCCATTCCACAACGCAGTGGGAAAATAAATAGAGTCTATATTTATATTTTTTATTAAAAAAAAATCTCATAAAATAAATTCTCTAATGAAACTCACATGAACACATTTTTAAAAATACATGTAAGTGAAGGCTTCACTCTGTCAGAACCTGGTACCAAAACAGAGAGCACAACAATCACAAAAGTTAATGCAAGATACAACCTATGATCCACAAGTGAAAAAAATTATCATTTTTTAAGGAGCACGTAAAAGAGTTCATGAGATCTTAAAAATGAAGAGGTCTAGCATCTAATTTAGTATGTGCTTGCCTTCTATTCTATGCACTCATCTCCAGCTACGCACTTCAGTGCTCCCTTTTATTACCCAATTCTGCCTTACACAGGTCAAAGATTACCAGTCACATAGAATCACGGGGTCTAATTAGGCTAAACTTACCAAAGCCACCTTCATTTGGGTCATCAAGAGAAACACCTTCACACCTCAGAAGCAAACTCAAAGACTGGTCATTTGTGCCAGCATTTATTCTAATCAAGGCAGATGGTTGCTCAGACTTCTAATTCTAACTCCAAGGGTCACTCCTCAGTGGTTTGGTAATTACCAGACTCTCACAAAACAAAGAACAAATATTCCAGTTACAGACATTACAAATGTACATGGGAAAGCAAGGGTTTTTTTGTGCTGCTTCCAACTCTCAGCTGTTATGGGTGTGGAAAAGAGGCAGACACTTCCTCAAAGGAAGTGGTAGAGGAGAAGGGAGTTAGAAAACAGGATTAAAAGACTCATAATTCCACCCTCCATACACACTCAGCCAGCTAAGGCATCACAAATTGAGCATGCTATCCAGAGAGGTTCAAACAGATTATTTCATGGATGCATATCCTGTTTCTGCGGTAGAATACTGAATATGAAAAGCAGAGGGAATTTTGGATTGGTTTTTTTTTCCTAATGCAGATCTTGCAAGACTCTTTCGGGACCCAAGAAACCAAAGTAAACAGACATTTGAATAAGAGGGCCATAATGATTTATCCAACCCACAAACCACTTCATTTAGAGGCTGTTGAACTTTAAAAACAAAACAAACCCCAAGCTTTATTCTAAGAAAAGTCCAGGAAGGGCTGGGACCGTGCTACAACCCGTGGGTGCAACCTTAGCCTTTCTAGTTACCAGGTAAAACATACACGCAGAGCTCAAAAAACACCTAAGAAATTGGACCTTAAACCCAGACCTCCAGAACTGCCACCTCCTTTCCTTTAACCAGAAAGGTCCAACCAGGAACAGCAGATGAGGACCGGTGCCTTACTCACTACCTGCCACATATGCCTTCATTTGTCACCGTTAATATATTCAGCACGCTATATGCCAGCTATCATATGCCCCAATCTGCCACTGCTCCCAACCCACGCACAGCCAACAGACCCAGGTCCAACTCCCTCAAGATGAGGGAGCTGGGGTTGTTCAGCCTGGAGAAAAGGAGGCCGAGGGCTGACCTTAGCGCTCTCTACAACCACCTGGAATCATGTTGTAGCCAGCTGGGAGTTGATCTCTTCTCCCAAGTAATAGGAGAAGCGAAAAAGGCCTCAAGTTGCACCAAAGGAGGTTTAGATTGGATATTAGGAAGAAAATTCTTCACTGAAATGGTTGTCAAGCACTGGAACAGCCTGTCCAGGGAAGTGGTAGAGTCACCACCCCTGGAGGCATATAAAAGATGTGTAGATGTGGGGCTTAGGGAGATGGTTAGTTATGGACGTGGCAGTGGTAGGTTAACAGCCCTGGCTTGAGTGACACAGGATCAATCTCTTTTTCAGTGATCTTACTTTTCAGTAAAGCCTCTTCTAATGCTTGGGACAACTGCATTTTTAGAAGACTCTGGTGTCTGAATTTGTGGAAAAAATGTACTTTATAGTCAGCTATGGCATACAGGTTTCAAGCTCAGCATTTTTGAGGTAGCTAGCGTTTCAAGGTCACGAGTTCTCAAGGTGCATGGATGATGAGGAGTAAGACCTGGGCACTTGACCCAGGCTGGCCAACAGGATTATTTCATACCACGAACATCACATTCAATACAAATTAGAAAGCTTGCTGAGGAATTATTTGTCTTCTATGATAGCAGAGAACTTCTTGCCCCGGTGCCAGACCTGAGGCCCTCCCTTCCTCCTGAAGCCACAGGGCTTGTGTATCCATTTGCTGTCCACAGCTGGGAGTGCACAGCCTCTACAGATAGAATGGGCTGAGTATAAGCCTTGTATATTTTATACTGGTTCTTCAGAATTATTAATGTTAATTATTTAGTCTTATTCTATGAAATCTGTTTATATTTCAACCCTTGGGTTTATTGTTTTTTCCCCTGATTCCCCTTCCTGGGTGGGGAGGGGTCATCGGGTGAGAAAATAATTGTCTAAACGACAACAAATTGTTGTGGGTTCTTCAAAGCATAACATGGTTGGACTTGAAGATCATTTAGGTCTTTTCCAACCTAAATGATTCCATGATTCAAGCTTCACTGCTGCCAAGGAAAATCCCACAATGTGTTTATAACCACTGATGGGTGTACCCTACTCATGTAGCTCAAATCACTACACCTAGCCTTCCTTTTCCCGTGATCCTTAAAAGTTGTGCATAAAAATGTGTGCTATGTAGTCCCTCTAAATATCTAAAACCCCAAATGGCAATGGCAAGGAACTCAATCCAGAGTAGATAGAAAAGGCTGTTCTTGATGCTCCACAAGCCACCACAGGCCTCCCACATTAGTCATGAAATTAGACCTTAATATACAATTAAGCAATTTCAATTCATTTTGCAAAGGCAGAGAATTACACACCTCAGCAAGAGCACTACTGACTGAACAGAGATTTGAACAGGAGGCAAAGCAGGATTTAGAGACAACCTGAAAGAGACTGGTTTCCATCATGTTTTGAATTTTCTTTTTTTTGGAATGACTGGCAGATTCAGCACAGAGCTACACTTCCTCTTCATGGGAGAACTTATTTGTCTAGGCTCTTAAGGCATATAGAAAACAGAAAAGATACTAAATGTGTTCCATGGACACAATGCTAAATCCCAATTCATTAGATCACAGGAAGCAAAACAAAAAAAAACCCCACACACTACTATAACTTTTATTTCATAAATTCATAAATTAGATCACTTAATTGAGGTCTATTCCACAGGTCCCACAAACCTCTTCCATAACCTGTGCCAGGCTGAATTCCTGTAGACATGCTTTTATTCTCAGAGATGGAAAAAAAAAAAAATCCTAGCCTTTCCTCAAAGCACTCTCTTACTGTACTTAAGTCTTGGAGTTCTTAATTTGACAGTATCTTGACAGTTTAGTATTAACCCTTGACAAATTTACTCATGTAAATCTTTCCTCTTCTAAAGGTAAGAATATCCACCCCCTGCACCCTGTATGTTCCACGATCTTTAGTAACAATAACAATTAAAAAAAGCAAAGCAAAAATCCAACCCTTAGCAACTACCAAACTTCACAGTGAGCCTGTCAAATGACAACTGATCAAATCTAGCAACTTAATGAAAATTCATCTCTGTTACACAATCCTGTGTGTCTAATGCTTCCCATCATTCATTCTCCTCATAGGTACAAGGAAAGCTTTTAGCAGGAGACAGGAATACATTGTAAGCAAATAACCTGCTTAACATTTTGGCTAAACTATGACAAACAGGTACAGTAAAGTTAATTTTTTCTTGTGGTACAAAATATACCAAAACCTTGAAAGGTAATCCAGATTATAGGTAGAATATGGCAAAAACAAAACTTGTAACATCAAACTTTCAACTCTGGACATAAGTTAATACCATTTGCACATACTGTTACATAGCTTAAAAATAGTAACCAGGCAGTATGTTCTATGTTCCCCACTTGGCTGGACATTTGACTCTCAGTAAATGCTGAAACATTTTCAGTTGGCCAGACAGTAATCCCCCTCCAGCCTCCCAACACACAGGAGCTGCCTCTCTCAGCGAAGACCATGGCAAGCTCATTGCCTCAAGCAAATGAAAATCTGTTAGGAAATCAGTTACAGAGGGAAGAGGTGGAGGCAGTTTTGTGATTTACTCTCCTCTCCCTGAGGCTTTGGCAAGCAGTCTCTGAAGTAAGATGGCAGTCATCACTTCCAGAGGCAGACGTTACTAGTCTGCTCAAATACAGCTGCACTGGTGGGGACATGAAAAGACTTGGTACGAATTAGTCAGAGATTTAATCCAATCTAAGTGTAAGGATGCCATTCAGCAGAATTTGTTCCTAGTAGCGAGCACACATAAAAGCTTCTCTCTTTGCCTTTCATCCTCAAGGACTTTTCTGTCTAGTCTTTTTAATTCCATCCTCCTTTGGATAAAGGCCATTCCTCTGCAAGGATATCTGGGGGTCTGAGGCAGATATCCTTAGCTGAACCTCTCAGCTATCTGGGAAAGAAAGTTGCTTTATGAGAGGTCACAAGCACCCCCTTCAGTTAATGCAGGTCTGAGACCCCCCACTAAGGGACCTAAATCACCTTTTGTGCAAGACATCTACACACACCTCTTTAACTGGGTAAAGCTCTCAGCGGTCACGGAGAACTACCACACTGTGAAACGACTTGTGTCCCGCGTGGTTCCGCAACCCCCATGCACTGCTTTGCCACTCTGCTGCTTGCAGGCTGGAATTTGCCTCGTAGGGCATTCCACGACTTCCACTGGCATTTGATTCAGTTCTGGATCTTGGGCTCAAACTGAATAATTTCCATAATCCCTTTACTTCCTAACACCGTCCTCCATCTGATATTTCAGAACCAGCCAGAATGACCCTTTTTCAAAATGCTTTCAATGAAGCGAGGAGAAGGGGGCAAGGGAGACTCTCTCAGCGGTAATACCAACAAGCTGCTGCTAGCTTATCTGAAAGCAGGTAATAACTTCAGAATCAGACTGACAAGCTCTTTTCAACATGAAAAATACTGAAATTAAGAAGTGCCACCTTCAACTTCATTCAACCACTGCTTTCAGGCTCAGTCAGCCAGCATGGACTTGGAGCACAGCACGGCTCTGTCAATAGGGGATGACAAACAGGGCTGGCAAAACCATAGCGTGACAGTAGCTGTTCTCCTGGAAATCTATACGGTGGCTCCTGCATAGCAGACCACAGCATTAAGTGTAAGTTCTTCTCCAGAGAGAACAACCTGAGGCCTTCAACATCTGGAAACCACCCTCCCTCCAGTTGCTCACTGGTATTAAACAATTTAGTATTCATATATTTACCATTAGTTTATGCTAACAGAAGCATATGCTGCTATTAAGAAGGCCTGATTTTCTCCAATTTGAATACCGAGAAATGTAAAGAATTTTTTCCTGATTACACTGGAAACCTCCAATGAAATCCATATGCCTACTCTCTCTGCTCCCCTGTCCTCCCCATAGATACACCCCAGAAATTATCACAAGTGGCCTTTTCTCCATGGACCCGAGAGATCTGGCTAACTGAAATGAAAAAAATCGTATTCCATGGGGTAGACTAGAAAACTCTTTGACATTTGGATCCACAAATACTTGGAGTGGCCACAACGAAAAAGTAACATTTGCTTTTAACCCTTCATTTTTGTACCATCCCTGCTCTTCTGGAAGAGAGTATTCCAATTGGAAGGGACCTACAATGATCACCTAATCCAACTGCCTGACCAATTTAGGGCTGACCAAAAGTTAAAGCACGTTGTTAAGGGCATTGTCATTCTGGAAGCGATATGGCTTATTCCCCTTCCCTGGCTGACACCACTGACTGGACACACACCTTCTAGTGCAACTACTGAATTATGTTCCGTAACTATAGGGCCATTTCCTGAGACATATCATACTGTGGCAACTGAGATTAGAGTATTAGAGTAAAGCTTTTTGTCCAATCCCTGTTATCTCTTCCTGAACCCAGTTGTTTTTCTCATCAATAGCTTTCTTTTAATTTCCAGGCCAAGTTTATGCCTCTTTGTTCCTGTGATGATACTGACCATTAGCTTTCCCTCCCTTCCTACATACATTTATAGACAGATGCCACAATCCCATCTTGATCTTCATTATACTGAGGTTAAATCAAGTTCTCCTAGTTTAAGGTAGGCTCTCTTTTCCTAGGCCTCTCAAGGAAAGGGACTGCATATTATCGGGCTTGGGGGGGCAGGGGTGCACCTATGTTATCTTATGAAGGAACTACAGGTGAGTTTTCACAAGAGAAAGGAGAGAAAGGCACAGTAAGGTGCATACTGCAGGGTACACCCTGACAATAATTGTCTCCTGACAATTCTGGGATTGTTTTGGCCTCTTCCACAACTACAACCCAGTTCTAGTATACATTTTGATGTAGTCATTGATCATAGGTATCAATAGCATAAAAACAAGAATGATACAATTTAAGATGCATTCCATAAAATCTAGTTCTTTCTACAGAATATCAACGTAAAGATCAAATTAGTCTTGAAGGAGTAGCATCACACATCTCATCCTTAAAGAACAGGAACAGTAACCTTTCCCCCAAAACTAGCTCCTTCCCCTTTTAAACACAAATTGTTACTTGCTGTTCCCAAGAAAGATGCTCAGAAGTGCAGTACTCATCCCAAATCCAAGCCTGAATCATTTTCCCAAGTGAACAGCACACGCTGTACGTAGCCTTTTGTGTGTATGTGATGCAAGCACGATGCATTCAGGAAAATACATCATGCCCCATATATAGACCTATCAATGGTTCACAGCACGTTAATTAACAGAGAAGTGTCTTGGGTTCACATCTGAGCAAGCTTCTTGTGGGTACAGCAGAGGCTTCAGAATAGTGTGCTTCCTAGCTGATAATCAGAGTATCACACATGGAAAACTGACTGACCTCAAGCACTACAGCAACAGAAGCAGGATGAAACAGAGTGCCAGAGCTATCAGAAATCCACCTGATCAGATTGTTCAAGAAACAAATGTGATACCTGGATGCGGCAGTCTCTCCAGAAAAGAGATGCAATATTAATGCCACTGGTCAGGAGACTGATAAAGCTTCACATGGAAATTCATGCAGTTCTGCCTCTCATGGGATGTTAGGCCAGTCCAACTAACAAAGAACTTGTGACCAGTCTCCCCAGACTCTTCCAGTCTCCCCTGCTTCTTGACCCACTTCTATCAACATTATAAATAGGGTAGAACACCTCTGATAGTGGCAGAAGTAAAAACACACATTACGTTTCAAACTGCAACTCAATGCTTAAAACCAGAGAAATGGGGTTCTAGAGCACTCTCCAATGAGAAAAGCCCAAGGCAATTAAAGACTTACTCAGTTTATTAATAGAAGACCATGATCTGAGACAGAAAGGAACCGACCACAACCTAGGATCTGCCTCCAAATCAGTCCAGTGCTTTATATTAGTGTACATACAGAGACATAACAATATATGCACAATTAATATGTCAAGCCAGAATCAAGTGATCTGAACCACGACTGTAAACATCTATTTATAGTAGCAAAGCTTTATTGAAGGTTCATAATGCTGTGCAAAATTATCAGCTTCCAAGGCCTTTAGCTGCATAAAGATGAATTTTCTGTCAAAGTAGCTGATATTGTAGCCCTTTCTGTAACTGCCTGTCCTCTTACTGATGCTTGTGTTGTGCGGGGTGGGAAGAAGTGTGAGGCAGGTGACCCTAGACATTTGAAACTCCTTTTCCTTGCCAGGATGGATGAAATTCTGCTTCTTCCTCTCTATTTCAGAAAATACAGCCTTGAAAGCTGAAGGTGGCAACAGACGTTCAGAATTTTGCCTATGCGTTTAGAGCTGAAGGAAACAGAGCTGTTAACAGAGTGGTCGCTTGGAAAAACAGGAAAGAAGTTCATACAATTCCAAGAGAATTGTGCTTCTGGTAGAACACCAGGGTGCAGATGCAGCATACTAAAAACTGCTGGTACACTCCTGCATGTTGTTTACTTGGGCAAATAAAATGTTGTTTTCCCCCAAAGGCATAGATATGCTATGCAAAGAAATGTTTCAGGCAATTTATGCCACATCTGTGTCCCCACAGCTAATAAAGGAATGTAAGACGACTACAAGCTATACAGGTATAATCAGTTAACCAAATGACATCAGGGAATTTAAGGGATAAGTAGCGCTCTGAGCATGTGGTATACTGCCCAGGAGTCTATTAGCCCAAAAGAAAAAAAAAAAAAAAATCACGTGCCACTGAATTGCTCTTAAAAATACCTAGTATACACCAACAGTGTATGAGCTTGCTTTTCCCTTTTCCCTACATGCTGTGTAACAGTGACTTCATTTCCATTAGTCTCTTGGCTAATCCTGCCGATCTGACAGAAATAGAGCCATTAAGCATATCAGTAGGGTCTCAAGTTTAACAGAAAAACCAGTGTTTATACATGTCTGTTACTTTAGTCCAGAGTTGTCGGCATATTTATAAACAGCCACAGATTGAGACTTGCTAGTATCTTAGAGAAACACAAAAAAAACCAGCAGCAAGTTTACGGTATCTAGCTGTAAAGAAATCTGAAGCTATGTCCTTCACAAGCATAATAGAGTATTGTTCACTGCATACAAGAGGTGATCCCTTCTGTAGTTCGGACTGCTACCTGTTCCAAGTGTTCCCGAGTGCCCCTATGCCACCTACTTGCCACTTTTGGAGAAAACAGGCTGCCCGTGTACTGTATGAAGGCCCTTAGAGCTCATCTCTGCATAGACTGTGGGGTGTAACCCCAAGGTTACTCAACATTCAGGTATTTCAGTAGCTCACAAGACACACTAGAGAGAAAGCTAGTAGTATCCACACACTTCTCCATGTACCCGGCGTAGCACCTACTGGCTCTGTGTGTCCATATCTAAGCGTTAGACTCCCACGTAGCTCCATTCCAGGGGACTAGGCAGTTCGCTTTTAGCACAGAGCTATTTATTAGTTATATCACATGTTACATTAACATTAGCTTATATAAGTAAATCAATAGCAAGGTAACGCCTAATCAGAAAGGACAAGAAGACGGGTATCTTGCTATTAAATGCTGTTTTGCCTGGAAGAAATTAAAGCAGCGAGGGAACCTGTGAGGGAAGTTGACAACGCCACAACAGCTACTTGCAGCAAGGCAGATGGGGATGCAAAACATCTATAAACAAACTCAATTCATTATCTAAGCTGGGTTTGTTTTCCACCTAATAACTAAACAACACATACCAACCTGTGCCCACAGCTATTTCAATCCTACCTCAGGTCAGCCCAACAAGTTTTGGGTGTAACCTCCAGAGATGTGCCACACTTTGAGGACAAATGACCACATGAAGCAAGTAAGATCAGCTTTCCTTTCATAGAAAAGCAAAGATGTTTGGCTGGAGTGTCCAAGCAGGATGGCTCCTTCTCTCAGCAGTCTTTTCTACAGACAGGATTTAGCAAAAAGAAACTTCCAACATGCTCCTCCTCTGGCTTCCTTCACCTAACACAAGTTAAAATCCACTCATGGAAAAACAGCACATGTGCATGGGAGGTGGTTAAGTCACCATCCTTGGATGAGATTAGGAGTTGTTTAGATGTTTTGGGGGATACGGTGTAGGGGAGAACTTTGTAGAGTAGGATAGATGGTTGGACTTGATCCCATGGGTCTTTCCCAACCTAGTTGATTCTATGATCCTATGAAAAACTAGTCTGTCCCAACTAGGCTACACAAAACAACATGAGTCAGTGCTAAGCTGACCCTGACAGTATTAAACTGGAGACCTGCCATAACATTAGCTTTTCTCAGATCAGTATATTTGACTGCAGAAGCAGGATAATTTCTGTGGGAAATGTGTCCATGTTTCTTTTTCTCTTCTTGGTTAGGGGAGCTGGTTTGGCCCATTAGGGAAGTGCACCAATCCACCCTGTTTAAAACTCTTATTTGAGGTGTGAGTCAAACTAAGAAATAGAGTCACAGAAACATACGATAATTAAGGCTGGAAAGGACCTCTGGAGATTGCCTACTCTGAACCCACTGCTCAAAGCAGGGTCAGCTAGAACAGGTTACTCAAGACTGTGCCCTGTCGGGTTTTGAGTATCTCCAAGGATGGAGTCACGAGGGATACTTTAAACCTAACATAATATCCCTTGCAGCAGACAGACCTGCATATTTAACCTCCAGGCAGATTAATTTTTATGTAACCAAGCAATACAAGAGAGGATAGATGCTCAAGTCCCAGCACGCATCACCCTAAAAGGTAAAGTCAAGAGAGCCAAAAGCAGCAAGTCACTTTTTCCCCTATATTCATGAAACTCAAGGTCCTCAGATTTCCTCCTTACCTTGAAACAAAATGAAGTGTTTATTCCCAGGCCTCACGGAACATTAAACAAAAGAAAGCTTAACCCATGAACACAATGCACAAAACTACTCTCTGGTAGATGGGATTGTAGCTGTGAATCCCATTTCACGTTCTACTTTCTAAACAAAGTTAACATCTCGCCCAAGAGTTCAACTAAACTGCCTCCTCTCTCCTTCAAAACAGTTCTTACCGGTCAAGTTTGGTAACATCTGAATTTGCAGTAAACAAGCTCTAGAAGAATCGGAAAAATAACACTGAAGAGAACCACAAGAAATTATTATCAAGTTGGTCCAGAGGCTGACACAGAACATCTGAGTTTCTTAGGAGCTGTAGTATGAAAGAGGTACCCAATGACATGAAAAAGGCTATTCACACCTAATAACAAAATAAAATTTCAAGAAAGCCATGCTACATTTTCCAAGGGCAAAGTGCAATTCCTGGCAGTGGGGCCACAGGGAATAGCTATTCAGCTGGCAACTGAACCACAAGGTTTTAAATAGATAGTTCAAAGCCAGAGATTATTCTCTTATCCTGTGCTGTCAGTGTTACAAGGCTGTGAGGAAAGGTAATACTGATGCATGGAGAAGAAGCAAAAATATTTCATTTTAAAATTAGATTATCTACCTTGGCCTTTACAAAGCCACATTTTGGATGACTTGGAACGTGTCAATTTGATTTAAAACACTGGGTATCTGTAGAATCTAGTCAAAGACCCATGGTGAGTTTTAGTGCAGTCAAGACGCTTTAGCTCTTGCATGGCTGTCATTTTAATTTTGAGATATGAAGAACTCACTCATTAAAATAAGGTTCACCTCTGGGATAAGAAGTTGTTTCTAATGTCAGTTCATGGTAGCTACTTCCAAGTACTTGGGAAAACATGTGATTTTGCTAGGGAAAAAAAAGGTCATGTATGGGGGAAAACAGGTTAGGAAACCAGAGTAGGCTGACCCTACAAACAGCTCATTTAGAAAAAAAAAAACCCTTGTTTAGCAGAAATCTATTACATACATGAATGCTAGACTGGAGATCCTCCAAAAGGCCAGCCCTCTTATGCCCAGGGTCCTTCTTCCTCTCCTCTTCCCCTAACAGGAGGGTCTGGCTTTGGATTTGAGAAGATTATCAGGTCAAAGCTGGAAATATGTTCCAGCCAGCAGTCTAAAAGTGAAGTTAATCACCTCAACACCTTTAAAGGGGGAAGGCCTAGGAAAGATTTAACAAAACTGCTTCCATTAACTGGCCTGAAATTAGTCGCAAACCATGTAAAAGCCAAGTTTGATCGTGTGGGCAAACAGGTCCTGGGCAATGTTTATTTAAGGCAACAAGATTCTAGGCCACACAGAATGTACTTCTTCATGCTGCTCCACACAGATCATCTCAGCAGCCTCATCGCAACACTAAAGTCTACCAGTTAGAGGTCTATAAAAACTTTTCCTATAAAAATAAAAAATTAAAATAATTATTAATAATAATGTGTATCTATATATTTAGAAAACCACTATCTCCACTCAAATCCTCTGGCAACCAGGGAAAGCAGCACTATGCCTTTTACAGAGGCAAAACCCACTTGGCTTAGTCTAGACATGACCACCACAAGCCCTGAAAAAGTGAAACCTTTCCTAATATCATAAATGCAGAGGATCAGTCTCTCCCTTCTCCCAGCAGGCAGCCCAGGCAGAGGTGCTACACTAAATTCAGCTACCACACTACCATACATTGCCACTCTGCCAATTTGGTTATAAAGTTAAGAATTTATGCTGAAATTCAGAAGAAAATATCCCAAGCAACAATGTTAGGCTAAAAATGGTGTTACAGCACACTAGTTTAAGTGTTTAGGTTAAAGGGGTCAGCTGCTGCTTGTAGAAGTGTTCGCCAAGTTTCTTCTGCATTTGATATAGGTCTATAGCCATTCTCCCCTTCACATCAAAAGGAAAGTCAGCCCTATTACAGGGACTTAATTTTGAAAAACAAGCTTGTTCTCATTTAAAGAGAAATACGTACATCTACAATTCTGAAATTCTCAAATACTCTGATTTTATGTCAAGTCCTTCCTTTAGTGACCTGGCTTCTCGAGTAGTAAATGAAAAGTACATCTCAAAGGGACATAACAGGGCTCTAAGAAGTATTAAACACGTTCCTGCTCCTACAATCCTTAAAATTCAAATCTTCAAGGCCCATTTCAACCACCTCTTTTTGAATATGGCATTAAGATTTTGGAAGGAATAGAAGTGCTTAATTTCAAAACTTGCTTCCTTACCATTGCTAAGTTCAAATAAAATAATTACTTGAATACCTCTTCGAGCTCTCCAATTCACTGTTTAATGGAACAAAAATGACTGCAGATTTGTTTAGACTTTATTAAAAACACTTTAAAAAGTCATCCAAAGAATTAAACATATCTTGGCATATCTAGTAATACTTTACAGATCATTATGATATAATTTTCAGTTTTGAGATAAGATGACCGACAGGGTTTTAGTTGTTTTGAGGCTTGAATCTGCCACAGAATGAGCAGAAAAAAAAACCACAGCTGTTTTCTTTCTTTCTTTTTAGATCCTGCAGTGAAGTGGAAACCCTCCTAGAAAGAAGAGAGGTTTCTTTCAGTACTATCTCTCCATTTCAGATTGTTAAGAACAGTGCAGGGAACAGTTTCTAGGATGGGGACAGAGGAACCTTCTAAATCAGCTGCTAGCTTTCTAAGTTTAAGGACGCTCTTCTCGGACTATTTCAGTCACCAGCAATTGCACTGGAATGGCACTAAAGATTCCAGAGGGAAAGCTCTGTTGTCCATCACCGTCAAGTGAGCTACGCTGAACTCTGTAAATGTATCTTGAAAGAATCAAGCGTTATGCTTTTCCTACATTTATAATACCGAGAGAACAGAACAAGGAATACAGTCTTTTAAGCACTTTTTTAAAGTCTTGATACGTTTTCATTCTAAATTTCATCATTTATTCATATCACTGAAGTGTATATTTCTTAAAATGGAACATTTCAAATGTAATCTCAGTTAAACATTATAGAGAAAGTTCAGTACCTGTACCCAAAGCAGAACTGCAAACAAATATTTCTGCCTTCAAAAGGGCCAAAGACAACATGCTTGTTCATCAAAACCAGTTCCTGAATTCTACAACTTTCTCTTCCAGTCCTGTGGTTTCACTGGGTTTATTAAATCGTATCGCTCAGTATTATTAAGTACTAAATGATACTGCAGAAGGGAACAATACCACTTCTGTGGTCAGAAACCTAGCCACACAACCTTCCTGTTAATCTATGATTAGAGGGCAATAACTAACAGTAGATACACCCAGGATCTCCATGTATACAAATCCATGCCTTGCTTAAATCTGTTTATTTAGGATATCTATTTCAGGCTACCACTGAAAGGTATTTATTTTCCTTTCCCCCTGATTTTGCAAATAAGAATGAGTTTCAACTGAAGACCACGCTGCCACTGCCCTTCCCTAACCAAAATAAAATAAAGAGAAAAGCCTCTTGAGTCAGGTCAGAGATTTGGTCTGATTCCCCACATGGCTGCACGCCTGTCACAAGAGAAATGGAAGAGGAAAAGAAAGAGGTTTGTGATGAGATGGGACCCGTGCCTTGGGCAACAGTGGGATCTTCAGCTGTTTTATGCACATCGTGAAGAGGTACCCTATGGATATTCTTACACCTTAGGGAACATGCTGTAAGAAATGTAATAATCTCCCTCAATTTTCAAAGTCAGTCAAAGTTTAAAAAAAAATTACATTAAAAATCAACAAGGTCTTGGCAAAGGAAAATATTTATGTCAGTATTTTAAGAAATTCTGCAGTTCCAATCACCTCAGTATGACAACATGTCTGGGAAAATAGTTCTTTTATTTCCAGCTGCAGTACCACCAAGCTTAACTAGAAGTTGCACAAGCAAAGCCAAGAACACCCAGCCTGCTTACTGTCAAAGAAAGAATTTAAACGATTTGTCTAGATCTTCCCACTGAGTTTAGGATCTCTGGATGCTTTAAGGAAACGCCTCTTTAAAAATGCAGACGTATTTCATCTTGCTTACTCCTTTAAGAAAGGTTCCAATTGCTCTTTTAATATCTCCATATTTAACTTCAGTTTTAAAAACCTGCCTTTTTCTCATGCTCACAGCAGCTGCACACTAAGCAGAATTTCCTTCCAAGGACCTTAATTTGACTTTAAGGGCTACAGCTAACTGGCTCCCAAAAAAAAATCTGGAGAAACATCAATCAGGGCAATCCAAAAGGCTGCCATTAGGAACTGTGACAAAGCAGTAAAGAAAAGCTCATACCCACATCAGAAGTGCTGTGGAACCGAGTCAAACTGAGTGTTTGCTCTATTATCAACTTGGCACACTCAAGGGAAGTTGTGGAAGTCTGTTGTTCAAGTCATTTAAAATTAGACTATTTAAAAAATAACAGGAGGACTAAGCCTTAGCTGCCTAGATTATGTTTCCCATAATTTTGCAAGAAAATTAGACAAATATCCACAGTTTTATTTTTGCGCAAGGGCAATAGGCTCATGGGATATAAATTACCATAATGTTTGATGCTTAAGGGTTTACACAGAACATCTGAACTGCAATATTGTCCGCACTACCCATCAGTGTTCTAAGAGCTCTAGGATAGGTTGGGTGACTCACAAAATATATCTGTCACACTGAGTTCACGGGTCAGCACAAACACCTGAGACTTCCCCTGAGTGTCCCAAGTCATTCCCCCTCAAGCCCTCGTACACAGAGCTATAGGGCACCACAGAAGACAATCTTCTTTATCCTGTTTCTCTGGGAATCTTGACATGGGGAATATACATTATCTGTGCCAACTGATGGACATGTTTTCACGCAGGATTTTCAGAAGGAGAGGTAGAGGTAAGCACAGGAAATAAAAAAAAAAAAAAAGAGCAAGCATACAAAGGAGGATTATTTTCATAGCCCATGCCTGGTGGCATTACATTGTGTGAGAAGTTTCTGAATGAACAGAATTGCTTTTCTAGGTTATAAGCAGTTACTAGATTTCTGACTGTGTCATTTTATTGCAAGAGCTTGTGATACCACCACCCTCTGATAAAAGGAGTTATCTACTACCTACCAAAAAAACCAGCTTTTTAAACTTAAAAAAAAATAATCAAAGTACTAAATGTCAGGCAAAATTAATTAAAAGGTGTCCACCTACCATGCATTCAAAATACAGAAGATGCTGAAATCAAGACTGTATCATGCTATCCATTACGATCTGGTCTAATTGCATTAGTACATCAAACGAGTCTCCAACGCCTGCTAACAGTTGCATCACTCAAAACCAGGAGCCACAATTCAATATAGTTGTAGCAACAAGAAGCAATTCTCATGCAATCACCACAAGTTTACCATAGTCACAGTTCTGGTTTTGGGTTGGGGATGGGGGGTTGTTGTTTTTTGTTTCTGTTTTTTTTTATTTATTTCAAGTCTTCTTTTGGCAGCCAAACATAGCAGTCCATGAAAATAGGTGTCCTGTCCATACCTACCGCTAAATCCCACGAGCTGTCAAGCATCAATACATCTCACCTTAAGTCCATGAGACATGGCCACAGCTAGTACTCGCTCAAACATAACCACTGACTTTTGTTATTGCTGTTCTCCACATCCCTGCCAATTTTTCAGCATCCATGCTTTTACTTTATGTGACACAAGTTCCTGAACAGCGTTTTAACAGGAACAGGACATTCAGATCCCCACTCAGAAGTCTCCTAGAAGTTTCCTGAAGGGTCAACCAGGTAAAACCTACACATTTCCAATGAGAATGCATTTGTTCTAAACCAAAAATTAATTTGTCCGTAACAGATAAGCTAACAATTTAATAAGAATGGTATAGGGAAAAGTTATTGCAGCTGTTAAGATTTTCAGTGTGATCATTTGTATTCAGTATTAGTCATACAGTACTCAAGCAAAGAGCCAATTAGAGCTACTTATCTTTGCAAGTTAACTGTAGATGTCATACCATATTTTTTTTACTCAGATGAGAAGAGACTTAAAGAATTTAAAAGTCAGAGCTAAAAAGCCATTTCTAACCACATGTTGAAAGTATAGCAAGAACCACGAAACAGTTTTCAACAAAACTTGTGTTTTATCCAAGTAAATGTACAGGTTTACTTGAAAAAAAAATCAAAAGCCCTTCCCGTCAAGCATTTTTCTCCCTTTCTTTTTCTTTGTTTATACAGTGACTCAACTCTAAAAGTTCTATAAAATTTTTGAATGAAGAGTAAGCCCAAAGTATTGCTTCAGCATTCAACATCAACACTTAAGAAAAACAGGTACAGGAAGCTTTTATAAGATTAAGTGTTTTAACTAACATTCAATGACAATTAAGAAAACTTTCAAATTATCCAACTTCAGGCTCTGACTCACCCTGTATTAAAGCCTGATCATCTGATTCTCTGAGAATTCAGAGCAGCGCTTCACAAGCTTACATACTTCACTCACACTAGAGAGTTTCCCCTCAACAAAAAGTTGTGAGCTACTGATACAGTTCTGAGAGGTCAAAAATCTTACTTCTATAAATTACTTTTATTCAGCTTGAAAATCTATCTGATTTACCATCTTCAGCCAGCAAGCTGCTCAAAGAGCAGAGCTCCAGAGCATGCCTACTCTCCTGGAGTATGTTTTGTTCAGGAAAATGTAAACCATCTGTGGTATTGTGTCTTTCATGGGGTGAAGTTGTACCACAAAGCAGCTAAAGATAGCAAAATGATTACATGTTTGCAAGGAAGCAGCTAATTAAGCTTTGCTTAAGCAAGCAGAAAGCAACCACAGCTTGAACAACTACAATTTCTACAATAGGTTTTTCATCTTTCTTTCCAGAGCCAAAATACACGGCCCTCCAGATCCTCTAAAGAGTTATGACTCAGCTAACACAGGTTAGAGCCTAATTTTTCAAATTAGCAGGGATTTTCGTGTGGCATGATTAAATCTGAGTTACGTGGGCAACAAGTGCACCCAAGATTCAGAAGAGAGAAGTTTTAGAGAAACAGGAAGACGAGGTGGAAATAATCCTGCGGCCAGGAAGGCACATACCGTCCTTCCTATACAAATCTATTTACACATCTTCAAAGCAGCAAGGTGAGAGATTACTGAAAAAGTGCTGGACAAGATAAAGCAACAACTAAACTCAGTTAGCGTCGTTCAGTCCGTGTTTGGCCTCAAGTCTACCCATTCCCAGTCCCTGTTTAATCCCAGCTTTTTTCCAGCTCACCACAATTTTAAAGCCTCCACAGCACCTTCGTAATGACGAGGTCTATTTGACTGCAAGACAAAGTCCATTTCCAAGCACTTCTTGAATTCTCAGCTGAGGCTGCCGTCAATTACGTGGTGCAGCAAAGCAAGTTGCTCCAGCATTTTTGCTCCCTTACTTCATTATTTCTTTAGAAGGAGAGTACACATCCCGCTGGCTAACCTCCCGCTTTTCAATTTTGCACTCCAGGGAAATCAATGCAGTTCAATTATACACACTTACGTCACCACCTACCAATCAAGACAGGACAGACAGAGTTCAGTTCATCCATTAAACTACGTGCTCTTTGGCAGGTAATGAAAGAGGTGCAGGTGTGAAGCAGGAATCTATCATCTGTGATTTTAAAGGGCAAGGGTAGATCAAGCGAAACTGCACGCAAGTGTAATAGAAGTGAGCCAGGAGACTCTTAGATGAAGTTCTTAGAACACATACAGACATTTTAGTGAAAAATGAAAGCAATCACTTTTTTTTTGCTCCACACAAGTACACAGGGTTGAGGGGCAGACTGAACCCTGGTGATGTGGCAGTTGGTTTTCTCTTCTCTCCCTAGAGTAGATGATTTCATGTCGGGAGCATATGTTTCTGAGTATACATTGATTTCAGTCAAAGAAAATATCCAGAACTGTCATAAACTTTAAAAAAAGAATTTCTGACCGCAATGTGGCAAGACTGGGGTAGAAACAGAGAAGAGGAAAAAGCAAATTTGTTTTGAGACCTATTTTAAGTTTGTACCTCCAGGCAGAACAGCTTTTAGCGTTGCCGTCCTCAGTAAGAAGCTTTAGGGCCAGTTATTTCCTTTTGTTGGTTTGTTGTTGTTGGGTTTTTTCCCCTTAAGGAATAACTAGGTTTGCATGAATAGAGCTGTCTAGTTTGGCTTAGAGCATATGTGGGGGGAGGTGGAAAAAGAGATGAGTGGGCCAAAGGAGACAACAAGAAAATTACAGTGCAAATACTGCTTACAAGTGCTGCACCACACAAAGACAATCTCCTCGGCTGCTCAGACAAATTGTTTAATTAAACCCCTAACAACTGCAACAGATTCGGAGAGAAGTGTGGTACCACTTCATCCTTCATTCCGGGGGCAGGCAGATGGGCAAGGATGTTCCAGGCAAAGAGGACAACAGAGGAAGTCTTTTGTTTTCAAAGGAATTAATAAGCACTTGGCTGTGGACTTCAGCGAAGGCAAGTTGGCCTCAACCTCATCACTGCAGAACAGCACCTCTGATGAACAGTATATACAAGTAAGGGCTAAAAAGGACTCTGAAAAAGCTACTGGAACCAAAAAAGTAGTAATTTGGTACACAGAAAAAGGTGCCTGGAAGTCAAAAGGAAGGCAAGGACTGCCTATTCTGAGTGTGAAAGCACAGCTCTATTGGTGCCTAGCCTACCCAGCAATGTTATCATTACGTGTTTCTATCTATATCTGGACAGTGAAAACGTAGATGACGTAGTTAGAAGCTTCTCACCGCTTTACTGACTAGTTTTTCTTATTTGAAGTTCAGGAAGGAATGTATAAACACTCCATTTATCAGCTGTGCAAGCATGAGTGCTCAATGCCTGTTACTCCCCATGTGCCTACTTCATTTCTTTGGATTATCATTGACACCTGCTTAATTCTTTGACTCCAAGGTTATTTGCAAGCACCATTTATGGTAGTTTTGCAGAAACTCATGCCCTAAGAGCCTGACAGATTGCCAGCTCACTTCATTAAAAAACCTCCCGTGGTAACAGCTTTCTTTCACTGCTGACCAAGGCTGTGTTTGAACTGATGACCTTAAACTGAAGTGCTCCACATGTCAACCATCAGCTATGCCAAGTCAGCCTGTAACCCGTGAATACAGGGGATTCTTGAAAAGGAGCTTTCTTTAACTATGGCAGCTGTTATTCCCCTATAAAAACAGAAGAGCTAGTAAATATGCTTTTATAATAATCTTTAAACATCTAGAAAAGAAGCTCCTTTCCTCCTCTTGAATAATCAGAATTTTCTATTATCCCAGCACATTTTAGAACATGCTCCCCTTGTTCACTGACAACTTCTCTTAAGACTTTATCTGCACTCTCTTGGGATTACTTACATGGTCAAACTCTGGTCTTCAAATAGCTTTTTGAAGTGAGGAATGAACAATAAGGAGCAGGGGGGTGGTAATGAATTCAGCGTCAGCCAGACAGAACAATTCTGGCTCTTAGGGTTGGGCAAATCTTGGACAGGACTACAAAACTTGTCATGGTACTGCAGATCACCTGCCAAATAGCAACAAAAAAAGTGACTAAAAAGACCACTCTCAGTCCCAGTTACCACCCTGAAGTGCAAAGGAACAGGCAACACCACAGAGCAGACAGCCTCCACCCTTGCTACACTAACAGTCTGCCAACTAGCCATTTATCAAGGCTCCACAGCCACACGAACTGTAAAGCACTCCTCTTCGGACTCTTGCCAGCTGTCTCAGCTCAGGTTAATACCAAAGCCCCAGTGTGGTACAGACAAAACCTGTGACAAGCTTCACTACACTGAAAACGCGACTAAAAAGATGCTGCTTGAACACCCTTGTCAACTCAATACTTCTGTTTGGTCTAAAGTGTAGAATATTACAAGTCCACTAATAGTCGCTCTCGTTAGCCTTTTAATATTTTTTCCATACAAGCACCTCTGTGATTTCTCCCTCACCATCTTCAAACACAGAGACGCACAGCTGCCTCACTGTTTTCTGAGGATGGCACGGGCAGATAGATTAAGGACAATTTAAAAGAAAAAAACCAAACCCATCCCAAGAATCCGAAAGGTTCTGCCAGCGTAACACCAAGAGCACCCAGGTGTCAGGCAGTCTGTGCACTCTGTTCTCCAGGCTGAGCTTTTTGCCCCGGTATCTGGTGACCCGCTGAGCTCTACGAACACATATGGTAAGGGTGGTCCATTCCCTAGGAGAGCCAAACAACGAGACCTGCATCCACGGCAGGGTTCCCAGAGGTTACCCCAACAAAAGCTTTCTCTTCTGCTGGTGCACCTTAGATGCAGAGAGAAGGTAAGCCTTGGGTGTTATAAGAAGGAGAAGCCACAATTAACTTCGTTCTTTGGTATTAAAGCTCTGAAAATGAATCCTATTGCACAAGCACCCTTTGAACCGCTGTGATGAGAGGCCTCTCTCTCCAAGCCGTATTCACACATGGACCTGCTCTCTCCAAAGCTGCCGCCGTGTCACACATCTCGAACTCACTGTCTCCGGAGCTGATGCGTTACTAACCTTGACAGAACAAAACAAAACGAGGTAAACAAGCAAGCCTTTCAAGTCTAATTTCTGAAGCCATTTCGACACTGAAAACAAAACTGTTTGATCAGCACAGAGAAACAAGCAGACAGGAACAGCTTGGGCCTGAAAAGGTTCTGAAGGGAGAAGGAAAACGCTCACAGCACAAAGAGATTTCTTTCACTATTGCTGCCTCAAGGATCTAAAGATGACCAGCACATGAGTACATCTCAATTTGTAGTACCTTACACGCCCTTTTGAACAATTCTTGACCCAGAAAAAAAAAAATAAAAGAAGTGGCCTAAAAGGACAGGGGAGAAACTACATGAATATTTATACTCTTTAAGAACAATAATTTTTGCGTTGAAATATGTAACATGTAAACAGTTTACTAAGGGCCAGACTTTAAGTATTCCATCATTCAGCCAAAATGTCTTGTTTATAAACTACTACTTGAATCACAATCTTTTAAAAATCTGTTAGCCTCCTATTGAAAATAAGCAAAATATCAGTCCTTGAAATCTCACACAAGCGGTAAGTATTTTTAGACCAAAGGATATTAAGTGAAGGTTACGAGGAGAGCAATGTCATTTGCAAATAAGCTCCTTGGAGCAGGAAACATCTGAATTTGGGTCTGTTGTTGTTCAAAACAAGTTATCTGGCACTTCCAGCCAAAAACATATTTTACACACGCAAAGGTGCTGGTTTCTAGAAACAAAATACATCTGCCACTCTTGAACACCAATGATAGGCGCTATGCCTCCAGAATAAAAGACAATCACAGAATCACAGAATCATTTAGGTTGGAAAAGACCCTTGGGATCATCGAGTCCAACCATCTATCCTACTCTACAAAGTTCTCCCCTACACCATATCCCCCAACACCACATCTAAACGGCTCTTAAACACATCCAGGGAT
>JAOXJK010000001.1:67604539-67629691 GCA_025774025.1 Xenus cinereus
GTCCAACCATCTACCCTACTCTACAAAGTTCTCCCCTACACCATATCCCCCAATACCGCATCTAAACGGCTCTTAAATGACAGAAGACAGACACTTCCCCTACCCAATCTGAAGTTCAAGACAATTTGTGTGCTTGGAAGAGAGAAAGGGAAAGGAGGATACACAAAAAGTGAGAGGGAGCAACAGGAGGGAAGGCTAATTTAAAATGATAGACAGATACAGGCGCAATTTCAATTCATGTAACGCAACCATAGAGATCACGTGAGCTCATCACAGACACCCCTCAGCACAGGCTGGTGGGGCTGGAGGAAGATGGAATGAAATGCTTACAGAGGACGTATCTACTCCTCTTCCATCAAACGGTCTAGCAGGTGATCAGTGCCCTGCTTCCAACTGATGGCAGTACAAGTTAGGAGCAGTCAGTTATCTCAAATGATCAACTTTGGACAGTATAATTCAACAGATGAGACTCAGATCTAAGGATGATGACTAGCCCTGTTGCATTATGGACAATTTGAGCTTCAAGGAATATATATTCTTCTCCCCAGCTTCCAGATTAATTTTCAGCAGAGGATAAAAGAATGGCCTGCATATTCCACATTTTTACACCAGCAAGGAAGAACAGGTTAGTACAAGAGCCTCATGAGAACATCCTGTCAGCCTTCCCTGTACAGGTCATATTTCTGGGCTTCTCTTGTCCCTGACAAAAGCTATGCCACATAACAGTTTTCGCTCAATTGAAACATCTTTTGGGGGCATGTGAGGGAAGCTATGAACACCAGAAGTACTTTTTATAGGTAGATGGATCTTTTTTCTCCCCCATATATGCTCATTTTGCAGGTGATGAACCACATAAGCCTTTGGGTACTTCATATTCAAAAGCAGTTATTTGCTTATTTAAAGTTCCAGCCTATTTTCGTATTATTATTGTTCCCCACACATACCCCTTACTCTGGCTACTTAGAGGACTGAATACCAAATGCAGCAGCATTCCCAGGACTCGAGACCTTGCCAGATCAGAGTTCTTCACGCTTTATCACACGCTATGCCTCACATAAGCTTTTATGCCAGTTAAAACCAGCTGCATTATTCCTTTAAACAATTATTACTTCAGAATATAACGCAGTATTTGATGGCGTGTCTTAAGAAAGTCGTAACTTCTCAAGCAGTTTGTAGCCATTGCTCATTTGAGACGAAACTAACTTCTTTCAGCATATGACTGGATTCAGATTGCCAGAGCTGCAGAGTCAAAGACTCAGGTTAGCACTAATTATTTTGTTTAAAAGTAGAAGTGGGAGTTACCACTTAAAGTCTAGCATCCAGCCAGCTGATCTAGCCCAGAATACGCCTAACATATCACCAGCATAGAATTAAAGCAGTTAGAGCCAAGGCTGGTATCTGGTCACCATGAAACTCCTGAAGGGAAGAACTAAGCTGAAAGGCGACAGCTCTACCACACAACTTTAAGCAGAAGCTTAAGACCCTTCCCATCAATCAGGAGTATTTTTATTGAAGGCTCTGTGTTTTCTTTAGTATGGCATCTCCATGCAACAGTAGACAGGTTGTAAATTAACTACATCAGAGTTGGAATCAAACATTTTAGTCTTACATATACTCTCAAACCACCCAAAGATTAACTAATTTGAGCTTGTTTCTCTCCATTCTAGAACAGCCTGAAACCATGACTACAGAAGGTCAAACTTCTGAACCACCTTAAATTTTCAAACACACTTTGCAAGAAAATACTTGCATATTTTATCAATTTCTTCAACAAGAGAGTTGATATGACCTAACAAATCTTTGTACTACTGGTAGCTACCAACTTCTGCAAGATAGAAAAAACACTGACAAATATTAGAGTAGTACAGTAAGAAAAAAAAGCATAATCCCATTTTCTGATTTAACCGGCTTAAAAAAACCCCAACATTTTCAAATACAATTTGAGGTCTTTGGCCACTGCTTGGCCAAAAAAAAAAAAAAATCAGGGGTTTTCCTACAAAATGAAGCTTCTGGCCCCCACACTAACACACACTAAATATATCTCCCTTAAACTTCTGCTGGCCTGGGGAAATTGTGCATTACATTTATTTATTTATTCATTTAAACTAAGTCAAAGATCTGAACAAGGACTTTGCTTGACTAATGGCAAAAAGCCTGCCTGAACTAGACAGGAAAGAAAAAGCTGTATCTACAGCCACTCCCTGGATGAGCCTGAGCCCAACTCCAATTGGGAAGGAAAAAATGCCAGTGATCAGCAGCCTTATCCAAGTTCTTCTAGAAGATGAGATCTGGTGGTTTGCAGTTGCCATGTGCCCAGCCTACCTTTTTTGGTGATGCTATAAATAAGCTTCTTCGGACAGCACAGCTACCCTCCCCAGGTCTTCATGAACCAGTGCAATTCCCAAACATTTCTCTTAATCAGGAAGCACCACGAGCACTTAGAAACCACTCAATGAATATCCAGCAAACCTGTTGTTCTCCCACACAACATTTACACCGTGTCCTGGACTTGAATGAGTCCTTACAGCAGCATTCCTGAATCCAGAAGGAAGGCTTTACAATAAGTACTAAATAAACATGTGACTAAGGGTGCTTTTAACAGGCTACTTCACCTGGTAAGTGGTAGAAATAACACTGATAACACCTTAATAGAAGGATGAAGCCCCAGCTTATCTTAACAGCCCAAGTGGAAGGGTGTAAAACAGTATAGTCTCTTCCGTATTTCTACCTGCTTTAAGACAAGGGGAGACGGGGAAGGCAATAACTCAGACTCCTCCTGTACTTAAGCACAGAAGACATGAAAGAATCTCCCTTCAGGGAGACAAATCAATTAATTGCAACCTTCAAGCCAGAGGAGAGATGCAACTAAAAGTTGCCTTGGCAATGAGTTAGGTAAGGTGTTTGGAAACTTGCTTCATTATGTACTGAATCACTTAGGTAGTTTTATATCAAGAACGTAAAGAATTAGCAGCTAGCAGGCCACTTCCAAGGGGAGACTTCAACTTCTATCCTATAAACCTCCATCAAGATTTTTGCATAACTGTGGATTAATAGACTCTTCTTACGTAAGAAAATACTTTCAGTTAACAGCTGGTGAATGGACTCTACTGTTAATATTTCTCTAGGACCTAACTGCCTATGCTATGCATCTGATAAATCTATTTGTGAAGTCTTACTAACAGAGACCAACCTCAAAGAAAACCATCTCTAGGTTTACTGTGTAAGTGAATAGAAGTCAAATATAAGTCTCCAAATGCAAAACCGTAAGTTTGTTGTCCTAACTCCTGCACAAACAGAACTGTCCTTCAAAAAGGAATTTCACTGTAGAGTCATCTCTGTTTATCTACATCATCTTTACTTTGAAGAGTTAACAGTCTATTCCATCTAACTGAAAGGTTTATCAATAAAGTTTTGCATAAAGCCACAAGTGAGGGTTGCTGAAGCAAAGCAAAGTCTAAGTCTCTAATCTGGGAGAGAATATCATCTTAAGATTCAAATGGGGACCATCACCACCAGTGCTGGAAAAATTAAGGAAGACTGAACATCAGTGCTATCAGAGACATAAGTTAAAAGCAAGAGCTTAAAGCTCTCTCTACCTTCAGTCTGAAAGTAACCCTGGAGCCCCTGTGCCCAGGAAGTGATTTAAAACCTTTACGTTCAATGCACAAGACAGGGCTAGAACTATCTCAGCTCAAACTACAATGGAACCACTCTCCTTCCTCCCTCCTTTCCTCAGTAAGTCTTCCCTGTCTCCTGAACCGTGGAGAGGATGTGACTGTCAGTTCACTGGCAGCAATTCACAGGATACCATCCCAACAACAGTCAGAGGAAATAGTGTAGAAAGATGGAATAGGCTGCATGTCTGAACATACGCCCAGAGACAGTTACTGCAAAACAGATCATCCAGCTCTGCAGAAAGCTCCTCATTTTTACACGATCAAAACCCCACCAAGAAGTCCAGAGTCCTCTCCAACTACCTTGATTTCTGCTTTTCCACTAGCTATTATCAGCAAGAGATTTCACTAAGTGCTTCTAATAAAGCAGTCTTTCCCCACAGAGTGGTGGAGGACACAAGAGTATGCCGTTACAAGAGGGCAGGAAAATTAGTTCCTGATCTTCTGCAGAAGAGCTATTCAATGTCTACTCTGCATTAACAGGAAGGTTTCTCCTTAACAGTCCGCAGAAAGATATCCAAGGCATCAGGGAAAAACAAGATGAGAGTGTATCTGTGTGGGTCCCCTTTCCTGTTATGCCCTATTATGACCCTCAATGTCTAAATGAAATTCAGGTTAATTATCGTATACATTAAAAAAAAACAAACCACTACACAAAACAAACAAACAAAAACTTTGAAAAGCCTTCAAGATCACCTAATGCAAACGCTTTCCTACGTCATGGTCCTGTTCTGAAAAAAAGGGCTATGAAAACACGCCCAAGACTAAGTATTTATTTCAGGATCCAGATTTTTTTTCCCTAGATATTGAGAATTTCTCAATCCAAAATTACTTTATAATAAAATATTCTGTCCAGAGTCCCAGGTTTTCAAGGATTCAAGCTTCTCATAGGGCTGAATTTCATTTCAAGCTTATCTTTATATTTACCAACTTACTCCTTGAAAATAATCAGTCATGAAAAAAAAAAAATACTTTTGTGTATCAAAATACCCTAATCGCATTGGCACAGCTACTGAATGATGTGACAGATGGCTAGAGCCATGATACAAAGGTATTTTAGAAACTGATACCATGCTTTTATAGCACTTTGTTCTTAAGCAGTTACAATAGCCACTAAATTTTTTTGCTCTTTTTTTCCCCCAAATGCACAACTCATCTCTAACCATTTGTTTTGAGATAGGCCTATAAAGCTGGTTATTTTCAGAAGAGCTTAAAATAACTGCATATCTAAATCCCACCGAGCCTTACGATTTGAATGCTGTTTTCTTTAGGCCCTCTAGGAAGTCCTAGAAGCATGCTTTGCCATGACATGAAGAGCCAGCTGCTCCTGCTGGGACCGTGCCTAGTTCTAGAAAGGCTTCCTCAAAGAGACTGGGAGCATACCTGGAAGGAGTACAGAACATCACATCCTCACTATTTAGGATGACAACAATATATTTGATTGGTGTGAGAACAGCTTCCACCCCTACAGGTATCCACATTGCCAGAAACCTTCTTCACGGTAAAACAGCAAAGTCATAATCAAGGATGCTTGCCACAAATCCCAAATTAAAGAACACCCTCAGCCAAGTTCTCCCATTCTGCGTCCTGCCCCTCAGCCCACGCCAGCAACCTTCCTTTCTTTTTCCTACAGATGCCAGCCCAGACCTTCTCACTGGCAGTATAAACTCACTTGAACATGCACGTGAACACACGTGCACAAACACATTCTACGCACACGCAGCTCTCCCCAGACAGCCTGTAGCCCTTCAACACAGGGACACAAAGATCTGGCTTTTCAAGAGCACTATCAGTCCTGTAACAAAGTCCAGGGCAAGCTGAGAGCAGCTGGCGATAGAGCCAAGCCCTCTCCTAAAAACATCAGCTCTATAGTTATCTCCCTCGCACAGCTCCTCCAGACATGGTGCTTTCTTTAACACGAGAGGAAAAAGGCAAAGAGAGCAAGATGCAAAGCAGCAAATAGCCCTTGCGGGTAAGATAACAGTGGGAACATTAGAGCATTCCTCGGGAACAGAATAGGAAAAGGTCTGTTACCTGCACGGTCAGCGAGATACTGCATTTCTACACCTGGCTGAGGACAACAAAAAGCAGTTGTGCCTTTCTTATTTAGGGGGATAGCTGCAGAGAATTAGGCATGCACAAGTTTTCTTTAGGATTCACTTATTCTGTCCCTGTCACATTCAAAACAATGCTTTTAATGCATGCTTGAGACTTATTTCTCCCATTTCTCTTATTCTTAATGAAGCTTGTAAACAAGTTCTATTTAGACAGGATTTATATCACACATTATTGCAGAAAATAATACTTAAAACCAGATTTTTTTTTTAAAAAAAGAGACTAGAATAGGGCATTTATGTCAGAACTGGGCTAATACCAACAGCCCTGTCTTCACCCAAGGGGCACAGTAACCTCACCAAGTCAATGTGCCTATTTGGTGTCTCTGCTTCTATTTCATAGGAGAACCAAACAGCACTGCAATAACTGTAGGTTTGTGAGATGAAGAGTTCTCCCCAGCTGTAACGTCTGAACTTCATAAGCAGAAAAGAACACAGTGTTTCTACAAAACAGACTGCAACAACAGCGTGCGAGAAGCAGCTTCAGACAACCTCTCAGAACTGGCATGCATGCCCTAATGCCTATTAAATTTCTTCAAATCCAGTGTGTTCTCTTGTTCTAGTAATATTTATAAGTGTCTTTTCAGCACAAGAGAAAACTAGCTATGCAACAGAAAAGCTGAACATGACACATTGTCAAGCTGACAAAAATAAAACTGAAATTTCACTAGCTTTGTTAGCACAGCATACGCTTTAGTTGGAACCTGTAAGCAGTGGAGCATTTTCATGGAAACTAGATATTAAAGATAAGTGCATTTCTTCAGTGTGCCAAAATGAATCTCCATTGCTTAACTGTACCACAAGTACTAAACAGAAGCCTGGAAAAGGTGAAAGTAATTAAAGTTCAAAACGCAACTGTTGCTCCACATTCACAATCACATGAAAAACAACTCAAAAGTTTTACTAACGTAAGCTGCAAACACTGGGTAGTGCTGCTCTGGACTGTACGCAACAGTAATAGGAAATGGAAGTATCTTGCTTTTTTCAGTCAAAACATACAAAATATGAACATCCTATGAACACAATGCATCTCCCAAGCTGCCTCTCTTCCACAGAAAAGCAGAGGAAATTTTCAACCATGACGACAAAACCTCCTGTGCCAACCCTGTTTCACCAAGGACCCCCTCCTCTCCTAGCCCAGGTCTGAACTTCTGCTTCCCCTCCATCACAGAACTGGCACTTACAGGACAAGCACAAAGTAAATGATTCACTTTCTCTCTGATAACTGTTCCACAAAAAGGAAGCTGTCTGGCACTTAAATGATTACAGTGGGACTTTTCCTTCCCATTAACTAACCTTAGGCATTTTCTCTGTATTTTCAAGTCTGACAATTGGCTGGGGTCAGAGCCTTGGATTTCTGAGCAGGAATCTTCTTTTCCTGTGGAACGTACAGAATTCATAGCTCATTGTGAATACCAGAAAGAGAGAAGAAACACGAAGCTGACATCTGCCCAGGGTCCCAAAACAACTTCAACGGATCTTCTGAATACAGGTTTGTGAAAAAGGCCACTTGGAAAGATACAACTGTCAATGTAGTCTAATGAATGTCCCTGGTTGAGGGCCTAAACCACAACAACGGAACTGATCCTCACGAGGGATCTGAGGATCTGATCCTCACCTTTTGCCCACTGATTCCAGCTGCATCACTTTCTGGGCTTTGCGATTTCTCTAACGTTCCCATGTCAGAAAACCCTAGGGACTAATACAGCAGCAAAGGGAACAAGATCCCATCAAAACAGGGAGACAGCAGATTGGTGCTACTTCTACACAGAGCAAAAGAGAATTCAGAAAGTTGCCTTTCACTTGTCCTTAACCAGAGATCTAGAGTGCATATGGAGGCAGAAGACACAGCTCAATCACAGAACAAATACCTCTTAGGTCTCCAGTCAAGACACGTAGTTCCAGCTTAGATTTGTGGCCTCTCTTCTAACTGCTGAGAAAGAAGGGGATTTTCTGTCTTCCGGGGAGAACTTGTAAAAAAAAAAAAATCCCCACAGCTTATAGCAGCCAGCAAACACAATTTTATTAGTATTATTTTTTTACCACTTCTGTTTACCAACAAAGCAGTCCAAGTGGTGCCTTCATATCCAGTAAGTCAGCCATTCAAAAAAAAAAAAATAAAAATAAGCCTTACCCAGAATCTGATTGTGAAATGTACCTCAGATGACACTGTGAATGAACAAGCCAGACCAGGAAAAGGAGTTCATTTAAAAAAAATCAGAACTGAGCCCCCAAAAAAGCCCCCATACACACTTCCTTCAGCTGGCAAGCCGCACATTTTTGTATTTGTCCCTTACGCTCTCAAGTAAAACAAGAAAACAGCGATCAGTCTAGAGGTTATTTCAATTTCATTTCATGCTTTATCAACAGTGCCAACACTGGTCTAGGAATCACTCATTAATCATCCTTCTACAAAAAGTGAGCACTTCTACTTACATAGGAGAACCTACCCCTTTCAATCAGAAGTGGTAAAAACAGTCATAAAAATCTGGAGTCTTTCAAAAGTACAATAATAATACAAGTCAGGTTTACTAAAGTAAGTTGACATTAGAAAACAGAAACAACATAAAGCTGTTCTGCCCATTTTCCTTCTGAAGGCAGTAGTATCAATTTCTTTTTTTTTCTTGTTACTCTGATGTTTCATCCCTATTAACATGCCAAGCAGGAGTGGGAAGAGTTCTGTGAGCTTCCATACATTAGCCCTAACAAACTGAGCTCCCTCTTTTCTACCAGTTATCTTGAAGCAACACGGGAAAAGGTCTCAAAGACACTACCTAACAACTTGTAGAATTCATTTCCATAACTTAATTTGCAAGCAAATAACTCAGTGTGACCAGAAAAAAAGAAGGCGCATAGGAATAAATAGGGAAGAAAGCATCTGCAGTCATACCAGCCGATATTAAAAAGAGTATACCCGAGGGCATAGCGATTTCAAGAGAGGAAATCCACCCATTGGGAAACATCATAACTAGATGTAGCACACAATGTCTCATACCAGGAGCAGAATGCTACATATTGGAATATGAAAGACAGGATCACTCACTGCCTTGCAAAAAGGGTGAGCATGTGCATATTGATCCTCAAATATCAACTCCAATTCAGTTAAAGTCTGAAATTAATGTTATCGGACCAGCTATTAATTCACTAATTTCCAGTGTATGAAATGGTTCCTGCATTGATCTTCCCTGCCTCTAGGGTTTTTTTTCACCTATTGCAATAAGACATCTTAAGAAACCAGCAGTTATACCTGCTGCCAAAACTAGTATTATACCAAAAATTGCTAGGCTGTGTTTTTCAGTACAGCTCCCAGTTTCAACTGAGGAGAACAGCAAAGTTATACACAGTTCAGGCACTGATTAGTCATATAGCTAACATCTTTTTTAAAAGGCAGTAGCTGGGAGGTTTGCAGGGAAGAATCCAAATTTAGTCCATACTCAGCATTCCAAGATCCGTGTGCATTACATTGACAGAGCCACTAAACAGTCACAAAACCAGGAACGTGTCTGTCTTGCTTTCCTGAAAAAGAGCACTTGGTGTTACAAAATTACAAAAAGGGCTAACTAATTAATAACTCAGGGCTGGCCTGAGGAATAAAAGGCTTCAGAGGTACAGTTAGAAGTGTAAACAATAGAAACTTTCAGACAAAAATGAGAGAATAGACACTGAACCAACAGCTTTAAAAAAAGATACTGTGAACGTTAAAAACAAAACAGGCTGCCTCCATTAAGTCTGTCCTCTGAAAAGGCCAAGCACCTTTTAAAAACAAGACTACCAAGAAAGAGACAGTAAGAGATAACACTGTATTCCCAGTTCTCAAATTATCAAACTCCGTAATAAAATCATAGAATGTCCCAGAGTCTGTGGTCCCTCCCGTGAATCAGCAGCCTTTCAACACTGAAATCAGAATCATAGCTGCACCAACAGAAATATTTCAGAATCAGATACTGAGGCTCTTGCTAGAGCATAATTTTGTTAAAGGAACAGAAGTGGGACTATCAGGCATGATGGAAATTTCAGAAACACTGCAGGTGTCAAGGAGGGACTTCAATAACACTATAGGCAGGCAAATAGCACACACTAATTATTTCAGAAGCATCCTTGTAACTGAACCCCAACTATTAGCAGATCAGATTTTGTAATGTAACTATGAATCCTCAGTCCCTTAAAAAATGCAAGCACAGAGGGTGGAGGGCACCTTTGTTAGAGAATGGGATCAATGCATACAACCCTAGAAATAACTTGCCCAACATGCAGTCTAATGAAATTGCCAACTTCATCACCAGCCACCCAAACTCTAAATCACAGAGCATATTTAAGAGGGTTGGTTGGGGGTCACTCTAACACCACTCACTTTCCCACCTCTAGCATTACTAGGCTTGCTTGCTTGGGGATGTAAACAGTGTCACACAACAGTGGTTCCCATTCAAAAAGTCAGCAAAGACAGGAAGTAGGAGCTTTATATTAAGATTTTCAGTAAGTGGTAGTTACGCTTAAACAAAAACAACTCTAGGGTTCATGACTCTTTTGGGAAGGGAAGGTAGGAATTTTTTATTTTGCTTTTTAATACCGTTCTGCAAGTATGCATTTGTACACACTGTATGTGCCAAGTGGCATAGTTACAAGCTATCACCATTTTCCCAGGCCTGCACCTATTCACACCCAAACTGGTATCTTGCAAATCCATATGCATATGTAAAAAAAAAAAAAAGATGTAGGGCTTCATTAGTATATGCATAAATATTCATTAGTTGCTATTCATGCCCACAAACATGTATATCACATCTGCAAGGTAGTGAAGAGTTCCCTCTTAACCTACCAATCCCAGGAACAGGAAGAGACCTAGATTCTTATCCTAGCTGTATCTAAGCTTATGAAGGTCAACTACTATACGGTAACACTGCATTTCATTTGTCTCCCTTCAAAAACTGAGGGGACAAAGACTTTTATCCCTTTTGTAAAATGGCCGGAACAGCTAGAGACGAAGGAACTTCGGCGCAACACTAGATCAACAGTATTTTCACCAGCTTAAAAGGTAATGCTGCTTTCCTAGATAAGAACAGTCTACGGACAGAAATCCTGCAATGCTGCAAATGCCTATCTAAACTAGAGAGCAAAGTACAGGAGAAAGAAAAGCAACTACCAATGTCATTCTCCTGCATACTCCACCCCAGTGCGTACACAAGTTCTGTGAAACAGGAAAGAGAGCTGGGTCCTTCCTGTCCAATTTTACTTCCTTTCAATTTCTCTTTTAGGCTTTGTGTTGCTCAGTAACATTCAGACCCACCAAGGATAGGACCTCTGATTTTTCAGTAGCATTTATTTTAAAACTTCACGGACCATGCCTGGTTTACACTCTTCCTTCACAGAGCAGGCAAGGCATCTTATTTCAAGTTTTTCTGCAGAGAGGTAGGAAACTCCATCCCTTTAAGCGGTGAGACAAGTCATCTCTCTAGAAACATCTCAGTGTAACACAAACGGGTACTCGGAACATCCATCTGAAAACTAGCCTTACCCCAAAAGAAAAAAAAAAAATCTACACAACGTTTTAGTATTTCAACAATTTTCCAAGCTGGTCCTAATCACAGGTTAACAGGAAAAGGCAGTAATTTCTTCAATTATTAGAAGCCTCGAGTTTTTCGCATATTCACCGGAAACTAGGAGTGAGCAAGTAGCATATGTTTTGCTAGTACAAATATTAGGAGGTCGTGTACAGGAAGAGGTAATTTTTCCTTAAAAAAACCAGTTGACACAGGCAGAAGTGACCACATTCACAAGTGCACAAGCACAGCTGAAGTAGCTGACCGAGCTAAGAGGGAAAGCGGACAGCAGGTAACAGAGCAACTACGTTGTCTCAGCAGCACTGCTCCAGCCATCTCTCAGCCGGGGCCCTAGAGCCACGGAATGTGGTCACAACACAAGCCTAGGAACCAAAACCGTATACCAGAAAAACAAGAATAATGGTTCAACAGAAATAGTGCTTTTATGGCACCTCATCTAACCCCAAGCTGTATTTCCTCTCCTTTTTTAACTTGCATCTATTGCCTCTATCTTTCATAGAAGCTATAGCTTTTTTACACATCTCTTGAAAACGTTCCTCCCTTTTCTCCACAGGTATCAAGTACATTGTCCCAAATACAAGACCATCAAGGAACAAGTTTGTCATTCCTTGTGCTTCCCCCCACACCCCAAGCAGCACTGACAGTAACCCCATCTTCGCTTCACCATCAAACCATCCCCACCTGACTAGTAATGCCATTACAACAGCTACGGGATCCCACAGTTAAACCTGACCAGGTTCACTATCTTTTATTCCAACAAGGCTATTTTTAAACCCAGATCGGTTTTCTGATCAGACTGGGCTGTGTGACAAGAGGAGAAGAGGATACAGCAGCCCAGGATAAAAAAGATGAGCAGCTGGAGGTAGGGGCATTGCCAAAGACATTCCTAAAAATGTCTTTGGAGTTCTTTTTCTCTTTATTTAGCTTTAATGACTGCTTCTATTGTTTCAGATCTGAAGAACCTGAGGGCCTTAAAGCCTGTCTATTTACTGAAAAGGAATGCACTTCACCGAACAATGTAGCTATAGGAAAGCTGTTGTCTAAACAGACTTTAGATACAATGAACAGTTGTCTTGATTCAGAATCTTCAGATCTGTAACTTCGCTACTATCAATATTTAAACCAAGGGCAAAACCCACAACTATTATAGCAGGCACTATATTCACTTCACCCCACTGGCTCTGCAGTAAAAGAGCTTAGCTGAGAAAAGTCCTGGTTTTAATAATGCTGCCATACCAGGGAAAGGAAAATCATTTTTATAAGCGAAAAGCACAACCAGTCAAGCAAGAAAGGAATTTTGTTTGTTTGTTTCTAGAGTTGCCTTTTTATTTAAGAAAACACAATGGAAAGCATAAAAATCTCAGAAGAATGAAGCAGACAACAGTGCCCTTAGGGAAAGGGAAGGAACAGAAGAGGCTGGGCTCCAACAGCGGGCACTGTACATCACTAAGTGGTGTGGAACCAAAGCCCCTCCAACCCAAAAGTATATATTTATGATTATACACGGGCTGCCTTCTCAGTAGTTGCCTGCTAAGCATCTATTTCACCCTGTCTGTGGGGCTTTTAAAGTCAATTTAATACTCACAAAAAGAGATTCAGCACATCTCTCAGGAGTCTGAGGACAGGAGCATTTACAAGATCACATACAAAGGGTGACAAGAAGTATTTATTACTATTTCATTGAAAAATCAAAATGGATCCCTGAACAGATGCAGGACATTTAAAACCGCTCCCCCCTTACAAAAGAGCCTCCCAGAAAATATTTTCCTAAATACCAGTCACACATGGATTGTTTCACTGGAGCAGACATTCAAGGTCACTCAATCCCCAAAACCCTGCTTTCTCCTCTAGCTGGTTTCTGTGGATCCTCAGATACAAGACCCTTAATACCTTTTTCTCTTTTTGTAGTATCACGTCCAAGGACTCACATCAAAGCCTGCTGTTTCACAGGCTGTAGCACTAACCAGCGCTTCATCACACATCCTTCCAAATTTTCAGTAAGCGCACAGCTATTTAACGGATTTCCCCTCCAATCTTGGAATAACACATGCCACGTACCCAGATATTCACTCACCCAGGAACTCACAGCCTGCCACCGTGGGGGGAAAAAGGTGGGCAACAGCTCTTAATTCTTCTGTGTGTGGCTGAAGAGCGTTCTCCCTCCCGTGCGCTGCATTCTGTACAGCCACTGCAGTGCTCAGAGCAAGCAGGCTCACAGGAGCAGCTGGAAAACAGCCTCACATCTTCTGAACCGAACACAAGCATCCATCTGAGATCCGAGGGTGGATCTTTCACAGCAAACCTATCATCTACAGCTCCCTTAGCCAGAGGGTGGGTCACAGTGACAAGTGGCCATTGGAGGAAGGTGATAACTAGGGCAAGAGAGAATAATAAAACCAGAAAAATCACATGTGTGTATAGGAAGGGAAAAGAATAAGTGGAGCAAATAATGAGTGAAAGAATGGAGTCAGTATACAAAGAAAATTATTTACTGAACAGACTGTTTGTGCTGCTGACCTCAGTTCATTCCTCTCCAAGTTTTAACTCATTACAATCCGGGTTTGCCTGGGAGAGAAGGTCCCAGCTCATTTCTACCACTACCCTCCCATAACCATTCTAAGACATAACCACTAGATCCTGCAGGCGAGGACACGCTTCAGCAAGGGGCTGCTGCTCAGCTTCAGAGCTCTAGTAAGTTGTCAGAAACTACAACCTGCTGACCAAAAGGCTGGTCAGCCCATCATGTTCCCCCTCCATCTCTAAAGAAAAGCCCCTTTGAACCCAGAGTTGAAGGGAGTGGCTAGGGTTCATATCCCTATTATTTTTTAAGACTGTCACAAAAAGGAGACTTTTTCTGCAGTACCTGAATATTATCAGCTTATAAAAAGTTAATGCCTGCCAAACATTCCTTTCCACAACGGGGACTGCTGTACGCAAGTTAATCTCACACCCGTGACCTTGTTCTTGCCACCTAAAGATTTTGCTGCCACAACTGAAACTCTATAGACAGTGCCTGTGTTTGGAGTTTATGCCCCAGTTCCGCACAGCAACGTCAAGCAACTTGCGTTCTCCACAGCAGGCGCTATCCCATCAAACAGGAACACTCATATCCTTTGCGTTTCTACCTGGGGAAACGGGATAATATAACTTTTTAATAACTGAAAAAAATATATTTAATATTATATCTTTTAAGTCATTACTGCATTGGAGAATAGGATCACAGCATCTACTTGTTCTCAGATTCCCTGATGCTTATTAAGGATGTTGCCTCCATATTGGAGCCTACATGATGAAGCAAGCAGCAAAGCTCAGTAAAATCGTGCAATATGTGGTGTAACTTAGCAGTACATGTCACGATTGCGTTACATGGCCTAGCATTTAATTTACAGCACTGAAAGCACCTTCTAGGCCATACCACTTTAGAAACTTTTCTAAATACAAGCCAAAGTGTCTGACTTTATAGACAGGCTGGAGGCTGCTCCCCTTCTTCTGTCAGGTGTCAGGACTCCATTCAGTCGATTAAGAGGAATTAAAACTGAGTATTTGCAATTGCCATTGTAGCAAATGAAGCACAATTCTAGTAAATAAATCAATCTAGCTTAAGCTAAGACATCTGTTACAAGGACCATGCTCAGCTACCCACTCTTATGAATCATTTCCTGAATTGCAGTAATTAGCACAGCATTGTAAGGCAATCATCCTCAAATCCAACAGAAGAAGTTAACACTCATCTCAGTTTACTGTGTTCATCTCACAGGACTTTGTTCCCAGCCCAATTCAGAGCCCTCCCTTGAAGATCCACCTCTTTTGTGGCACCAACAGGAAAAGGAACGACCAAGACCAGCCATCATGCAGCAGGCACCGGCTGCTGGGGCCAGTCTAACCTACGCACCTTGAACTCACTCAGCCATCTTTCCTCTGTCTTACACTACTGTCTCTTCCAGCCTTGTTGTACTTCACATTTCTGAAATTCCTTGCCTTCTTAGGAGTCTAGAACCAAAGTACTAAGCTCAAAAGCTGAATTCACCAGCAGACACCGACTGTGAGAAAGCATCATGCCTGTAAGTTATCACTGTGGTTTGCATGGACGCATACTGAAGAATTCACCACCGTTATCTTCTACCATCATGAAAGCCTTGACTGCCTGGGATGTTTTCCTGTATGCTGGTTGATCCCTATAGTCTTATGAAACCTCTGAGCTTCTCTCACCCTTGGAACCCAGACTTTTGATATTACAAACCTTGAGCTCATTGAGAGTTTGATGAAGCATAAAATAAGCGTAGTTTAACAGTCAAATGAACAACAAAGGGCCTTTTGTGATAGCTGAAGAGTACAGGAATAGAGCAGCAAAGGAATGAGGACTTGGAAAAAGACAACCTCTTATATTTGGAGGTGACATTCTGCAAAATTTGCTTAATCATCTGATTCATCGGTGACATAATGTGATTTCAAATGAATACAATAACTACGTTAAGTGTAATTGCTGTACTGACAACTAATCTGAGGACGTTAGATTAAGAAAGAAAATGATCAAAATGCTGCAGGAGTACAACGCAACAAGGAAATCTGACCTCTTGAAAAACATTTTCATTGAAATTTTCTGGCAGAGATTAAACAGTAAAGTCCCCAGGTTTCTGGCACAAAGAAAGAAAGAAGACTTACAAAATAGTTCTCCTCAAAAAAGTAAAAATTATTTTGCTTGTGTAATAGCACCTTACTGCTCCATGGGAGCTACAGTTCCAAAGTGATTATCTCAAGACACAGCCCGTCTTTAAGATGGAAGAATTCATCACAGGTGAAAATAAGTCATTTTTTTATAGCAGAGAATGAAGGATACTGCACAGCAGTTCTTGAAATAAAACATTTGATTTTGACAGTATTTCAGTTTGGGAACATCCACAAGTTAAACTAGAGTAGAGGAGGTTTGAGCAAGAAAATTATGAAGTAAACAAGTTGTCTTCTAGAACAGTTTCACCAAAACTTTCGGCTAGCCTTAGAGAACAGAAGAGACAAATGTTTTTCAATCTACCCTTTTAGACGATTACTAAACATTTTAATTCCTTCTATCCTAACACTGCACATTTTAGAAGACTGTTGCTTCAGTAACTATTTAAAAATAAACTCTCCAGAGGGCACATAGCACTAAAAACAAGCCTCTCCAGACTGATGAGACATCTAGACAATCATCCACAAAAGGGAACATTAGGAGAAGAATTCTCTTACAGAGGAAGCGAACATCTCAAGTGACACTCTCCAAGCAATTTAGCTGGTTTAGATCACAGTTAAGACTATACCAGTTCTAAATTAACATTAACCAGTTCCCCTCCAAGAAAGTAATACAGCAAACTGCACAGCTAATCCAGTTCACAAAACATGCCCTGGACACATTTATGTTCCTACCGGCTCCTCCTGTTAAGAACAGGCTTATGGCTGCTGCTAACAAAATTCAGTAGTTTCTACTCCATGCATCAAAGAAGGGTAAGATAGTAAACAGCCAGGAGGGAAAAATAGAAAATGCCTGTGGGGACCACGAAAGAGAAAAGACGGCAGCGGATTAAAGGAAGGAAAATGTGGAGGAGGAGGAAACCAAAAGGAACACTAAATAACAAACCTGAACAGTGCAGTATGCCCTCTAAAGGCACCCAAAAAGCCAGTTTGGATTCCAAAAAGCAGGTTTTCCAGTGGCACGTGAGCTACAAGGATAAGATACCAGAAATATAGTCCACCATTGCTGGGATGCCAGACTCCCTTTCCCAGTGGTACTGAAGTTCAGTCTGACCATGGCCAGAAGAAGGTTCTGCACCTTGGGGAGTTACTGGGCAAGAAAGGTACAAAAAGAGATGGAAGGGAAAAGTACAGTCAAAAACCAAACAAGCAGACCTGGAAGAGATGACAGAGAAGAGCTGCGTGTTGTACACACAGCATACTCATCAACGAAGATCTCCCTCCTGACCCAGAGGGAACGTGGATCAGGAGACTGCTCCCTGTAGTCATGAATACGTTCATGACCACAACTGTATCAGCAGACTGTGGAGTTGGCTCTGCATAGGAGCTGACCACCTGAAATACCTTATTCTTTTTTTCTGATTTTACTGTCTGGGTAGGATCAGGGAAGTGGGAACAAATGTGGTACGAGTGCAGAGATGTCTGAGGGACAGCTGAGCAGCAAGTCCACTCGGTATCATGAAGCCTGATGACATTGAGTGCAGCAACAGATGCAGGAGGATGTGCCAGGGACACTTGCCCTGAATGCAAACTGCTTATTCCAAGACAAAAGTTCCCAGATGATGCAAATATACACCTCGCAGATACGTACCTCCTCGTAAGTCCACAGAGTTTACATTTTGTGGCTTTAGGAGTGTCCCCCTGAATGATTTGAAAGTTGGTTCACATTCTGAAATAAATCCACTGCCAAATAATATTCTATTCAATACGCTGAACTCAAAACTTCCCAGCATTTACCATTCTAAACATCAACAGAAAAAAACGTATCTGCTTTCTTCCACTCTCATCTGCTTTATTTAACAAACACAAAGAAAACCCACCCCACAATCTCAGAGCAGAGACTTCTTTATTGTGTTTTAATACAATATTTGGCACAGCAGCCTCCTGGGTGGGTCTCCAGGCATGTGTAACCCAACAGGCATTATATGTAACGCAAAAGCAACAAGAAAAGTATAACGTACAATGATGGGCTCAGCTGTAGCCCATCTGTCTTTTCTCTCTGAGGGAACGCTGAATACCATCACTGTAGAGAATTATCAGTGGAGATCTGCTACTGATGCTGTCATCTTCTGGATAACTCCTCCATTTTCACACGTACAAACTCCTCTCTTTCTGAAGTACGGGAAGCAGATCAGATATCACTGACACCCAGCCTTTTCCTATATTTCCCAAATGTGTAAGCAGTCCTACTCTCCCTGAAAAGTCCACAGCATGTTTAGATTCTGTCTATAAGCAGCAAGACAAATGAGAGGAGATCTAGAAGAAACTTGAAATACCAGGTGTGAGGCCTTGGCGTTCTCAGGCTCACCAAGGAAACTATACACAAAGGCTAACTCCAAACCAGTCTTTCTTTACAATCAATGCAGAAAGAGGCACAGCTCTAGCAAATTCTGAATGGGAGCCTCACTTAATTAGTAATTTAGCATGGCTAAGTGTATCATCAAAAGCATGCCACGCTCCTCAAAACTGTTTACCCTTCCCCAATACAGTTTAATCTGGCTTTTCTTCTCAAACTGAGTAGAACTCTGTTTATAGTAGATGAAATACCATACACAATGTACAGAGACTGTTATTAAAAAAAAATAACTTTCTCCTACAAAAAAAAAAAAATGAGTGAAACATTCTTGGATTTGACTGTTTAAAGCAAGATTCCTAGGCAAACACCTGCCTTCATTCCTGATTTCTGTGCAGATCACCACACAACAGAGGAGATAAAGTCTACTGTTCCTCTCCTTCATTTCTTCAGTCACATAACTATGATTTTGCAAGTGTTGGAGGACACTTCTCAACATGAGTTTCAGAGTAGTCTATTATATGGGCATCACTGGATGGGTATCAATTGGTTTTGCGCTCTTTAACTAGGTTCAAGCCAAATTTGGTTTCTTTTTGCCTTGAGATTTCTGTCTTTAATGAACCCTGAAAAAACTTAAGCAAGTGTTAAATGGTGCAAATGGCTACAAGCTGCAGTATCTCACAAAAATGGAGCAGAGTTTACACTAGCCTTTTCACAGGACCCAACAAGAGAAGCCTGTTTTAACAGTTGAGTAAGTATATATGGCATATTTAGAAAGACTAAGAGACAAGCAAGAAGGGCCTCCAAACCATCCCGTTAAACCAAGGCAGTTCCACCATGGCCATAAAGAGATAGAAATGTTAGATAGGTCTCACATGGCCACAAGCTCTTTTACTCGCATGGCAGTATAGATAACAAGATAGGATCCCACAAAAATGCTGCTGTTCTCCCTACACTTTAACTTCTAGTGAGAGGTCTCCCCACAGAGTAAAGAGATCTTAACAATTAAAAGGGAGGTCATTATAAAAGTTATGCTATCCATTAAGTCACTTTTGCACTAAAGCTACTTCGAAGAGTAGACGATTATACCCTAAGACTTCCTCAGACACGCCGTCCAAAGTATCTTGCAGCCATGATGATAAAGGATATAACTAAGTAAAGCCTGAAAGGAAGAGATTTATTAAATGTCTTCACTGCAGTGAAATGTTCTCTTCCCTCAGCCACATCAGCTCCCAGCAAACCTTGCCTCACTTCAAAGCACTGCAGATTCAGAGGAATTATTTCCAAACAGCAGGGCAGAAATCAGTAATAAAGAACAATTTTCCTGCTGGCCAAAGAGGAAGTTGATGCAATAAGTGGGTCATTTCCCAGATTTTAATTAAGCTTTACAACTGGAGTCCTAATGCAGGCAAACACAGCAAAAGGCTCATACCATAAGCCAAATATTCCTGAACTGATGTTGGAAACAGCACAGGAAACAGAAAACAGCAAGATTTTTGTTTTGTATCCTACAATAATGTTTAATATCCAGTCTAAACCAGAATTCCAGTACATAATACACTGCATAGGAACAGAACAAGAAAACACACCTCTTGCCACAGAAACTCCAACTCAAGGAATGAGAGGATTGCTGGACAAGTGGATCCAAAGAAAGAAGGAAGCACAGCAAAAAAGCAAAAACTCTCATGAAGATAAGCAGTGGCCTTCTCAGCCTACTGTCAGGCTGTTCTGGTTCAGTCAGCTCACGGCAAGGGAGGGCATTGAGAACTTCTCTGAAGTTCTGAAGGCAGCAGATGAGGTAGCTCTGTCAATGTTTATGGGACTCTTCTTCATGATGAGTGAAAAAGCATCCATCTACCACATGTCTTCCAGGATGAACAAGGTAAAGACAGATCACGACAAAGCTTTAATGAATGCCTAAAAGTTAGCAGCATTAACGGGTGGGACATGTAAAATTCTCCACGGTATGCCACTCTAGATGACAGTCAAAAAGGACCAAGATGGAAATTAGCTTATTCTGCAGTTGTAGGACCCAGCATAGGAGTGGGTCCTACCAAAAAAAAAAAAAAAGCAAGCAGCCCATTTTCAGTAAAAATTGTCATTGTTTTGACTAGTCAAGTGTCAAAAAGAAATACGGACACAAAGTGAGCGCAGCCTAGACTAGTCTTAACCATGTGGCTAGACACAAAAGATCCTATCTCAAAGAAGTTGTGGAGAAAGAATGAAAAAGGTTAACATATAACCCAGATAAGGATCTGGGGAGAAGGCAGAGATGACAGGCTGAGGAGATAGGAATGTAGTAAAAAGGTTTTCCTCACAATTTCCATAGCTTTCTTCAGTGCCCCTTCTCAAAAAATCAAAACGCAGTTTCTCATGTTGCCTATTGCAAAAACAACAGTTGCAGAACAGTTGGTCTCTACTGGAGCAACCAGGGCTCTGTCTTCAGCAAGAAGCTATGCTGGTACCACACACCCTTAGCAGAAAAGTTAAGAACTTTCCTTAGGAAATAAGGGATGATATAGGTTCCTCTTTCCTGAAACTGAAATAATTCTATTGTTAATTTACTGTTGTCTACAAAGAGCAAGAATTTGCATTTCCTTTCCTAGTCTCACTGGATACTTTTGAATTCAGTCAATTTCAATACCTCAGAAAGAAAGAAAAACATCCTTTGGCTTCCTCCTGCTACCAAGCCAAATAACTGCTGCTTCATTAAACTTTAAAAGAAAAAGCAGGGGGAAGGGGGGGTCAGAAGAGAGTCTGCCCACACAGGTGAGCACCTTTCTTTCCTGAAATTATTTCCCCATATCTGGGCACTGAATCACAAGGCACTCCATACATAAGGGCATCACAGTGCCTCTTCAAATCAAGGTACAACACAGGCAGGATAATGAGAAGGCTACGATTCATGTCAGTTCAGTGTTTACACAAAGAAACTAAATGCTGTTAGAGCCCTACCGGCTACCTATTCCAAATACCTTAAAATTAGGAGGAGATTGTAGGAACAGACAACAAATAATTCGGTGACTGCATGTCCCAAGCACTCGGTTGGAATCCAAGTGTTTTTATACCGTTCACAAACACCATCAATGTGCAGATCTCATTCCTCAGAGTGTACACTCTTGGGTTCTCCCAGACGCGCTTTTCCCTTTCTCCCTCGTGCAATTACAACATAAGATGACATTCAGCTGGTGGAGGGAGGGGGAGAAAAGGGAAGGAAAGGGTGGTGATTTGATGTTCCTATGCTAGCTTACCTCCTGCTCCCTCTCCACTGTTTTGGGCTCCCCTCCTAGTAAATAAACAGCACCTGCCTTTTGTATGTTACCACATCATTTCCAAACAGCAGCATGAACACCGGATCAGTATCATTGCTGCTTTATTTCCACTTATCAAATTACGAACAGCATCTCTGTAGCTGACATCTCGGGGCTGAGGTCCATTCTAGGTTCCAGTGCTGCTGGGAGACCTAAGAAAACGCAAGCCAAGCTCCCCAGACGAATTTACCAGTAGATACTCCCCCCTCCTCCCCTTTTTAAATGAAAGGTGAGATTATCCATAGGATCTGCTACAGTAAAAGCACTCGCCCAGGAAAACTCTCTCAGACCACATCCACACTAGGAGCATCTCAGCAGTATTACAACAGCCATACAGTATATTGGCAAAGCTGCATTTCACACCCATATAGTAACAACAGAGCACAATGTTAAGAAAAGCCCTAAAAGCACACCTGCTTCACTCATGTAACTCATTCTGTGCAAGGACCTTACACACAACAGATCGTACCCCTGACTGACACTACACTAAGAGAAGATTTTAGTGTAGCCCTAGCCTCAGCCCTGTAAGTTAAAGGATTTCCACCCCACACCCCTCCCAGCCCCAGGCTGTTAAGATGTAGATCAGCTGGCAGAGAAGAGATTCCTAAAACATCAGGGCTGGAAGCCGCACGGCAGAAACAAGTCTTGACCAACCTGTTACTACAGATGCCTAAGCCTTCTCTTCAGTATTAGCACAAAAGCCATAACACCAAAGAAAGTCCACATACGGACTCGCTGTAGCTCTCATTTCCTGGGACACAGTCAAAAGAGAGTGGAAGTTTTCTGTCTCTCCCAAAGAAAGACAGCAGCAGCAAGGGCAGTTCTCCCTCTCCTTTTACCTACAGCTACCCTGGATACTACTCTAAGATTACACTGGCAAGACAGCCCTTGAGTTTGCAAAGGAAAAAAAAAAACAAACCTAACACAACCCTAATCCATTCATGGATTACTTAAGCGACTGAGAAGTAATTTTGAAATCCTGCAAAATGACAGCGGTACATCCAACGAAGGATCAATTCTGCCTCACCTTTCTCTAAAACAGCAAGCCATCAGCTCTGTATTCCCATGTGCACAACAGTAACTCAAGCTCTCATGGAAAAGTAACAGTGCTCCAGTCTTTATCAAAGGGGACCTGCACCTGCAAAATAACTAAGATTTCTCATGTGAGGCAGGTTTGCAAGATATTTGAAATGCAGAGAGGCAAGAAAGCTTAGAATAAAATGTCATCCTGACCTCAACCAGCTGTGTTTAGGTTTATACCAGGAATCTACAGTCACATACTATTTACAGATCCTTTCTTAACACACAGGATTAGTATTCAAATTTATTGAAAATGGAAATTCAGATACACATCATTCATAATCAGCATAGCTATTAGTTATTTTTTCTGCAGAAACACTTGGGAGTAACTGTCGAAAGAAAAATCTTTATGGTTGTCCTGTAACGTTTCAGGAGTTCCCCTTTCCATTAATTTAAGAAGTAAAGGATTTCCAACTTCACCAATTAGCTCTAAGGCATACCTTCCGACGGTAATTTAAGATACAAATGAATACAAGTCTAGTATATCTAGTTATATTCATCTGTGTTCTTGGACAAAAGTACCTTAGCAAGCTGCAAGCCAAGTAAAAACATACCTGTTTTCTTAACTGTAGTGGGACTTATTTCTTTTCAGCTACAGATAAATGCCTAGTGGACTTTTGACACTGCCAACTTCAATCTAACTCTAAATCTAGTTTTGTGCAAGTAAGCTTTCGCAGAATCTTAGACCAGTAGAAATATTTCCATGATTGAAGAAGTTAATTCCCATGCAGCGAGTTATTTTTACCAAACACATCCCTGCAGTACAACCAACCCAAACACAAGCGCTTAAAATGTGACAGCGAAAAATAAGTAGAATAAGCACATTCTCTGAAAGAAATGCAGAAGGAGGCATTAGCATAACTATCGGGAAAAGAAGCCTCTTTCAACTAAGTTCTTAGTTATACACAGAAAATCCTGTTTACTGTGTTTTTTTAAGCTTGTGGCTTTCAAAGTTTGTAACTAAAAGGGGCCCTAACAGTCAGTCAGTTTCTGTATATCCAGAGTGTCCAGCAAGAGGCCATTTATTTTCTCAGCTTCCCCTAAGCCCCTATATTAGTACCGACCCAGTCCGCTTTAAGTGCGGAATAACCAAGAACCCTAATTTTCAGCTTTAACACTAAGACTCAAAGAGATTTCCCACAGATTCTTCAGTTTGTCAACCTTTCCAAGCAGCACTACAGAATCAACAAAGGAAGTGGCAATTTTTGCAGCGCCAGGCTTGCAAAGGATTCCTCCATCTCAACAAAAGTTACTGTCGATTGCTCCACAGCACTAACCTTAAATGGATGGCTGCCTGAGGTAAGAGAATGACTTCTTCGGAATATGGAATGAAGCTGTTACGGCGAATGCATAAGCAGGTTTTTATTATAATGAGACAAGGAACCCTGTGTTTAGAAGCAGTTACCCTTAAGGATTCTAACACCCTTAAACACATTTTAGGCACACAGCCTGCAGAGATTCTATCTGTATCGTAATTAAAAACAAACAAGCAAAAAAAAAAAGCAGAACAGAGACGGAAGTAGTAGAAAACTGGACATCCCTTGTACCGAACATACCCAGAATAACAATAAAAAGGCTCAGGGCTGCAAGACAAGCAGAAGCCTATATATAAGGAGGCCGGTGTATGCAGTTTCTCTTGCGGAGGTGTCACAAGCTCTCTGACGATGAAAGGACTTTATGGCACCGTGGCAGCCACCGCTATAAAGCTGCCCGGCGGCGTCACGCCACCCGCCACGGCGGCTATCCGCGATAAAGCCCGGGCAGAAGCGGGCTGTAACCCCAGCCGCCCCGGGGTGACCCAGCCTGCCCGCACCCCCGCCGTGAGGTGCCCCGGTACCTCTGACTGAGCCACCCCCACCCTCCTCCGAGGGGCCGCTCGGGGGTCCCCGGGGCGGCCGCCACCGCCTCGCTCCTCCCCGTACGCCGATCCCCGTAAACGGGGTCAGGGAGGCGGCAAGGACCCGGGGGACGGGGTTTGGCGGCGGTGCCGCTGCCGCTCCCCGCGGGCCCATGCGGTCCCAGCCCCCCCCCAACACGGAGACCCCCCGCGCCGGGGCCGCCACGACAGGCCCCTCCGGGGGCGATGCCAAGGGATGAAGCGGATCCTCCTCCTCCGCCACGGGAGACGCCTCCACCTGCCACACGACGACCGCGACCGCGCCGAATCCCGTCCTCCGGGGGACCTCACCGCCGCACTCACCTTCGCCTCATACTGCTCCGGGGGCGGCGGTCGCGGGGCTGGCACAGCCCGAGGCGCCTCCTGCCTCGGGGGGCGCCGCGCTCCGCCCAGTGGGGCTGCCGAGAGGAGCGGCCCGGCCCGGCCCAGCCCGCCGCGGGAGGGAGCGGGTGAAGCGGCGGCAACGGTGCTGGTAGCGGCGGCGGCGTCGCGCGCACCCC
>JAOXJK010000001.1:67665886-67677041 GCA_025774025.1 Xenus cinereus
CCAGTTTGTCGACTGGTGTCCAACAGGCTTTAAGGTGAGTAGGGCTGCCACGAGCTTCTCTTTCATGTTTAAAGGGCGAGTTCAGTCTAGCAGAAAACTTGAATTTAAAGTTTTAGATCCTGTATGTTTTCCATTTGTGAGAAGAATGAACATAAGGAAGATGTGTTTGTATGAAATGTGCCTGGCTACACAGCAGTGTTGAGAAACATAATTTCAATAATAATACAGACATTAGCAGTGGAAAAATATTTGTCATACAAATATCTGGTTTAAGAATGAAAACTTTTAACTGGGATCCAACTTTCTGAATTAGTTTCTATAGAGTATTCTGGTGAAGCTGTATTTTCAGTGTTGAGTAGTGTTAAGAAAGCTGCCAGTGTACATTAAACAGAAGAATAATACAGACATTAAAATGACCATGTCACGTCTCATACTGTTTATGACCTTATTATTTTTTAAGGCATTTACCATTTGGTAGGTTTGATAGTTGCAACACTCTACCCCAGCCTCTCTAACTTTACTCACTTTTTTTTTTTTTTTTTCAGCTCTTTGACTGCTTTCTGCTCTTGCCTTTTTACAACCTTCTTTCATATTCTTGTTTCCAGGTGGGGATAAACTATCAGCCTCCTACAGTAGTCCCTGGCGGAGACCTAGCCCAGGTTCAGCGAGCAGTTTGCATGCTGAGCAACACCACGGCCATTGCAGAGGCTTGGGCAAGGCTTGACCACAAGTTTGATCTGATGTATGCCAAGAGAGCTTTCGTGCACTGGTATGTGGGTGAAGGCATGGAGGAAGGAGAATTTGCAGAGGCCCGAGAAGACCTGGCTGCCCTGGAGAAAGACTATGAAGAAGTGGGAACTGACTCATTTGAAGAAGAAAATGATGGGGAGTAATTTTAAAATACACTTTGTTCTCAGTGAGCACAGAATTGTCTGTGTATTGCACATGTCTAACATTAGGTCACCCTTTTTGTATGTAATATACAGAAATTTAGGAGGGGTCATACAGAGACATCTTTTATTCCATAAATCTGAGATAAATCGTGCTGTAAGATATGATCGGTTGCAGGAATACCCTACCACTCCCAGCAATGCAAAAAGACTTGGTTTTCTTCCTTGCACATTTAATGTAAGCCTCTTCAAGCTCTAATATACATGCTAAAACCACTATAATTCAATATATGCAAGCTTATCATGGAGCAGAGTGAATCAGCAGAGCTTTCAAAGTTCTAATTTGACATCCTGTCACAGTTTAGCCCCAGCCAGAAACTATGTACCACGCAGCCACTCGCTTACTCCTCCCCTCTGCTGGGATGAATGGGAAGAAAGAGGTAAAACTCCTGGGTTGGGATAAAGACAGTTTAACGAAACTGCAAAAGCAGAGAAAAATAATAACAATAATACTGACAAAAGAATAAACAAAGCCAGTGATACACAGCACAATTGCTCCCCATCTGGAACCCAATGCCTAGTCCATTCCCGAGCGGTGATCCCCGTCCCCCTGGCCAATTCCCCCAGTTATATACTCAGCATGATGTCACCAGGTATGAAATATTCCCTTGGCCAGCTCGGGTCAGCCATCCTGGCTGTGCCCCCTCCCAGTTTCTTGAGAAAATTAACTCTCAGCTGAAAGCAGGCCATTATCCACCCTTTATTCTATACCATCTATGTCATGCCCAGATCCTACATTTTCCAATTAATCACTACCACTTTTCCTGTCTTTTCATGCATACTCACACACACAGAGGTATCATTCCCTTAGTCTATGGGCCATCCCTCTAAAATGTCCGTTGAGTTCATTTAATCTATGACTTTTGGGCTCCATCTTTCACAAGGGCAGGAAAGATAGTGTGTGTGGTGTTGGATTGTTGCATGCTGCATCCGGAGCTCGCGGCTGGTGTATCTGGCATGGCCCATGCCCACGGTCCCGGGGCTGAAGATGTTGATCTCGAGGAAGCTGCTGGGTGCCAGCTACGGAAGCCAGTTCTAGTTTCATCACAGCTGCACTTTGCTCAGTTTCATCAACGTTGATCCTTCATTAGTTTGGGTGACTCTTACTGTAATACCACTGATAGGGCATATAGCAACTGTAGGAGTGATGACATACAGTTGGCAGGGTTATTTAGCAATTAACATCATACAATTTAATTTATTGGCTATTCTCACCCAAAATCAAATCCCTTTGAGGTACACTTTGGACTTGCCCATCCTTCCACATCACCCACAAAGTGCACTCAAGTCCTTGAGCAAAAGCAATCCTGCGGATGGGTTTGCCTTTGCCCTCCTGGGACAGGACTAAGCCAGATGGTCTTCCCTAATACATTCTTCATGTGCACTACAGAAACTTTATCTCCTTCTACAGCACGTGGAAGCTTTGATTGGGCAGGGCCAGCTCAACTGGCAGATCCCCTGGTGTTAACTAACCAGGTGGCTTTGGCTGAATGTGTATCCCAATCTTTTAAGGTCCCTCCACTCGCTGTTCTCAGGGTAGTTTTTAACAGTCCATTGTATCCTTCGATTTTCCTGGCGGCTGGTGCATGGCAGGAGATGTGATACACCCACTCAATGCCATGCTCTTCGGCCCAGTGTCTATGAGGCTGTTTCGGAAATGAGTCCCATCACCTAACTCAATTCTCTCCGGGGTGCTGTGACACCATAAGATGTGCTTTCCAAGGCCCAGGGTAGTGTTCTGGGTGGTTGCATGGGGCACAGGGTATGTTTCCAGCCATCCGGTGGTTGCTTCCACCACCGTGAGCACATGGCACTTGCCCTGGCATGTTTGTGGGACTGTGATGTAATCAATTTGCCAGGCCTCCCCATATTTATATTTCAGCCATCATCCTCCATACCAGAGAGGCTTTAAGCGCTTGGCTTCCTTGATTGCAGTGTATGTTTCACATCCATGGATAACCTGTGCAACAGGCTATTCCAGGTATGGAATATTCCTTTAGCCAGCTCGTCCTCTCTATGCTCCCTCTCAGTTTCTATGGGAAGCTGAAAAAATCCTTGACTAACAGAAACGTTACATAGCAGCAGCTAAAGCACTATGTGTTATCAACACTCCTCAACACTCTTCTCATACCAAACCCAAAACACAGCAGCTACTAGAAAGAAAATTAACTCTATCTCAGCTGTAACCAGAACAGCAGTACAATTTTTCCATGTTTGGGGGATAAACATCTGTGTTGTGAAAACAAATATCCTTTGTGATTGGGTACAGCTGCAGCAGGCATAAGAATGTCTTTTCTGTGTCTCTGTGAAACTCTTTAAATGAGCAAATTCTCTCCTTTTTAACACACCCCCCTCTTTTTTTTTTTTTTTTGCATCATCCCTATTGAAAACATTTCAGTATTCCTTACTCTCCCTGAATGCTTCTTCCTCTGCAAGAAGCAGCCTCTGCTTTATCCAGCAGACCGCTGTGTCCTCTGTGGTAATGTTTATTTGGTGCACCATGTGCAATACAGGCATTTGAATGTTCACTCAAAGATAATTCAAAGTAGTGATCAAAGATCTCAGATTTATAGGATTCGCATCTTGCTAGGCAATGACAATTTTTCTTGACTAAGAAACTCCTCAGCAGCTTTTTATCTAGGTCTAGGTCCCTGAAGGGATGCACCCATGAGTGCTGAGGCAGCTGGCAGATGTCATTGCAACGCCACACTCGATAATCTTTGATTGATCATGGTGATTGGGAGAAGTGCCCAAAGACTGGAGGAAAGCAAATGTCACTCCTGTCTGCAAAAAGGGCAAGAAGGAGGACCTAGGGAACCACAGGCTGGTCAGTCTCACCTCAATCCCTGGGAAGGTGATGGAGCAGCTAATCCTGGAAACCATTTCCAGGCACACGAACAAGAAGAAAATCATCAGGAGTACTCAGAAGGAATTCACCAATGGAAAGTCATGCTTGACCAACTTGACAACCTCCTATGATGAAAAAACTGGCCTGGTAGACAAGGGGAGAGCAGTAGATACCATCTACCTAGACTTGAATAAGACTTTCAAACCTGTTTCCCATAAGATCATCATAGAGTAGCTGCTGAAGTATGGGCTGAATGAGCAGACAGCGAGATGGACTGAAAACTGGCTGAATGGCCAGACCCACAGGGTGCTGATCAACGGCACAAAGTCTAGTTGGAGGCCATTAACTAGCCGCACCCCACAGTCAATACTGGATCCAGTCCTGTTCAACACCTTCATTAATGTTCTGGGTGATGGGGCAGAGTATATCCTCAGGAAGTTTGCAGATGACACAAAACTGGGAGGAGCGGCTGACACACCAGAGAGTTGTGCTGCCATCCAGAGGCAGGCTCAGGCTCAACAGGCTGGAGAAACGGTTGGACAGGAACCTCAAGAAGTTCAACGAGGGCAAGTGCAATGTCCTGCACCTGGGGGGGAGAGGAACAACCCCCTACACCAATATATGCTGAGCACCACCCAGCCGGAAAGCAGCTTTGCAAAAAAAATGACCTGGAAGTCCTGGTGGACATCAAGTTGAACATAAGCCAGTGACGTGCCTTTGCTGGAAAGAAGGTGAACGGTATCCTGGGCTACATTAAGCAAAGCAGATCATAGAATCATAGAATATCTCAAGTTGGAAAGGACCCATAAGGATCATCAAGTCCAACTCCCTCCCATCCCAATAGGATCAAGTCTTCTCAGTACTACCTGAAACTAACTCATATGACTAAGACCGTCATTCAGACTCTCCTTGAACTCTGACAGGCTTGGTGCCATGACCACTCCCTTGGGAGCCTGTTCCACCCTCTCAGTGAAGAAACCTTTTCCTAATGTCCAGTCTGAACTTCCTGTGATGTAGCTTCATTCCATTTCCTCATGTTCTATAGCTGGTCACCAGGGAGAGGAGATCAGCACCTCTCCTTCTGCTGCCCCCCTCAAGGAAGTTGTAAACTGCGATGAGGTCACCCCTCAGCTTCCTTGTCTCCAAGCTGAGCAAACAAAGTGACCTCAGCCGCTCCTTGTAAGTCTTGCCCTGGAAACCTTTCACCATCTTGGTCTCCCTCCTCTGGACACACTCTAATATTTTGATGTCCTCCTTATATTGACATGCCCAAAACTGCACACAGTACTGAAGGTGGGGCCACACCAGTGCAGTGTAGAGTGGAAGAATCACCTCCCTTGACTGGCTAGCTACGGTGTTCTTAAGGACTTCAAAGGAGATGATTCTTCCAACTCCACTCAGCACTGGTGAGGCCAGACCTAGAGTACTATGTCCAGTTCTGGACTTCTCAGTACAGGAGAAGCATGGACATAGCGGATAAAGTATGTCTTCCCTCACAGTTTTGTCCTGAATTGGGACCAAAACCAGAAACTGGAAGTTTCATACATAAAACATATTTATGTGTTCACACTGAGAAGTGACCCTGCTCTTCCAGTGAGAGAGGAAAAATAGGGGGCAAGTTAAAGACAAAAAACGTGATAAAAAATGGCAGATGAATTGCTTGCTATGTTCTTTGAAAAGCTGCTGAAAGCAAGGCAACAAAGAAGAATACTTTATGCATTCTAAAAAACTGGGTGGTGAGTTCCTAACTTCCTGAAAGCTTTTTAAATCTTGTCCTGATCATCAATGTTACGGTTTATTTTATTTATAGGGACACTTAGCGTCCTGGTTTCAGCTAGGATAGGGTTAATTTTCAAAGGGGACACAGCCTGGGCAGCTGACCCAAGCTGGCCTAGGGGATAGTTAATACCATGCTCAGTATAAAACTGGGGGAGCTGGCTGGGGGGTGGGAATCACTGCCGGGGAGCAGGCTGGGCACCAGGTGGTGAGCAAAATCGTACTGTGTATTACTCGCTTTGGGTATTCTTTTACCAGTATTATTGTTGCTCTTTTCCTCTTTCCTTTGCAGTTCTGTTAAACTACCTTTATCCCAGCCCACGAGTTTTGACTTTTTCTTCTGATTCTCCCCCCATCCCACCAGGTTGAAGGGGGGAGGAGGAATGTGGGAGCAGCCAAGTTTGTTGCCATCTGAGGCTAAACCATGACACTTAGGATTAAGGATCCCTGTTCTTGCAGTTGTCAACGAACTCTTTGGAATGGTTTGGAGATTACTTTAGAAGCCCTGTGGCAGTTACCAGCAGCTAGCAGCTTTTGTCAAAGTGACACTACACCACGATGCCCAGCAGGCTGTGTATTTGGACACCCGAACACTGAATCGTTCAGTTTTAGCCATCCCTTCACCTCAGCACGCTTTCTGGGCTCAGACTTCTGCCCGTTACCCGTTTTGGAAGTGGGGTGCCACAACAGATTTCCACAGGCACGGCTTAAAATATTCTGAAATAAGACAAACGCTCCTCTTAATTGAGCACTCAAGCTCTCACAGGGGTCATTACCAAAAGCCGCTTCGGCTGCACGCTGCTTCACTAGCTTCCACAGACTGTCAGACCGGGTTCCTGTTTAATCTCCAGTGTCGGTTTGCACTTTGCTTGGGTGGCTTAACTGTCTCTAGGCAACTTCTGGCTTAGCAGTTCTTCTATCTCTCTTCCTCCCTTTTATCAGGCGGAGGGCAGCACGCAAGCTAGCAATAGGAAAGGGGACATCACTAAATTTAAACTGGTGCCAAGAGGCTCTGCCAGAGTCACAGCAAAGATGATGTACCCTTCTGCTCACCAGCCTCTACAGATATCCGTACCAGTCTCCGTGTGACAATTCAGGACACTTTTAACTGCTGCTGCTGCCTTGGTTGAAGAGCTCTGAACTGCCAGGCAGCTGTGCTGCCTCCAACAGAGCCAGGTCCTCCATAACCTGCCCAGCGGGTATGCAACTGGTACCTCTTCTGTAGAGACTGCAACCAGGACAGCTCTGACACGCTCCAGACAACCTCTCTGAAAGCCTCCTATGCATTGTCTCCTTCCCATGGTTCAGGGAAGCAGAGCAGGGGCTGCACTGAGGTACCTGACACAGGGCTGGGTGTCCTCACTTGTGTTAACAGAAGAACTGAGGACAGTTTAGCCTCTCTCCATAATGAATCCATGTTAGAGTAACCCTTCCCCCAGAAGATGCACCCAAAGAGATCTGTGTTACATGACAAAGGGGAGGCAGTGAACATCCTGGGCATGTTTAGTTTGGAGAAGAGGAGGTTGAGGGGAGACCTCATTGCCCTCTACAACTACCTGGAAGGAGGTTGGAGAGAGGTGGGGGTTGGCCTCTTCTCCCAAGGGAATGATGACAGCACCAGAGGAAATGGTCTGAAGTTGGGGCAGGGGAGGTTTAGATTAGATATTAGGAGGAATTACTTTACTGAGAGAGTGGTCAGGCACTGGAACAGCCTGCCCAGGGTGGTGGTGGAGTCACCATCCCTGGAGGTATTTAAGAAACATGTAGACATGGCACTTCAGGGCATGCTCCAGTGCCTGAGATTGTTGGTTTGTGTCTGTTTCTGGTGTGTTCTGTGTTTGTTTGTTTGTTGTTGTTGGGTTTTGTTTGTTTGTTTGTTTTGGGGTTTTTTTGTGTTTAGACTCTATGATCTCAAAGGTCTCTTCCAACCATGAAGATTCTGTGATTCTGTGATGTGATGAAGGCAAACTGCAGATAATATTTGTCACCTCATCTTTTTTTCTGCATTCAAAATGCTCTCAGATACTTGTTCAGTTGCCTTTGGATGGGATATTACATGAGTTTCTTGGAGTTTATATTAATCAGAAGCTGAATACACTGCTACTTGTTTTGGGAACAGCTCAGTTTATTATTGATGAATCAATATCTATTGTTTATATATACTGAAGCTTTTTTGAGCCATGAGTCCTTTCTCCTTAGAACAACAGTTTATGCTCAAGAAGGTGAAAGAAGCAAATTATTTTTATAAGTACTGTCTGCTTGTTGAATTAAAATTATTTTACTTTTAGGTTTGTCTCCTTCTTACCCCAATGCAGTGCATTTCCCTTTTTTTTTTGAAAAAACATGTACTTTATTATTTTACTCCAACTATTTTGCATATCTGGAAAGGGAAATTGTCAATGTAATATATCTACTGACTATATATATATATATACTGACTATATACTGATTCCTGTATGAGGTCCAAGAAGTTACTCCATATTCTCTGAATTGCTCTAATTTTTACAAGTCACATCACAGCTGATTGAATCATCTCAGACACCAGCAGATCTTAAAGCACTGAAATAGTTCTTAATCATCATAATGTTCAAATCCCTGAAATAAACCATCTAATTCATAACCATAGTGTGAACTGTGTTATTTGTCACAATGTAACACTTTCAGCTTCAACCTTATTTTACGTTTATTCGGTTTTCAGTACTAACCAAACAGTTAACCATATTTGTACTGATTGTATTTGTTAAAAATATCTTTTAAAACAAATGGAAAGAGAAGTTTAGAAATGTCACTGGTATACTTCAAATGCCTCTAATCTGCAGTTAACAGAAGATATATGTTTATTTTATTAGTGCCAGAAGATTAATGAAATGTGTCAGTGGTCAATGCTACACGGTTAAAACATGTAGTCAATACTTTCCAGAAGGTTCATGTATTGCTTCTGCTTTATTTTGATGTTTTAAAAATTTGCATATCTCCTTCCTTCTCTGTAGATTGCTTGTTGGCTTTGCGAAACTGAAAAATAAAATTTTGTTTCCACTGAGACAAGTCTGTCTCCTTCATCTCATTCCCCCCCAATGGCTGTTCTTAAACATGGGTAAGATCCTCCTAAGCCTTCTCTTCTCCAGGCCCCTTATCATCTGTGTGTCTCTGGGACTGACTTGCTCCAGTAAGTCTATAATGTCTCATACGGGGGAACACAGAACTAGATACAGGACTGCAAATTTGGCCTCATCGGTGCTGAGTAGAGGGGAAGGATCCCATTCCTCAGCATTCTGGCAGTCCTCTTAATAACGTAGCCCCAACAGCTGCTTGTCTTCTTGGCCACTTATCTAGTTTGTACTTGTTACTGGGAATGTTATAGGATAATGTGTCAAATGTTGTACTTTAGTCACGGTAAACCATATCCACTGCTCTCCTCTCACCCACCAATCCTGTCACCTGTTGTAAATGGCTGTTGTTGGGTAAGTATGATTTCCCCATTACAAATCAATGCTAACTAGCCCAGTCACCTTCTTGTCCTTCTCGTGTTTGGAAATGGTTTCCAGGCTTAGTTGCTCCATCAATTATTACTATAATAGATAAAAAGGAAATTCACACTAGATCTCATGAAATTTGTCATGAAGCAGTGGCAAGTGAGTTTTCAGCAAGGTAGAATTTCCAGTCTATGACGTTGTGACCAGCATATAACATCAAAAACCTTTTCTGGTATAAATAAAAATAATAAGTAAATTTAAAGTGGACACCATGTCCAGGCTTTAAAAGAATGTAAACTGAAACACAAACAAGGAAAAAGAGGTGAAATAAGACTCTAACATATTGGCTTATATGGATATCTTGGAAGTCCTGCTCTTCCCCATGCAACTTACTTAGACACAAGTTAATAATTGAATCAGAACACATTTAACAGATTAACACATTTTTAAAGCCTGATCTCCTTTAGAACACACAATTTCATTTCACCACATTACTTTCATATGGAGATAATAATTAGCATTTGTTAAAACATTAATTTCTTGTTTGCTACAGTACTAGTCACTCATGAAAAAAGTGCAGATAATTACACAAAGGCCTTGGTGCATAGCAACGTATCTGACAAAAGAGTAGTGTCAGCCTACCTTAACTGCACAGTTAGTGTGATGAGCTTCTAAACAATGGAAATTTTACCAGACCCTTAGGATAAATATACCTTAAGATTAATTTAAAATTCTTCAGTAATTCATATACATGTGCCTCCAATACCAACTTCTGTTTCCTTTCTCAAAAAGAAATATACAATTTTAAGTGCTGGTCTTTCCATATGACAGAATAGTCTGCAAATTCTTCCTTCAGCACAGGTGGCAAAAATGAAAGAAAAAGTGTGATTCTTATTAAGGTGTGGTTGGATTTTATTCTCACTGAAGTTGTCTTGTTTGAATATGAATTATTTTGATAAGAACAGTCAAGTGCAAGAACAGCCTTCACGGAACTGACATGTGCTGTCAGTACAATAATTTAAATGAATGAATTTCACTAAATTGATCCAAAAAAGTAATGACAGTAACATTAATGATTTTGTGGGTGAAAAAACATCATACAGTAGGTATATAGAAAAATGAAAGAACTGAGCAGCTCAATAGACGTGCCAACAGTCTGACCAAGCAAAAGTCTGCATAACCTTTAAAGAGTCTGTTAATAGCACAGAGGCAAAAAAAAAAAAAAGAGCAAACGAAATTTTCTAAAATTACTTTTTTTCTTTGTTACCTTTTCCTATAGCTAACTAATTAACCTAGAAGTGGCATTGTTATCATAGACAGGGAATGTGCAAAACAATGATGTCAGAGCATCTTCATACTGTTGTTTGTTTGAGTGTTGTCTTTTCAGAGGTTTCTCTGCATTAATGATCTGCTATAAGGACACAGAATATCTATGCAAATGATCAGCATAGCAGTGCAATCTTTTCAGACTTCCTATTCTGAGGTCTAATGAGAACTATCTCAGCATGAATTGCAAACTCCTCTTGCATGTCACTGACTTGTTCAAAGCAGGTATTTCATAAACTAGAGCCCCCAGGCAGTTATAGAAGATATATTTTTAGAAAGAGCAAAGTGAGTGGCTTCAAAAAAATAACAACCCTGTTGTCCAAAGTTAGTAGATAGGGCTTCTGGTAGAGCACTGCATCTTTCAAAATGTTCCTTATACAGCATTTTAAGTACAAAATGATTAAGGCAACCCAGTGAGTTCAGAGTTTGATCTAAGTTTTCCAACAAAAGCTGCTCTCTCTCATAACATCACCTGGGCTGAGGAATCAAAACTGGCGGCACTTCAGAAGTAGAATTTTTTTTCCTTTAAAAATGGAAATTTTTTCCTTTCCTGCCTTTAAAAATGTTTTTGCCTTCTTCCACTCTAGACCCGGTAAAATATTAAGGCTTGGGCAGTTTGAAATGGTCCATACAGCAAAAATCAGCTTTGTTTTTTGAAAGTGAGTGAAAAGGTTACCCTGAGCAATAGAAATAATGATCTGATTAATACTTATTTTAAAATAGGTTTTGTCTTTTCAACTTCGTGGTTAGGTGGTAAACATCGGTAAACATCCTATGTGAGA
>JAOXJK010000001.1:67677141-67695109 GCA_025774025.1 Xenus cinereus
GACTTGATCTCAAAGGTCCCTTCCAACCATGAAGATTCTGTGACTACCAATCACTCCAGTGAGGAAGAAAAAAAAAAGGCAGGTTTTTTTGTTGGTTTGTGTCTGTCTGTCTGTGTGTGGGTGGGTGTGGTGTGTGGGTTTTTTTTTTAGTTGGGTTTTGTTTTTTGTGGTTGGACTCGATGATCTCAAAGGTCCCTTCCAACCATGAATATTTTGTGATTCTGCGATCCCTTCCCATCATCAGGGTTGCATTCATCCTCCTCCAAAGACATGGAGTCTCCTAGCCACTCCCCCATAGTGCTTACTTTTTAGTTCAGGGTGCAATGGGAACAAACAGTTTGTTAATAATAAGAACACGTCACTTAATGCCTTGTAGAGCATCTTTGCTGCAGAAACGTTATCACAGACTTCCACATTCAACTCCTAAATTGCCTCTATAACCGCTAAATGTCTGTAAAATACGGGAAGGAGACGGCAAGTCAGGGCTATGTTAAGCCGTGGCTTTCTTCCCCACACCTGTTTTTTTTCTGTGACATTCCTTGAATTTAGTAACTTAGTAAGACAACAGCTGAAGGCTTCTGCACAGCACGTGTGAATTCAGTTTGTTAGCAGCTCATACAAGAGGCTTGTCTGAGGGGTAAACAGGTGCCCCAAAGACACCCGTGAGCCTCTAGGGAGCAAAGAAAGGCAGACAGAAGCCACCAGGAGCTCTGCACAGCCTGTGGAAACTGCAACACCTTTCCCCTCACAAACCCCTCATGTTCTGCTAAACCAACCCTACAGGCAGAAATGAAGGGTTTAGGGTTTGAACCTGTCCCTGGGGACCGTCTGGTGGCAGCTGCAAGGGAATGACGTGGTGACTCTGACTCAGCTGGAGCTCCTGCATAAAAAGTAGGCAGGTGTGCCCTGTCAAATCACACAGGGACTCTCCCTTCTGTGGTCCCAGAGACTCAGACTGTTTCACACACGTCAGGACCTCGTAAGTCACTCGCACCGTTTCCTTGGTCAGCAGAGATCTGCAGGGCACCATTTCCTTGGTCAGCAGAGATCTGCGGGGCAGCATCACTTACCTTAAAACTCTTTGTCTCCTCAAGTGGAACAAAGCTGGGCCAGCGGCCGTCCTCCGACAAGCAAAGCTCCTTTACAGGATGCTGCGCCCCTCTGTTCCTCCTGCAGACACCCAGGAATGAGGCAAAGGGGGAAGCCTGGAAACCCAACATACACGCTGGAGAAAGTGGCCACCCAAGCATTTCTGCTCATCCAGACACAGGTGACTCGTTGAGGTCTAAAATCTCACAGCTCGGGTCGGCGCAGGTGTATTTGTTTGCCTTTGTGCTGCCATTCGCATATCCTGCTGCACACCACGGCTCGCTGTCAGATGGGAAACTGCTGAGCCTTTCAGTTTGCCGTGTGCGTTAAGTTTCTAAGCAAGTTACTTATATGGAGTTATTTTAAACAAGCGATTTCTTGCTTCTAGATAGGCTACTGTAAGCCTTGACAAGAGTTCGGTTTCTCAGTTGCTTTAGTGGTTAAACCCCACAAACGTCAGCCCGAAGACACGTCTGCTCCTGAGAGGTAACAACCAACCATGTGAAGTCCGGGCAAAAACCCTGAGGTACTGCCTCTGTCAAAGAAGAGATAGGTTGTTGGTTTTTTTTTTATTTTTCTGCAGAGTTCAATTTCTCAACCCTGCCTTTAAAGCTCACTCTTGCCTCTGCCCAGAAGAAACCAGACTGAACCAGGTGGAGGTGTTGGAGCATGGCAGGGCCACTTAACTGCCTTCCCCCAGTGGGGTGGCTGTTAAAGGAGAAGCCACTGCCAGAGCATTCACACACCATTCACGGTGTTGCACACACACACTTAATCCCTGGCGTGCTTCCTCCTCCTCCAGGCTTGACGCTAGGTTTCCTGCAGCAGAGTCTCAGATGTCAGGGTTCATAAAATAATTAATTTCACTGAAAGGTACAGGAGGCTAGAACAGCTTGGGCTGCGTGCCTCCAAACAGAGGGACCCTGAACAAAGAAATCCCTGGGCAATTATACCCTTGTGATCCATACACCTGCCCTGCACGTGCTGTCCACGCGTCTTTCAGTCCAATGATGATTTTTTGGCTGAGGTTCTTCTAACATCTAACTGGATTCTTTTTCTGTGTCCAGGAAGGCAGGCCCTTATCTTGTTGATTTGCAGTTTATGTCAAGGGTTGGAGCCTCTGTATCTTCTGGGTCATGTTCCATGTGCATCCGTCCTTGTTGGAAGAACATGGGGAACCCAAAAGTCCCAGGCTTGAGAGGAAGACTACCGAAAGGCTGCCCAGGGAGGTTGTGGAGTCCCCTTCTCTGGAGACTTTCAAGACCCACCTGGATGCAGTCCTGAGTGATGTGCTCTGGGCAACCCTGCTTTGGCAGGGGAGTTGGACTAATGATCTCTGGAAGGTCCCTTCCAACTCTGACAATTCCGTGAAACATTAGTATGATATCCGGTACTTTGCCATGCGAAAAGATTAAACAACGCTGTCCCATCTGCTAGGAAAAGTACTGAGAAGAGTAGTTCTCTCATGGCCTAAAGGTTTCAGCAAATCTAGCTACTCATGCCAAGTCGAGCTAAGCAAGCAGCACGGATCACACCAAATCATAATTTGGACCCTGCACTAATTACAAGCTGCGGTGTTAGCACAGCTCATCCCGGGCCTGTGGCCCCAGAGACAAGCGGGCAGCCCCTCAGCAAAGAAAAAGGGGGGCTAATGGCACCTGGGCCGCCCTTCTGCCCCCCAGCCCCGCCGGGCCGCGCTGCCCTGAGGAGAGGCCCACACGCCGGTCAGCGGCGGGGGCCGGGGCGGCGTGAGGCGGGGCCGGCGGCCGCCCGAGGCGGAGCGGAGTTTCGCTTTCTCTTCCCGGGCTCGGGCGGAGCGGGAAACGAAAACTAAAAGGCGGAGCGGGCGCTGCTGCCGCCCTCTGACGAGACCGGCGAGGCAAATCCCCGCTCCGCCCGGCAGCACCTCCGCGGGTGGCAGCGTCTGGGCCGGCACGCCGGGCTGAGGGGAGCTCGGCTGAACCGCAGGGGAACCGCGGTGCTGGGTAGACCTGGTGTCCGAGGGCCCCTCCGCGGGCGCGGTGCGACCCCGAGTGCCTGCCGCCGAGGCTCGAAGCGCTCCGGGTCCTGCGGGAATTGGTAAGAACCTCTCCCTTTTATTTATTTATTTTTTTTTAACCTGCTTGTCAGAATGGGACAAGCCAGAGCCACAGTGCAGCGGGGCGGGGGGAAAAAGCGGGAAAAAACAGGAGCCGAACAAACCGCGTAGTTTGACGGCCAGGCGGGAAGTCTCGCTTCAGTCGCATCCGAGAAAAGCGTGGAGGCAAAGGGCTCTCGTCCCTGCGGCAGCCCTTTTGGGGAGCACCTCCGGGCTGCCGTCCTCTCCCCAGGGCCACGGCCTCGCAGCCCACCTGCTGCCCCGGCGCCATCCCCCCGGGCCTCCTGCTCCCCAACATACCTGTGAGGGGAAAGGAGCAATGGCGGAGGGGAGGAGGTGGTAAGGCACCGAGTTGGTGGCCTTCCTCAGGCGGAGGGGGTTCTTTGGGGGCTGTGGTACGAGGGTGTGAGGGGACGGTTGGGGGTTCGTTGTGAGAGGCCGGGTGTCTTGGGAGGGCAGATGGGCTATGGAGTGGGGCAGGGTGAAAGGGATGCCATGGGGCTGGCTGAGGGAGGGCGAGCAAGGGGAGGGTAGCTGGTTATGGGGTTGGGGTTATGAGGACGCTGTGGTCGCTACCTCGTCTCTGGCATGGTGGCTTGGCTCGGCCAAGGCTCCTGCGTTGAGGGAGCAGTAACCGAGTCCCACCCATGACTTGCAAAGGAAACCGAGAAAGCGGCCCAGCTCCTCCAGCGAGAGTGGAGAAATGGGGGGGCGAGAGGAGAGCCTGCTCCTCAGTTCCTGTGCTCCCTTACCAGGGTTGGTTGTTTTTTTTTTTTTTTTTAATACGTTTATGCAGGGAAAGGGAGGTCATTTGCAAACCTTAGGAATGCTTTATTTCTCATAGCTGAAATGAGGCAGTTCTATGCAAAGGAAAGTTGTGTTTGTGTCCCTGTTCCCTCACCAGGGTTCCCGCCGGTAGTACCCGGGGTAGAGCTTCATCAAACCGAAGACCCAAATCCTCCCATCTCTGTATCCCCTTGCACCTTCCCACCCTGATGTCTTTCATACCCACTTCTCAAGTCACCGGAAGCCTTTTAGCCCTCAGCTTGGTCTTTCATCCCACCCTTAATCCTACTTCTCCTCCCAAAAGCTGTGTCTTGCAAGTTCCCCTCATTCCCAGTACAATCCCTAGCTGTTGTTTAGCCACCTCTACTCTGCCTCTCCCCTTCCTTTCTGTCTCCTTTGGCATCCCCGCTGGGTGTGAGCATTATTTACCTTCTGGCTGATATTACACCAGTTTCTCTCGCTGTACAAGCAAAGATGGGCTCTCGCTCCAGCTGGGCTTTCACAAGCCTGAATGCCTGGTTAAATCATTTCCTGGGGAAGGGGCAGCGTGATTTCAGACCCCGTTTTGCCAAGGAAGAAATCGAGCCCGATTTCTCTTTTCCTGTGCAGCTGTTCTAATTGCTGGGTTTGGATATAAAAAGCAATATTCTCGTGACTGTCTTTGAATGTCTGAGGGTTTCTTTTTAATTTTTTCCAAATAAAACTCCTCAGCAAATTTGACAGTGTTTAGTGAATCTGGGTGTATGACACTGAGTTCAAAAGTGATCTTCAACAGTAAAGAATCAAAAGTACAGTTGGGGAAAAATATACTTAAGCTTAAAAGTAATAACTGGGGAAAAAACCCCTCCATTTCTGGTTTCCCTGCCTGATAAGTTCTTCAGAAACGTAGATATTTAGCATTATTAGGCAGAGTTAACCTGAAAAATAACAGGCTTTTAAAGCAAAGATTTTCTATTTGTACAAGGCGATTTTTTTATTATTTTCCTTTTCTTCATTCTTTCAGCACCTGGCCTCAGATTCATTTTACAAGCTGTTTAATATTTGTAAAATAACAATTTCTGAGCATTTGTTTTCTATTTTCTTTTTCCTCTGTGAATACATCCCTAGGCCTATACTTTTTTTCTGATTCTGCCTCCCTGTTGGAGGTGGGCTTTTAAAAGGGTTCAATTTTGTGTAATTGCATTAGAGCATTTGTCACATTGTTTTGCTTGCAGATTTTTACTTTGCTTTAGTTTGGTGATTTTTTTTTAAACTTTTATTTAAAGAGCTGGCAGCTGAGTCATGAGTTTGTCAGAGTAATGGTCTGTTCAATACTCTTTTGAAAATCAATGCATTATAACAGTTCTCTTGCTTAAACAGTTGCTTTGCCTGTGATCACTTGAAGGAGCACAGAAAGAAACTCATAATTAGTTTCTTAAATGCCTTTAAAAATTACAGTTGAAATGCCATAGTAGAGCTGTGACTAAGTTGCTTAAAAACAATGCAGAGAGGCCCGAACAGAAAACAAACAAATGCTTATCAGCTCAAAAGTCTAGAGAAGATGAAATTTGCCCTTTTGAACCCTCGGGAAAGTTTTACTTTTACTTAGCATTACTTTTACTACACAGAGGACTTTAGCAACATCTGCCATTTGGACAATTTCAATCATGTTATTTACCAAGTCTTCTTGAACAGGGATACCTGGAGTTGCCTGGCGAGCTGGAGCTGTTTCTGTGGAGCCAAAGGTTCATTTATTTATTTAGCCACAAAAGGAAGACAGGGTGTGCAATTGCCATCCATCTCCATGTCCGTTACCTTGCCAACTGCCAGCACACCTACAATACCCATGTTAAGTGAAATATACCCAATGCTGTCACAGTGATTTCACTAATTTTGTTGACATTCCACTGTTCATAATGAAAATATCGAAGACAAATCCTGTGTTTCTGGGGTGCTCCCCGTCTTACTGATCTTTTTCTGCCTTTCTACAGTCCTTCTGTCATTGTGCAATATTGTTGATGGGACAAAGAAGTGGACGCCAAGAAAGAAGCAAGAAACTGGAGCTGGCACTAAGTGAGACCATGAAGGCAGAAACAGAAGTACAGAATAATAAAGATGAAGAGCCAAAGGCCAAAGACTGGAGGCTAACATCAGTCTTTGGGGTGGCAGATTTAAAAAATGGTAATAATGTTTTGTCTGTTCTTCACTCTTCTTTTTTCTCTTTCTAATACCTGCTGTTCCAGTCTCTGTTGTTAGGTTTCATTTTCTCCTATTCTTTGCCTCTTCATTGAGGAATATACAGACGATTCTCATTTTGCCCTGCCAAGTAACCATTTTGGGTTTTGGGGAAGGGATTACATGAGGATCTCAGAGCTTTTTCCCCTTTTAAGTCCTTAAACTGGCCATTGCAGCCAAAAAGGTCTAGACGCTAGCCCTGTCTCTTTCCAAACACAGCCAGTGTTGCTTCTGGATTTGCTAAACCATGGACTACGTGCAAGAGGAGTTTGCCACTTGCAAATAATTTTCAGTTTCTTTTCTTGTACCTATCTCTAGGCCTCACATCCTCTTTTTCTGTGCCTACAGGAGCTATTGGACTGTACAACATTGGACAGAGCTGCTGTCTGAACTCTCTGCTCCAAGTGTTCCTCATGAATATACACTTCACAGGGATACTTCGAAGGTACCACTTTGAACCGCATTTGAACTTTCTGAGATAGTTGCATTTTTGCTCTGTTGTCTCCACTCCTTTTTTTATATGGGATGCACATTTGAAAGCTTGGATCAGCAAGGTGCTTTCAGCTCACTCAGTAAGGTCTCTCCCTTGTTGTGTCTTGTCATATACAGACTAGGGCCTGCAAAGGTAGAAGTTGCAATGTTCTAACTTGGTAGTCATCTCTGATTCTTGTGCCGCTTGCACACCAGTAAGCTGAAGTCTGGAACTGGGTCTTTATGACTTGTGTCTCTGTCGTGGTATCTCTCTTTTCCGTAACAGGATGTGATTTTATTACAGGTATACTCACGGGCCCTTATAACTAAAGGATGTGTCATGTGTAACTATATCCACTATTAATTTTGTAACTTTAAGCATGTAAACATAAACATATTGTAATCCATAGCTTTTGGCCCCTGATTGTTCTGGCCAGCACCTGATAGTGAAGAATAAGTGTTGTTGCAGATAGCGAATACATAGTGTTATTTTGTTTTGCTTGACTGGGCTCTCTACTTTTTTGTGAGGTGGATTTGGGCTTTTTCCTCCTTACCAGCCACGCTAATAACAGGTTTGATTTGTTTTCAGTTTACTCAGTTCACTGCAGCTTTAATCATCTAAGCGGATCACTCCTATTCAGTCCTCCGTTTTCCAAATTTCTTACACACTCACCGGTGCACAGAGGGGGAAGAAGGCACGTTACAGACATGCAGAGAGGAGAAGTGTCATTATAAATGGGCAAAGCTAAATAATGTAGACAATAGGTTACCATTGTTATGGTTCAATCTTGAGAAAGATTTAGAAAAAACTGTTGACTGCAACAAATTTAGGGAGGATAAAGAACTTTCCAGTTGTTATATAGTTGAAATACAAGCATTATGATATACATGCCCGTGAGGTCGCAAGGGTATGTCGAGAATGAAGGCACGAACAGGTGGGAGGCAAGAACGGGTCTGAAACTGGCTGTAACTAATGTTGTTTCTAGAGTTCAGAAAGCATTTTAAGGTCCTGCTTGGTTTGCCCCTTATTCAGAAACAGGCCAACTTCAAATTACGGCCTTTTACTTTAGAACTGTCAGCCTGCACAGTGGGATGAGCTACTGCAGGTGTCTGCTTCCCCTTTTTCCTTCTTTTGCTGAAAACATGCCCATTCTGGTTCTTCTTGAGTTGCTATCTGTGCTATCCACCTCTGCTCCTTCAGATGTGATATCTGATATTTCTCCATTGTACTGCTTGATTACCATTCATGTTGCTTCTTCTCTTTGTAGGATCACAGTGCCACCATACGCTAGCGAGAAGAGTAGGAACGTCCCATACCAGATGCTCCTGCTGTTGGAGAAGATGCAGTGTGGCAAGCAGAAAGCTGTTTCTCCCAAAGACCTCGCTCACTGTCTTTCAGCATACAGAGTGAAATGTAAGCAGCGCTGCCTCATGCCCACCTCTGTCTGCAGACCAGGGATGCTAATTATCAAGCACTAACAAGCACTGCCGACTCTCATTCCGACATCTCATTCAAAGATTCAGAAAAGTGAGGAGTTAGGTACACGATGATGTAGCGCTCTTTATAGCTGCCTTCTGCTTGTGAGTGAGATGCTGTGTCTTACTTGTGAAGGGGGAGGATAAAAAGGCCCTGCCAGATATCCTTGCTGATGTCCAAAGGGTGGGAAGACTCTCAGACTGCTAGGACACTCAGCTACTGATGCTGGTCAGAGGGAAAGAGCTGTGCAGGGCAGAGAGAGGACATATCACAGCTCGATTTGTCTTGCTATGTCACTTATGATCAAGAATAAAGGTAGTCCAGAAATATCAAGATCTTGCTAAACTATGTGTAGTTTTTGCCCAGTTCCTAAATCTTGAGTTCATCATGGGCTGAGAACATCAGTTACTCACATTCAAGGATGTGGATTTCTTTTTCCCCCTAAATTCAATCTTGAAGCAATTCTCTGCTGAACCGTTCTAAGCAAGCTGTGCACGGAGCTGTATCCCACCATCTTAGGTTTCTTAATATTCCAGTTTAGTCAGAGTGGAAAGCCAAAGCATAATGTTACTATATCATCCTTGGCTTCCTGTGCTGAAAGCGTGTGCTTTTTCCCTGGGTAGGGATCAAGGGGTTTATACCAATCTGTGGATAGGACATATGGATAGGCCTCCCTATCATTTTTATCTCAGCATTCAGTGAATGTTACAGCCTTAGTTAAGGGGATGGGGGAGACAAGTCTGTGGAGTAACAAAGGTAAAAAAGAGAACAGAATCCTCTCTGTTTTATTTCTAAGGACTCAAACAAATGCAACCCTCAACTCAATGAGACATCTGAGCCCTATACTTCAGTAGGTATTGGGTAAACTCTTGACCCTGTGTCTGGTGACGAGGACATGACTTTTGCACTGGGTTGTACCATGAGGCACTGAAGCCCTCCATGGAGATCACACATTACAGCTCATCTCCAGCCTGAGCTCTGTCTCTGGCAAAGAGTGGCAAAGGAATGAGAGGCTGGGCTAATGGGGGTCAATAAATCTCCCTTTGCCATCTGTGGGAAGTCTGTGCTTCGTGCTGTTCATAATAATGGTCGAGGTTGTCTTTTCTGTTTGTCCAGTGTTTGTGCAGCATGATGCTGCCCAGCTCTTTCTGACTCTCTGGAACTTGATAAAGAAGCAGATGAAAAGGCCAGAGCTGGTAAGGATGGTCACTGAAACGAATGCCGGGTCCTTTGGCCCTTGTGTGTGGTCCTCTGCTTCTTGAAGAAGAATCCCATTGTCCTGTATGAAATTCTTAAAATGATGCCCTATTTGGATCCTTCCTTGCGTTTTTCAAATGGGAGAGGGAATCTCGATTTCATAGGCTTCAATATTTTGAATCACAGTTAACTTTTGTTCATCCCACTTTCAGGGCATGCCAGGGTCTCCCTTCTAATGGGAAAGTTGATTAATAACAACAAGATTGATCTTCTTACAACATTGAATTTAGTTACCTTGCATTTGTTTTTTCCCCAAATTTCTTTTAAGCATTTATTGGCATATCTTGACACAGATCCTCCATTCTTTGAAGTCAGCCATGTGCATTTCATTATAATTAGTCACTGTTAGTATGTTACGTATATGACGGTTCCTCCCAGGGGAGCTGTGTAAGGTGGGAGGAAAGTGACTCCTCCTCACCCACTGTCATAGTTTTATTCATAGAGAAGACAGGTTCCTGTTGCAGTTTCAAAAAACCCAATAAAATTCTGCATCAAAGCAGACGTTTAACTGTCTGATCTTGTGATAGGCTGTGTCTTTCCTCTCTTCAAGGGGATGAGGGGAAGAAGTTGTTCTCCTTTGACTTGTGTGGACAGGGCACTTCCCACCATTTAATGCCAGATCTGGGTTCAAGCCTTAAAGCAGTAACATTGGGTGAAGTAACATGTCCATATGGGCTTTCCCACCCACAGAGGGAAATACCTCAGCTATGTTCTTCATGAACCTTGTTTTGGCCTTTTTTTACCCTTCCAGGTCAAAGAGCTGTGTTACTTATACACTATCGGTGTACAGGAGCACCTGGTCTGTCAGAAATGCTCTCTTGAAACAAGGAGGAACAGCAGCATGTTAACCCTTCCACTCCCAGTGTTGGATGCTAATTCTTATGTGCTGAAGTCTCTGGTAAGTTCAGTGGCAGCACTATTTCCTTAGGAAGAAGATTCCCCTCTGTTAACTGTGGGAGCCTTCTTGCAGCGCTGGTGTCTCCTGGGACTCATCTTGAATCTCTGCAAGAGTCTCTGCAGTGTGTCTGGGGCTGTGAGGTGATTTTTCTCGTTCACCTTTCTTCTTTGTCTGGAGGGGTTCTAAATTTCTCAAAAAAATTGCTTGATTTGGGGGATGGAAAAAAAAATAAAACCCCCTTGAATCATCTTTCTAAAAGGAGTATTGCCTAAATACTCTGTAAGACTCAAAGACAGATACTGCACAGTGGTGTGTACCTGTGAGACCTTAGATACCACATGAGGTGCCTTAGATAACCTGTAGTGCCCGGCCAGACACACGACATTTGCCCAGTGCAGTGTTCCTTTACTGTTAAATCTGTACTGCTCTTTGATAGCCCGATTCAGCAGTGATGGTGACTATGTAGGTGCTGCCACAACTAGACAGTGGATTTTTCAGGTGATACTGGACCATCGGATCTTATTTATTCTCTGACCACTTTATACTGTTTCAGCCTAAAGGGACCTCTCGGGATTTTAAGTGGGTATAAAAGACACGCATCAACATCTTTTTTTTGTGGAAAATGTGGTACTCTATTGTTTTTTTTTTTTCCAACTAATGATGGCAGCAGCTAGGAAAAATGGGGTACCTTTTTTAGGCTGCTAAACAATCTTTTGTCCTTTGAATAAAATACACCTTCTGTAGCTTTGCTGTTTGCTTGTACCCCGTGAAACAAAGTAGTAATAGAAATCCAGCTTGAAAGAATTCAGTTGAAAGAAATCTCCTCTGTCATCTTAGGAGGACTGTCTGCAGTACTTTTTCCATCCAGAAGAGTTAACTGGTCACAACATGTGCTTCTGTGAAGAGTGTGGAATGAAAACACCTTTTCTGCAGGTAATCAGCAAATTATTTCTCTATATGTCTTTTATACCCAGACCTCCCTTTAGGGCTGGGGAGGGTGGGGAAAGGACTGAACCATATCAATTTAAGAGGAGATCAACAATTCAAACATTTGTTAGCGCAGGAAGTGTCAGCCACATGCATCTTTCCTGTTAGATCCCTTCTAGCAACAAAAGAATGCTTTCATGGGTTTTAATGTAAGTCACCGAGGGATGTTGCATTTCTGTATCAGTGGAAAAGTTTCTGTTGGTTTATGTGGTGTTTCCACTGTGAGGCTTTACACTGCTGTGGAGCTCCAGGGGTAGACAAGAATATATTACTGGAGCTGTGCATACGCATGAAAGTAGGATACTGTAGGGTGATTTTCTTTCTTCCCTGCTCTCTGCTGTGCTCCTCATTTTTTACTGTATTGGTCTCTGCCAGCTGATAAATTAGCTGTTTCATGAAGAGGCAGGTGCATTAAGAGAGAGGTGTGTGAGTGAGACTGCCTCAGCTCAAGGCTTGGAGGGGACTTTCCACACCATTTGCACCAGTGGGCCACCACCTTGGCCAAAATGCCTCTATATGTCTTGGTGGAAGCCGTGGCACCAGCAGTAATATCACAAAGACAGTGCTGGAATCAGTGAGCTGTCAGCTTGGCATCCTTCACAGAGCTCTAGTGGCCACGGCACGAGGAAGTTGGCTTGCCTTTCCTCACCTACCTACTGCTATCAACCCAGGGTTAAGAAAGTAGATGAGAAACGAAGCAGCCCATGAGACACCCAAGGCTGGGTGCTGATCACACTCAAGTTGAGAAACTTGGTTATCACAGTTCTGTTACGTGTACGTGTCTCATGTGCAGATGAGCTATAAAGGTTTGACATCTGCTCTCTGGTGGAATTTGCAATCGTTCACTGTAGCACCGACTGCTCTCCACTCCATTCACTGGGTGGCAATGGCTGTTTCCACCCATACCTCCCCAGGGTTTGTTCCTTAGTTTTCAATTCCATTATTTATTGCTTTACAGAGCATGAAGCTAGTCCATCTACCACAGACTCTGACCATACACCTGAAGCGCTTCTGCTTCGAAAAATCAGCCTACATTCACAAGCTTAGTCACTACCTGCCATTTCCACAAAACCTTGATTTCAGTGAAGTCTTGACAGAAGATCACTGTGAAGCAGATGACAATGAAAAGGTAAGCTAATCCTCATGCCACCTTTAAAAAGGGCAGATTTTCTTCTCCCCTCTGCTCAAGTCTCATAAAAACTTAAGAGATCACACTAGTACTTGCCTCAGTTCAAGGCACCTGTTTTAAAAATGTATGTCTCAGGCTTTACCTCTGCCTGGTTTTGTCTCACGTCTCATGTTTTTAGCTGGTTCCGGCATTATTCAACTTTCTGTTGAGATTAAACAACTTTCTGCTCAGATTAAATCACCAAAGGCACCATAACTGGAGCTTTCTACCATAAGGACAAAACCTAGGCTTTACCAAAAAAAACCCCTAAACAGTCCTTTTTTTTTTTTTTTTTTCCTGAGAGTGTTTAGCATAACTTTTTTTCTTCCACTTCTAAAAATACTGAAGAAAAGATGAAAAGGCTGGTCATATGGATGTCTAAACCCAGGCCAGTGCAAGCAGCGTCTTAGAGGCAAGTTCTGTCCTGTGGTTCAGCCTCCGGGGCAAGATGGCCTCAGCGAGCAGCAGACCTCCTGCTTTGCAGAGGTCACCAGTCCACGACAGGGGAACTCCATTCCTGGCAGGAGTTGAGGTCAGCGGGGAGCCGGCAGCTTTGCCAAGCAGCAGGGAGTGATATGCCAGAGTGTGAATCGGTTCCCCTTCCTGAGAAATAGCAAGGGTGACAACAACAAAACCTCGCCGGTGCAGCGTTGCCTGCCCCTTTGCTGTCCTACCATCTTTTTCATGTTCCTGTGATCTCCGGGGAGGCCACAGCCCATAGCTGGCAGGCAAAACTCTGAGGGTAACAGCAAAAAAGGCAGGATGCTCAAGGCCAATCTAATCTTTCTCCTTTTTCCTTATGAAACACACATTCTTGCTGTCTTGGCTGTTGCTTCTCTTCAGCTAGTGGCACACGAGAATTGCTGCACTGAAAGTTACTTTTTGTGTTTCTTCACAGGCCTCCTGGCAGTATGAGCTTTTTGCTGTTGTTGCTCATTCAGGATCAATTAATTGTGGGCACTACTGTGCCTATATTCGAAGTCTCACAGAATGGAAATGGTATTGCTTCAACGATTCCGAGGTTTGCGAGGTAAGGAGAAAAATCCACGTTTCTTTTGTAGCTGGAGAGACTCTCCTCCAGACCTCATGCAGTCTGGCTGACTGCTGGTTAAAGAACCACGAAAGAAAACTGACGCTGCAGAGCTTGGTGCACCTCATTCCTCTGCTACCGCATCCTCTGAGCTGAGGGCAAAACAGCTCTAGCTTCTGTACCAAACAAGGCTTCACGTTCTGGTTTGCAGTTTGCTGGAGCAGCTGTTAGGTGTTACACCCTGCTTTATGTACTCTAGAACTGTATAAGATAAGTGTGAAGAAGAGGCAAAGGAACTGGTTTTCCTCCAAGGGTAAAAGCACTAAACCGATTTATTAAAAGGTATTTAGTTCCTGGAAGTACCATTTATACCAATCTTATGAGAACTGGTGTGCTGGTATCACAATGTGTCCGTCTCTTAAGAGCTTTCACCAGCCTCCTCTTGTATTTTTTTCTTCTCTAGGTATCATGGGATGATGTTAAATGCACCTACGGACATTCCGACCTCACCTGGTAAGCAAACACATCTCTGCTTTTACCTAACGCCGCTCTGGGGTCTGGGATGAGGGTAGCGAAGAGAGACAAGATGGTTTGAACTGCGTATGGCCTGGGATCTACGGGGCGTGCAGGGAAGTAGAAGAGGCTCGTGTTCTGGTTACTCTGATGTGACTATCGGGGGAGCCTGCAGGATTACTGAGTAGTCACAAACGGGACCGCAGGAGTGCTCTTGTTACTTTTGATTGCCAACTTTGACCCTATATCCTGACTAAATCAGATACGTCAGTCAGGGTTCCTCCATGGTTCTTGTTTTCATGCCTCATAAGAAAATGAGCCATGAAGAGAGATAATCCCTCCTATAAGCTATAGCACTGCCGGGGGTCAGCTTTGTGGAATTTTATGGAAAATGGCCTGTTTTCCAGTTGGCCTAAACCTCAAAAAACTAAGCAGGAGCAAACCTGGGGGGTTACTTGCAACCTAGGTCTTCAAACATACACCTTGTTTTGCTTTCTCTTTGTTTCCACAGGGGAGAAACGGCCTATCTCTTGACTTACATGAAAAAACCTCCTCAGTAGCCTTATCCAGGAGTGTCAGAATGTCTTGGGAAGCTGTGCGTTATCTGTGGAACTCAGCGCCTCTGTGCCAGCGTGGGCACGTACAGATGTTCCACAAGACATTCCGCACTCTGTCAGCAACCTCTGCCTTCACATTTATTTATGAAAAAAGTGCGGGAGAGGCTCCGCTAGAGAAAGGATCTAAGGACTGCTGGACCTAGAAACTTTTTCATTTGTGCATTTTGGTATTTATGTGATTCTATATATACATTTCTTCTTAAAAGATAGCGGTGTTAGTCATCATCTCTGCTGATTTACCAGTTTCTTTAACGTTGATGCCTAGATTCCAGTACAGGAGAGGCGTTTGGCCTGAAAGCCTGCGTGATCTTCCAGGGAGGCGTGTGATATGGCTGGAGAGCTGTGATAACCATACCTTGCCAGTAAAACTGTAAGAGCTTGGGCCCTACTCTGCTTTTTTAGCACCATGTTAGGTGCTGGCAAGCTGGGCAGGGGACCCCAAAAGTCTTGAGAAACAGCTGGAACAAGGACCAGAACCCTTACGACACATGCACCAGTGATGTTTACGCCTGAACACCTTCCTGAGAATGAGTCACTGCAGGGCTTGAGATGTGTTTGAAAGTTGGTGTCGGCAAAAAGAGGTGGTTTTACATCAGGAGCTGTTGTAGTAGTTCTGATTTACAAGATAAGTTTATATATATTTATGCAGATTATTATTGTTTTAGCATACTTATCAGGAATTTATGTGCATTTTCTTTCCTACATAGAGGAAAATATTCAGAGTAAAAGAGATTCTGAAGCCAGATAATGATTTTGCACAATGCAATCCATACACTGTGATAAGAAGAGACATGAGACGCCTTGATGCACTTGAATTTCTGGGATTTTCCTTTAGTATTCTTCAGCTGGTTGCCAGCTGGAATTGTTTTGCTCTCTCCCTTCCTTCTCTGCCCATGAAGTAGAAATGTCCCTCAAGCAGAAAGTGGTCTGCAGAAAACAATTTTATAAAGAAAGTGAGTAATTTTTAAATCTCCTGTTGAGTCCTGTCACTCTGTGCTGTTGGTTCAGCCTGTGCTGCCGTGGCAAGACCACACAGCTGGAGGGAAAATGTGGAGAGAGCTAGAAAGGAAGGTCGGTAGTGTGACAATCAGAAGAAAAGTGTTCTAAAAGCTCATCACGAGACTCAGCTGTGAGTAAAGTTAAAAGCATCGGTTGTGATGCTTTTAAAAACCTCGAGGTAATTCTGGACGTACTGCAGTCTGTGACAGGATGAGTGATTCCAGTGGTTTGAGATCTAAAAGTACTTTCTAGCTTAACATATTCTTTGACTGTATCTTTACAAGGGTGCTATTTTTGGGGGGACTGAGCACGTTTTGAAATTACTAATTTAGTTATAATAGCAACTGTATATATAACTTAATTTTATTTTGATAATGATGATGAAGTTCCCAAATCACGTCCGCATATGTCAGCGTGCGGAAGGTGAATTGAGAAATCTTAGAGCGTAGCTATGACATCACATTTTTATGAACTGGCAGGTATTTATTTCATTGTACTAGCAAGGTCCACTGTTCTGTTCAACTTTCTTGTATTTGTACTGTTCGCTCTGCGTTTTAAAAAAAACCCAACAAAACCCAGTGTATTGTTTGTCACTAGGAAGAGGAATTTTCAGCGTGTTCACCTTTGGGAACGCGTTACACTCTTTCTAAAGCAGTGGGTGAGTAAGAAAATCACCTTCCTGTCTGCTTTATCCGGCACTTTGCGTATGTGAAGTAGCTGAAAGGCAGTGCCCTTCCAGAAACTGAGAAGTTAATGGGTTAAAAGACTGACAAGACATTTCTAATTTGATATAACCTGAAATTTAAAACCAAGCTATGCTTATGAAAAATGCCTCAAATGTGTTATAACCTTCCGGGTATATCACCCACCATGGAAGCAATTGCTTAGATACTGACTGAAAAGATTCTTAATGTATCTCAATGAAAAGTAATCATTTTTTTTTTTTTAAATAAATTAATATGGGATAAATTCCCTAGAAAATAAGTCTTGTGGATTATCCTCGGTGTGTTTTTTCCTAAATACCATAAAAGGAGGTGGGAGGTACAGTCCACATGCCCAGAGGTTGTATGCTCAAATTAAGTATTCAGGCTGCTAATCTTTGGCTCCAACAGCCGAGGAAATGAGGCTAAACCTTCCCTGGGCACTTTGCCCTCGTGCTGGAGACACAATGGATTTATTGTCAAGTTTTGCTTCCAGATGCAGATGGGCCATGTGAGGAACGGGAGGCGTGCAAACTGTAGAGATTCCAAAACTCTGCCCGAGCTGAGCTGCTTTTGTGAAAAATCACCTCGGCTGCCTCTGCCTCCACAGCAAAGTTCAGTCGTACGTTGGAGAAGCTGCCCCAGGACGACGTTTAGCCCAGCGCGGGGGATTGAGGGCTAGTGTATCGCTACGCAGGTATGACACGGAAACCAGTTATGAGGTGGAGTCCGTCTCACCCAGGGGCTGGCTGCAGAAAAGCACCACCTGGATTTCTGCCAGAGAAAAAAATTTTCCACCGTCGAGCCACCGCGAAGGAGTCGGGATTATTTGTTCTGTGTTTGAGCCATAGTGTGAATGAAGCCTAGCACGGGTAGGAAGGGCTTTGAAAAGCCAGATAAAGCCAAAAGTACACGCGTGGAGAGATTATTGTAGGTCCTGGTAACTCTTCCTTTTTTATTTTGTTTGGTTTAGGATTACCACGTCTTCAGGGAAGGAGCAGTAGCAAAATACACATTCTCTGCTTCATCTCTGACAGACTGCTCCTCGGATTCAGATATTCCCCACCTTCCAGAAACACACTGAAAAAAGTAAACATATATAATAGGTATAATAAATATATATCATACACATGTATAATCTCTAAAACTTTAATATGTTGTAAATCCTAAAATTACACATGAAAGTAAAAGAGAAATAATTTTTTGATACTTTACTTCCAGTATCATTTTAATTTACAAGAATCACGTATCAACTAGTGCAGCGTTTTTGTGTAAATACCAATAATAACATGAGATCTACGTTTAAAAAAGACCTTCAAAAAAGGACCCGTTCTAATACGGATTAAAAAACACGGGTTGGTAAGACTGTAGTTACTCTAAACTACAATGAAATGTGTAAATCGTATTAGGATGTAGCATTATGAGTAATTTTAATAATAATGGCTTCATGGATGATTTTGTGGATCACAATAATCTGGTGTGTCTGAGAGATTCCAAAAGTGAATCCTGGGATGATGTTCCTGCAGGGGAACGGCAGTAGTTATAAGTCATCAAAGTTCCAAGGGGTTTAACCTTTGCTAATGTCATGGTTTTGACCGAATTGACCAACCAGAACGACAGATGGCCCCTCCCCTCTCCCCCCCTAAGGAAAAGAGAGGAGAGG
>JAOXJK010000001.1:67700718-67718292 GCA_025774025.1 Xenus cinereus
GGCCAGGCTGGATGGGGCTTTGAGCAACCTGCTCTGGTGGGAGGTGTCCCTGCCCATGGCAGGGGGGTTGGAACTCAGTGATCTTTAAGGTCCCTTCCAACTCTACCCATTCTATGATCCTATATCGTCACTTTTGCTCTCCACCACCAGGAAGGGGTGGAATGGAGAAAGGGGCTGCAAAAAGGAAAACTTGTAAAACTTTAAACCGGCTGTTTGGTTGTGTGTAGCCTTGCGGAAAAAACCGCTGCAGTTTCTATGTTTAAATGTAGATGAAACAACCAAGCACCCTTGCACTGGAAATACTCGGAGAAGTGAAATCATTAAAAAAAAAAAAAAAAAAGATGATGGGTGGGGGTGTAATGAAGTTAAACGTAGGCGGTGGTCGCGGTTTTGAATCATGTTTCTGTTTGGAGTGCCATTTTCCTGAATCGGTCTCCAATCACCAAACAACTCTTCAGTGTCTCCAAGCCAAGAATCTGAAGTGATTTACTTCGCTGTTAAATACCGGGTTGTGTATTTTACCCAGGAGGTGGCAGTGTCCGTGGTGTTTTGCTGTCCTCTCACCTCCCTTGTCCTCTGTCAACCAAAGCCCGCTTGTTTGCCTGCATGGCCAGCAAGCTTTCCAGGGGTGATTCATTTCCTCATGTCGCCCGTATCTCACACTAAAATTGCCTTTAATTTCTGGGCAAGTTAGAAATTATTTTGAGATAGCCTGAGTGTCCAAATGTGAATGTCCCAGGGCAGATCAGCTCATGCAACTCATCGGTGATTCCCGTGGCCATTTTATTCCAGAAAACTAATGAAAGCAGGATCCAATCTGGAACCCCTCATTTTTGGGGGGCTTAAAATCTCCAGATGTGGAGAACAGCAAACTTATTTTCCTGCTATTTACCAAGTTACTGACTTTTTTTCTTGTTTCAGGCTCACCAAGGAACAGCGAGGGATGCAGTGAAGTTTGCCACGGATGTTGGGTACCGCCACTTTGATTGCGCCTTCCTGGACCAGAATGAGAGTGAGAGAAAATCGAGGAGGGGACTGTGAGGCGAGAAGACCTCTTCATTGTCAGTAAGGTATGTCCTTGGATAGCACGAGGCCAGCTCTCGGGAAGAGAAGCAAGGTCCCAACCTGCAAAGCGCCAGGGAACGAAGCTCATTCGGGAATTCATTCCTCCCTGTCAGGGCAAAGCGTTTTGCAGATGGAGGGAAGGAAGAGGTCAACTCTTAAAAAAAAAAAAAAAAAAGGGCTTGATTTGAGACGGATTTTTTTGTAGTCCATATCCATTGTCAGCCACGGAGACAGGAACTGAGGCCGTGCTCTCAGTTGCCTCTGAGATAGGAAGCGGGGCTATTGTGTTCGTGGTCGCTCCCGCTGCGCTACCGGCCTCAGCCTGTTAACTCCTGTATGTTATGTTTTGTTTTGTTTTTTCCCCCCAACAACAATGGTAGGAAAAATAAAGTAACTTCTATCTGCTGGAAGCTGGTGGCTCGATTTTCACCAGTTTTGCTTTTTTTTTTTCTTTTCTTTTTTTTTTCCTTACGTTTTGTTTAATTGCTGCATGAATCGTTGGAATTTTAGAGCATCTCGTTCTCATTTTACTTAACCGTCAGCGCCGCAAGTAAGATAAGGTGCATAAAAGCGGCGCTTCCTCAAGGTGAGAAGACGTGCCATTTCGTGGGCTGCCCCTGTGTCTGCGCCGTGTGTTTCCCTGCCGGGGATGCTCAGCGCTCCGGGGAGCAGCTCCCGGACTCCGTGTCACCCCCACAGCTGTGGTCCACCTTCCACGAGAGATCCCTGGTGAGGGAGGCATGCCAGAAAACACTTGCTGCCCTCCAGCTGGGTTGTTTGGATCTCTGCCTGGTGCACCGGCCCATGGGATTCAAGGTATCGAGATTTTTAACTCCCGGGAACCGTCTGTCAGAGCTCTCCCACTTTTTCCTTTGGGACCAGACGTGCCCTTACTCCTCTCTAATGAGGAGCGTTGGTAAACCTCGTTAGGACATAATGACAAACCTCCATGGGGAGTGCCCAGGAGGAAAGGTGAGGTCATGGCTGCTTAAGCTAGGTCTTGTAGTACAAAAATCACCTTATGTTACCCTGCACATCGTTCCCACGTCATGGATCAAATTACCATCCAGATCACATCCCTCTTAAAGCCTGGGATTTGGCAGTCATTTGCTTATCCGGGATCAAAGAGCTGTGTATTACTTCGTTCCTATTTTGCTCTTCTCTCCCTACCCTCAGGTTAAACAAATCCTCCTTTCCCCATCGTGCCTCGTCCCTGGCCTTCCCCCAGCCTGACTGAGGCACACCGAAGTGTCTGCCCTTCCTCCGCCGGCAGGACAGACTCTCAAGAGGCAGATTTCCTTGAAGATTCCTTTGTTGGTATATATTACTGGATATGGCCACCGCTCTCCCCAACACAAACATAAGCCAGGATATCCAGCGTGTCTCCAGCTCCACTTGCTTGGCGAATTTCTAAGTCATTTCTTTAGCTACTTAGGATTCGGCCTGCCTTAAACTTGCTTTTCTTTTTTGATGGTAGGCAGGAGAGGAGCCGTTTCCTGCAGATGGAAATGGCACGGTCATTCCCAGCGATACAGATTTTCTGGATACGTGGGAGGCACGTTCATTGATAGGGCAAAAAATTATTGCTAGTTTGAAATAACAGCTTGAAAACTTTAGGGTTTCCACTTTGGGAATTGTTCTGAGAGAATTTCAGAGGTGAAGTATTCCAGATTGCCGAATTCTCTGTGCCCTTGGGCTCCTTCTTGTGTTCTTTTGCCAAAACGGAGGTATTTTTCTATCATCTGCTGCCATGCTTCTCTCTCGTTACACCTGAGCTGTCCAGACCACAGAAAGCCAACATGCCCGTTCCAACGTACCCACAGCATCCAAAATTCCTCCCCTGCCCCCCAAGAAAGTACTGGAACTTGCCCAAAGTCCTTCTCTAAAGCTGCGTGTGCAACGCAAGCGGAGACGAGCACAGGCTGTGGTGGGCACAAGGTGAAATTTCTGCTTGGCTGATGGTTCCTTTCCCCTCCACCCCCACCCTGCGCCCAGCAGAAGAAGACAGGAGACTCACCGGAGTCAGAAGAGCCTGCTGATGCTTTTTTTTCCTTCCATCAGATGAAGAATAAAGCACAGTCTTGTTGCTCATTCGAAGGAAAAAAAAAAAAGCGGACGTTTCAGGCTGCTGCTTATGATAGCAACTTTAAATAAAAGCGATTTCTCCTTTGGAAGAGGTGTGTCTTCTGCTCTAAAGGCTGCTAGGAGATTAATTTCTCCTGCTCCTTTTCTGCTGGAGGTGCCAATCTAATTAGGGCTGCCTAGCTGGGACACAGCGCTGCTTATACTGTACTGACACCGCTGCATGGTACATCTCCCTTGGGAAATTAATCAGCGCTGATGAAGAGGGTATCCTGCTCTGGCTCTCCCACAACAGCTCCTTGCCGAGCCACTCTGTTCCAAATGACAAGCTTTGGATTACAGGGTAATTATTTTGTTAGCCGAGGAACTACCCTAAAAAAAACCCTCTTTTATTTACGAGCAGAAGGTCTACCTGGGGATGCTACTTCAAAATAGTTGTATTCTACTGAAATAATAATAGTGTTAATTGTTAAACTTGAATAACGCTGTTATTTATTTGTATGATGATACATGTGAGAGCCCGAGACTTTGACCAGGGCTTAATGGGCTGTACAAATGCCACATCGGAAGAGGTTCCCAGTCGTGATGACTTTCAGCACTGAAGTCTTTGTGCAGGCATTTTTTTCATATTAAAAAAAGAAAAGAAAAGAAAAGAAAAGATCTTAATTCAATAGCGAGTCTGATTCTGTAGTGTCTCTAGGCTATGGAGGAGCTGGAGGATGCAGGAATGGTGAAGGCCGTTGGATTTGATGGAACACCTCTGGCAGTGCAATAGCTTTTATGTCCAGGCTGTGCTTTTGATACCTGTGTGAGAACACACCTGTGTTTGTCCAAATCATCAAGTAATGAAGGCTGCAGAACGTTCTGTGCCCTTCCTTGGGCAGGAAGCTGCAGTCACACAAGCCCACGATGCTCCTGGGTTGAAAGAGCAACCTTCATCTTTCTTCTGACTGAGCTCGTGCACGCTGAGGGCCGAGCTCTGCAATGGAGAACATGGTGGGGCTCACCCTCCTCCTTTCCTACAGCCCCCAAGCGAAGAGAGGCTGCGTGAATAGGTAGGACCAAAGCCGGGGTACGCTGCTGGGGGGAAGAGGTAGGACCAGATGACACAAGAGGTGGGTGCTTCAGCTGGATGTGCACAACTGGGACCTCGGAGCCCGTTGATACGGGTCATGACAAATGAGGCAAGCAGCTGGAAAGAGAAACTGACGTACAAAGATTGGGCCTCGTCGGAGGCAGGGCTGGGAAGAAGGGGATGCAATCTGAAACGCCGGCTGACTCCTTAAGAAAACCCATAGATGGAAAAACAACCACTTTTTCAAAGCTGATGTAGGGCTTGGTAGGTCACCATAGCGATGCTAAACTTTGAACTACCTTCTGCTTCTGAAGAAACCTATTATTTTTTCTATTTTGTACATCGAGAGCCACCCCTACCTTCCTCAGGAAGAGCTGATTAAGTTTTGCCAATCCAAAGGGATCTCTGTCACTGCATATTGTCCCCTTGGAGCACCCAACTGGCCACGGTAAGGATGCTTTGTGGGACTTCCATCGATTGGAGCCAATTCAGTAAACCAGACCTAGGATGTTCTCACAGAGTAGAACTGAGGTAATTAGAAAAATATTGACTAATTCGTTAAAAATGACACACACACAGAGAAACTTATTATTCTGTCTGCTAATTCCCACCTGAGCTGTTACTGTAGTTTCATATTTAGGAGAAAAAGGATCGATTGATCGGTGAATGTAGGGAAGATAAATTCTTAATTGAACTTGGGTGAGCTTCTTAAACATGTGAGAGAACTTCTGAACTTAAAAAACCCCAACAAAACGGCACATGGTTATGGAAATAGCAACTTTGCAATTCTGCTGAGACAGACGGATCAGGTTTTTATATGGACGAGCTGAAGAAATTTTGCTTTTACTCCAGTTTTATGGCTGGCTCTGACCCGGGACAGGGCACTTACCGCAGCAGCTGTACTTGTGAAGGACACAGCAGCTGCTGCTCTGTAAAATGAAATTTTTGGGATCTGGACCAAAGGAATTCCCAGCCCGATTCCAGGCTGGACTGAAATGTGTTAGAGTGACGTGTTATACTAGAAACTCCAGGGCTCTTCTCATGTGCCAACCTGCGATAAAAGGAACAGAATGAAGGCAGGGGCTTCCCAGGCAAGGAGTGGTGATTTGAAGTGTGCAAGATGATGTGTTCTTATAATTTAAATAGTATTCTCACATTACAGTTCTTGAGGAAGAAGATAGCGGGCCATTCAACTGCTGAAGCCTGCTTTTTATTTTCACAGGTCCAAGCCTCAGGATATTTCCCTTTTTGATGATCCCCAAATTAAGGAAATTGCCCTTAAGTACAACAAAAGCCCAGCTCAGGTTAATACCGGTCATAGTATTTTCCCTGGAGACGTGTATTTTTCTCACTTGTGCTAAAGTAACTATTTACAGAGGTATTATGGAAAGCTGAGTTCCAGCTGTCTCTCATACACATCGTAATGCTTTTTAAAAAATATGATCTCTAACGTTAATTTTAATGATGGGCAGAAGATTACCAATGGCTTTGGGCTTCGATTGGCACGCTAGCCACTTCTACGCGCAACATCCCTGGCCAGTCCTGGGCTCTTGTTCAATCCACTCCCACGCTGCCATCTCGACTTCAGAGACAGATAGTGATTAAATGAGCTCGTGCAGTAATTAGGAAAAGTTTACTACAGTGCTTCTCCTACGTGAGCCATCCCTGATTATCAGTAGAGCTGGTCCAATGCAGGCACCTCTGGGTTTTGACTTTCAGAAGACAGGCAGAGCTTCCCAGCTGTAATTCCCTATCTGTTCCTGCAGATGCTTACCCAGCTCCAGATTCAAAGAAACGTGAGCCTAATTCCCAAATCTGTCGCTCCACACCATATCGAGGAAAATTTTAAGGTAAGAGGGTACCTTACAAAATTATTAACGGCGTTAAACTTTACACAGAAAAATCCACTCTGCCAGGGGAACAAAGTACCCCCTACATGCTTAGAACTGGCAAAACCTTTTGTCTGTCAGATACCGCGTAGGTTACTTCTTTACAAATGCAAAAAGTTACTTTAAAAGTAAGGAGCCAAGTCTCCTTCATTTAGAACTCATCAAGTAAGAGAGAATAGCTTTTCCACCTTGTGACACAAACATGATGCAGTTAGACCCCCACCAGCACAGTAATTTTATGACATTTATTTATTGTTCACCACGGATGGTGCTTCTATTGCACGCTTCCTAGTGTGTCGACAAATACGACGCTTCTCTACTTCTGCTTTTGGGATTCTTTCTGCAAATGAACTTACGCTTGTCTTTTTGCAAACTGAAGCGACCCAGCCGTTTGGGACCTTTATTCAGGTGTTTGACTTTGAATTGGCTAAAGAGGAGATGGAAACCTTCCTTGCTTTCAAGAAGCGGTATCGCATCAGCGCGTTAAGGGAGTGAGCACCTCCTCTTCCTCTGTGTTTTATCAAGGTTGGATCATCACTGGATATCCTCTTAACGGACAGCATTTGACAGCCCCACTCAAAAAATAAAAAGGGGGAACCTCAGCCAATACCTGGTCACACCTGTATCCACCGGAACCCAGCAGTAGGGTTTATTAGAGCATTGCCCGTCTCGCGCAGCTCGGCAGCGTTGGGATTTTTGCAGGTACATTGTGAGTTAAGGTACCTTCTAACAGACTGTCTGAAAATCAAAATCGGCTCCAAACTCCAAAATAAACAGGCGGTGATTTTTTTTTGTTGTTGTTGTTTTCTTTGGCTGCTTTATATAAGAGACAGCCAGTGTAAATAAACTCCATTTTAAGAATGAGAGTTGTAAGTTTTTTTGAAGTGAAAAGCTGTGCCTATGTATTTGTGCCAGGGTTATTAAAGCAGCATCCAGATGATAGAATGGTTAGACACAGACGTACCAAGATCTGTAATTTATTCTCTTTTCCCAGGTTATCCACTTATCCAGTAGCGTACTGCCGACTCAGGAGCTCACAAGAGAGCGGTTTGATATCGCAGGGAAGTTTGGTGGTTTCAGCTAAGCAAAAGACCAATTATCTTTTGAGAGCAAGGTCACTGGTGTATGTGAAGGTTACACAGCACTCACTTCCACTGCCCTGTGTAAACCAAGCAGGCTCACACTAGTGGTTTTTTACTGTAGTTCACAGCTTTAGCTCTGCGGAGCTTTTTTCAGGGGAAAAAAAGCTTTTTCTTCTTAGCGGTAAGACTATACCCTTGAAGTGTTTTAATCATACTCTCTTTTTCTAGATGCAAAAATCACAAGGACTATCCTTTTTTGGGAGACTAACACAGGCGTCATCTTCACATCCTCCAGGGCTCAGGACCGTATATTACTGTTTTGAGAAATCTGTAATTCTGCACGTGTATTAAATCACAGTATAAGTGGAATACGTATCACAGGATGGGAGAAGGTAGATCACAGGCATTCTCAAGAGTAACCTTGGAGCGCGCATACATTTGCTTTTCTTATTATCAAGCACGGTTATATCAGTCCTTTTATCATTTAGTAATGAGAGTTAAAGAAGTTTAATAAATCCGGATCTTTGAGATTTCTGATAAGCAGTCATTGTCATAAATACAAATCCTGACAGATTTCAGAGAAATTTAGATTCTTCTAGTGGTTGTATTTTTGGACAAAAGGTCTAACAGCTAAAAGGTAGCATGTTTTACCTAAGACAACATTTTACATTTAACATCAGAAGATCTTTTTGAGATAAGACAACACGTTGCTTGAGATTCTTAGCTCAGTAATCTCAGCCTAACAGAATCAAAGCTCTTCAGAGGACACTGCTGAATTATCTTTCAGGAGCCACTTTCTTAACGAGGTTTCCTATTTATAAACTGCTAAAAACTAATAAACTGGTAGGAGATTTGTGTGTTTGGTTATCATATCTACAAGAATATATAAATACTGCCTTTATCAGCAGAACGGCTACAGTTAGGACTGTGAATCTCTCCCAGCAAATCCAAAGTCTGATACAAGAGACACAGAGAGGAATTATTTTATTTGGCAACTGGCTTATTTAACAAGCAGAAAACCTGGGGCAGCTTCATAAAAGCCAACAGTAGATTTTCACTCTCTTGCACTGCTCCCTACATACTCTCTGTTTGTGTTGTGACTCAAAGGATGTGACTGAATGTTGTTTTCTCTGGTAAAAACTCAGTACTACTGCAGCCCATACCTCTGCTGAAGGTTTAATGAGGTGTTTGTTAATTAAGACTTCTTGCACTTGAACTTGTTAACACATGACTCAAAATTCTTATAATTGCTTTAGGCTCTTGCAGGCCAGTAGAAGAACAAAGTGGATCAGCACTGCCTGCAGAGAGGAAGGACGATTGTGTAATTGAGGCTCTGGGCTAGGATACACACTCCATGGATATCCTTTTCCAACTGATTTTCTTTGTAGTTCAGGGTTTCAAGTCTATAAAGGAAATGATGACGTATCTTTGAGCTGCTTTAGACTTTTGTGAGATGGCTGAATAACAGGTGCCCCAGAAGCAAATCCGTCGAATTGGATTTCCTACAGCAACTCTCCTAAAGACAAGAGGCCCGAGAAAAATATCAGCAATTGACCCCAAACAGTTACAGTGCGGTGGCACGGACAAGAAGGTGCTTGAAACAGGTATTCCCTTTTCTTTTTTTCCCCCTCCCCTGGAACATACTAAATCGAGAAGGTGAGTTAGGGGGTATCATCACAGTCACAGTTAGAAAATGAGCTCTGCGGAAGGTGCTTCTGCTTCCAGGCGTTCAGACCGCGGTGAGGTTGTCAGCCGACAGCAGGAGGAGCAACACCTGCTCGCGGCTGTGCCGTACAGCCCCTCTTGAAATATCCTCCACTTCATAGGAATTTTCTAACAACATTCCAATATAATCGCAGCTATCAGACTTGAAGCTATTTACAGGATGTTTATAGACTGTGGTAGGCAGGAAGTTGGACTAGATGATCACAGTAGCCATAGAATAGTAAAAAATTCAAAACAAGTTAGAAGCCAGAGATTGAGCATTTGTTTTAGAGATAATAGATCTTTTTCAGCTGCCGAGACCTTAGCAAAGTTAAAATGAGAAAAATTTGGGCGATGTCAGTTATTGAGGAAATAAAGTATCTTCTATTTTGCAGCAGATCTCCAGCTGTACGACTAAGAGGGCAGTAAGCCTGTTGCTGGAAGCTGCTCATCAAGAAGCAGACGTCCTAGCTTCACCACTTCGCCTACCCCAACCCGGGTGCCACAAAGGCACTGCTCTAATCGCATCTGCCAGCTGTAGAGAGGCAGCTGCGAAGCATGATCTCCCTTCTATTCGGTTTTAAGGATTCCAAATGTCTTCCAGCCTCTTCTGTGTTTTTTTTTTTTTTTTTGTGAGTTAAGACTTTGCTTTACGTAGAACCTACTTCTTAAGAAAATAAAAACTGCCGTGACAGGCTAGGTAGAGACTTGTGCTTGGTTAACTGCTATTGTAAATCCAGTTGATTAAAAAAAAGCAAGAGTTTTGTTGGTCAGACCACTGCAGCAAGAGAGAGGAAGGGACAAGCTACAACTGTCTTCTGAGGAGTTTTATTTGTTCTGTCAGTTCAGAGGTATTGCCACACACTGAAACTTTCTAGTCTCCCTCTTCAGCTATCTATCTCGGTAGCCTCAAGGTACATGCAGTGACAGTGTCTTCAACAGCTTCCAGTAGCCCATGGGGCATTTGTTAGTTACTAATCCCCAGGCTGAATCAATGTCCAATATTAGGAACAGATGTGCAAGAGGCTACAGGTCTAGCACTTCATAGACTCTAAATACCAAGGATGTCTCTTAAAGCCAGGAGAGAACGTCATGCTAAAAACAAAATGCTTCAGGAAAATGAGTATTCTACCAGTGTCAGAGGAACCATAGACAGACTCAGGTCACCATGACCACCCCCAGGGAGTGGAGTAAGTTCCTTGAAGGACTAGCACCTTCTGTTCTTCTGTGCCTACTTCCTCAGCAGCATAATAATGAGCTTTCTGGTGGAACTACCGCAGAAGGTTTATATTATTCCCAAATAATTTTCAGTTTCCATCAGCTATGTAACAGTGCTCTTAAACCAAACCCGCAGATACATCTTTCTTAGTCAGCAGTGAGATTATCTGTGCCACTGGACTGGACCCAGTAAATGGAAAACACCTTAGCTTAGCATTTTGCCTTTGTATCACAACACGTTGCCTCATGACTTGAGCTTTTTATTGTGCAGTTCATCCATTCTGGTATAGTCAAGCCTTCATTAAAAGTTCCAAAGGTGATGGGAGGAAAAAAACCTGTTATATCCTGTTTCCCCTCTAAAACATGGACAACATAGGTAATGAACACTAGGTAAAATTCAAAACTCTGCCGGTCATTGCCGCTCAACTTTTTCCATTTACTATAATTCCAAGCTCTCTCATATTGAGCTCAATATCATCCAAAAGCAAACAGAATGAGAAACAAAAAGATAGAGACCCATTCCACAAACTTCTTGCATTCAGTTCTACACAAGAAGTTTTGATCCTTGCCTTCCTCTAGATCTTAAAAAAAGACTTATAGAAGAAGACTGACTAGGATAATCAATGGCTTAGGAATAATTTATACAGACAGCAATTAAGTAGACTAGGACTCTCCTTGACCTGACACCAGTGCAGGGACCTATGCCAGAAGTTAACTAAACCTGGAGCAGCTTGGAAAACACAGCTGGACGTAGACCAGCTGGTTTATCTCCTCCACTGTAAAAAAACAGCAGCAGCAAATGTATCTAACAAGCCCAAACAAGTAAGAGATAGCAATTATTCACAAGAAGCGTGGCTGTGAAAAATCATTCCCTTGGAACGCATCAGATTCGCAAGGTCACCGAACAAGAAAAAGTTAACCGATGGCTGTTAAACACAAGAGCTCTTAAACTGCTGCCAGAATATTTGAAGAACACACCTCTGCAACGCTCAACTTACACATCTTACACAACTTGTTTTGGCCACAATTAGAGACGGGATGCTGCTGCGGTAGGTAGATACTTAGTCTGATCCAGTTTAGTTGTTCTTATGAGCAGCTATCAGTTCAGAAAAGATAGTATAGTCCACTCAATTTTTTTTTTTCCTTAAGAATTTGGAAGAAATATATAGTTTTGCAGATGTTTGTAGTAGTGATTGTGTACAACGCACTTTAACAAGTTAAAATGCAAAACCAACGTGGCCTACAAAAGAGTTTTAAAAGTTGCCTCTCAGCTTAAATGAGCAAGGTCTGCCAGAATAAGGCAGGGCTCTGTACTTTTTAAAGTGACCAAGGACAAGGCAGAGGGAGGGATGACAAATAGTTACTGACAGAGTCTATAGCTGACAAACTAGGGGAGTATTAAGTGATTAAAATGATACAATCATTTGTCCCTAGTCAACTGTTCTGTGTCCCAATAAAGCAAAAGACTCCATATTTCTAGTTGTATCTTCAGCGTAGTGAGTGCAGATTAAAAAATCCAAGTAAAGGATTTTCTTTTCCCGTTTTGAGTAACAGTTTCCTATGCCCCAGATTTCACAACTCTGCACAAATGTTACACTTGTGTCAGTCTTGTGACCTCAACAAGAAGATCCTGCCTCCTCTTCCTCACAAAGAAAGAACAAATTACAGAACAGCATATAAAAAGTGATTTTAGCCAGGCAGCCTTGTGTATTTATCTTCCAGTATCGGAAGTCAAGACATTTTCTCCCAACAGAACATCAAGTGCAACCTGAAGCACACTGTGCCTGTGAGACTATTTGTGGTGTCCTGCCTCCAACCAGTGAGATGTCAATTCCAGCTGCCTGTATTCTCAAAAAAAAAAAAAAAGAAAAAGACTCTTGCCTTCTCCAATGAGAAAAGTGCCATTTTCTCTACCTGTTTTCCCTGATAAATCAGTTCATCATCATTCTTTGCTACTATGGAAATAGATCTGCTCTGCCACCGCCATTTTCTTTTAACATGAAAAAAGTTCTGCTACCCTGGTATCGTTTAAAGCAGTGAGAGAGTGCAGCTGGAAGCGAAACAAGTTTTGAGTGCAAGTACTGATTCTACCAGTCCCGAGAACACGATTTTTCTGTCTCCTGCTCTTAAATCTTTCCTGTAGGCTGGACTCAACTCCTCCTGGGGTGTGCTACAGTATCACAGCAGCTTAACTGCTGCAGCAGAGTCCTGAGAAAGCCTAGTTAAGAGAGGCCAACAAGGTGGAGCCGAACGACAAGTTCTTAAATCAAATACACAAAACAAAAAACAACCACTTTTCACTGGAAGAGCTACAAGATTGTATTTGTCCTTAAAAATGTCTTTGATCAGAAACCCAGAGATCCGTCAAATCACAATACAAAAACAAATGCTGTGAACAGTTATAGCAGGAAGAGCTCAGTTCGCAGGAATGCTAGGCTCCGGATATCTAATTCTTTGATCTTTCCACTTTACCTTTTAGGAGATGAAAGGAATTGTAGGCAGAGAGCGTGGCACAAGTACGGGGGTACAACGGACATTTATTTTACCATAACCAGCCCCAGATCAACCTAGAAACAAAGGTTTGACCGCAGTCTAGAAGACTGGCTCTTCCTCTGTCTCAGCCTTATTACATCTGGCCTTGAAGCAATCCAAAAACCACTCTGAGTGCCAGGGTTTTCTATCGCTCCCTTCCCACTCCTCATCCTTTCTGACAACAGCCTGCTTTCTGTTCAAGCTTAGGCATAGCTGTCCCTTCGCGCAGGTGTTTCTCTGTTTTTCCTCCGTTCCCACTCTCCTATTTCACCCCACATCCAAGCCCTCTGCCGGTTAAGCGCTGTGCTGTGTCCCAGAACGACCCTTTCCAAATTCTTTCCCCGCTAAGTCATCCGGCAGCACACACAGAGAGAGCCTGTTACAATACCACTCCACCCCGAGTGCTAGCTAGCCTTCCTTCTGCTGCCCAGCAGCCTGTCCGAAAGTCTTCTCCAGTAAAATTCCTACTCCGAGAACGGAAAATTTCAGGCGCAAACTTTATGAAAGTTACAGTGAAATGAAAACAGGGGAAATTAACAGAACCTGATGTACTATTTTGGAAACCCTGACCTTCAATGTAGCTTTTTGCCAGAACACAACTGTCACAAAAACGTTATTTCCAAGCAAGTCAACATTGCCCCAAACAGTTTTCTGCCACAGCTCAGACTAATCTAAGAAAATTAGCTGCTCTGCTTTTTTTTAGATGCCTTTGGGCTTCGATTTATTGCATTATAGATATACAAAAACACTTGTACAGCTGAAGCTTTTTGTATTTGCTTTTAAGCCCAGAATTTAAACTGATTAGAGTCAATTTATGTTAGGGGAATCAGCGGTAGAGGAGAATATTGCTTAGAGTCAGACATTGACTCTCTCCTCCCTCCTCGTGTTGTAAATTAACTCAATCTTGTTTGTTGAGCCTATTGTAAATTATTCTGACCAAAACCATATTGCATGTAAAGTCTGGCATCAGCGATAGTGGAAAGATTTAAAAGAAGCATTTGAAGATAATAAAAATCTGCTTTTTCTACATAGTGTATAGTATTTAACAGAGAGAAAATTTTAAATTATTAGGACTCCTTAGTACCTTTTTATCAGTACCAGGAAACAAATCACCTACTTTGCAAACAGCTTGATAAGAACTGCCTTCACGATACATTTTAACCTGGCTGAGCTCCCTTTAAGGTACACTATGCTATGCAGTTATGGAATCAGAATCCTACCTTACGTTTACCATTTAGGGGTGGTTATGCATGAACCCTTCTTCATCTGATGTCTCCCTTCTTTCATCTGTTCAGAAAGAACTCCCTTTCTGCCAGGCCTGCACAACCTCCTTCAGAGGACAGTTCACAATAACTCAGACCTCGGAAAAAAAAGTTACAAGAACATACAAGAAAAAATCACCCAACACTAGCCACTGTTTTTACAAGTGCCTAAATGCCTTTTGTGAATAGCCTTAAGCAACTCTCAAGAAGGTAAAAAAAACTTCAAACCCATTACTGACAATTATTATGAAAACCATAAGAACCCAAGGGACAAACACATCTCACATGTCAGAATTTGGGTATAAGCCTATTTTTCTGTCCTCCCAGAACAAAGTTTCTGATCTGCTACTTTATTGGAAACCTATTTTTACTATATTTGCCTGTACAAGCACAGCATTCTTTCCTGCATCACGTGCTGCCTGCCCAGAAGAGGCAAGTTTCCTACTGCTTACTGAAAGAATCCCATAGGATACTGTGTAGGCTTCATGTTTTCGATGGAATGAGTTTTCTACCAGCCAAAGTACACTATCAGTATATATGCATATATCAGTAAAATAAAGACAGATTTAAACATTAATATATTAGTTGTCAGACACATCAAAAGAGCTCTAAAGAGAGGCTCAAGCACTCAGCAGCCACCACAGGTTCATCACACTCAGGAGCTCCACGTGTGCACTAGCGTGAGAACAGCAGATAGCCAGCAGGTGAAAATTAAAATTAACAGCAGGTGATTTCTTGGGGGACAGTAGTTTTTCTTGCTTTTGTGTGATCTCTGGAGACAGCCGATACAATACAGCTACTCCAGCATTCCTACTGTTACAGCATTGCTGAAATAACCATCTCATTACACACAGTAATGAAACTTGTATTTTATTATAAGCAAAACCAGCTTTTATATCACCAAGAAACCAGGACCTATACATTTTTCTAAGAGCTACCCATGTAGAAACTCCTGTACTTAGAAATTGACTTGTACTTTCAATTAGAGGAAAAAAAAAAAGCATGGAGTGTTACAAAGAAACAAAACCAAAAACGATCAGAAAAAAAACAGACTTCTACATAAAAGTCTGCCAATATCCTGGTCCTTCCAGACAATAATAGCCACTATCTCCAATTCACAGTATTCCAAAATAAAAGTGACTGCTTGTTCAAACTTTCTCAATGTTTTCTGCTTACCAATTCCAGATATGCAGTTTGGCAAAGGCAATCTACTAGTCCACACAGTGTGCTCTTCAGAACCCTTTTAGCATTTCCTTCTTCCAAAAAAAAAAAAAGAAAACAAAGTCACCGAGTACATATACTGCATCTTTGTAGGGGGAAAAGAAAAAAAAAAAAGAGGCAGGGGGAAGGTGTCTGATGCAGTGAGAAAGCAACGTAGACAACTCATAGGCAAGAGCAGAAGCATATCTGGGAAGTCTGGAGACAGGCAGGAAACCATCTTCAGTATTCTGCATTGAAAGGGTACTCCTTGTGAGTCTTGCACCTGAAGGAAATCAAAGAGGAAAGATCATCTCACATCTGAAAGATACTATATGCAGCTGTGATCACTGCAAAAAGCCACCAAGAGAGGAGCTGAACTCTACCAAAGCAGAGTCTGCTTCTCTCTGTTCTCCTTGGTGACATGCTGCCTTTGGAAACAGAAAGATTCTTCTCAGCATTTGAAGCTATGCAACCTGGGTGCTCTGTAGGCAACTAATTCAATGTTTCACTGTTTACTGCCAGAAAGACCGTTTTTGCAGCCTTCTAAAGATCTTGTATCTGGCTTTAGGCTTCCAACTTGCAAATCTTCATGTTAACTTTTTTTGAATGTTCACTCATGTTCCCAACCACTCCTGAAGAACATACTGTCAGTTTTTATAATATACCATCGCAGAAAGACAAAATACTACAAGTCTAGTTAATCAGCAACTTGCATCTACATCATGCTCATTTCTCCAATATAGATGACATAAAATTTTTGAATAAGAAGCCTCCTGTTGTAGTTTTACACAAATTCTGTAGAATTGCAGAAAGTTTCTTGGAAAATGAACTAAAAATGAAAGTGTGCTTTATGCTCATTGCAATTTTGTTCATAACATGAACATTTAAATCTTGCTCTGGAAAGTTGTTTTAAGGATGACCCCTTTGGAAATTGAGTTTGCATTTTCTGACTTTCAACCAAGACTAGCATCAATAACTTTATACACTAGACTATGACATACTGATAACAGCTTGAAGAAAGAAAAACACCACTGCCACTTACGTGCTCATTGCACAGGCTCTCCAGTTTCTATTAAAGCTGAGAATGGTTGCCATCTCCTCTTTAGTCAATTCAAAGTCAAACACCTAAAAAGAGAAACAGCTGGAAATCACCTCTTCGAACAAACCAGAGACTGTAAGCAAAAAAAAATAATAAAAAAAATCACAAAATTACAGAACAAGTCCACAGTGTAAGTGTGCTTCTTAGAAGAAATCACTGCTTCACGAAAGAGAATGGAAAAAGGCCGCTCTCTGGATTTCTGAGACTTCACCAGCTGGAGAAGGGGCAGCAGGTAAGCGGGAATAGGAAGGAATTAAAAAAAAAAACCAGAAATCTGAAGTTGCAGTTACATGTGCCAGTTGTCTTAAGAAGTCTAGAGAACACTTCATGTTATAGAATGCCTCCATCCTCCATTTGTGAGAAACGCAGCTTTCTGTCCTATTACAAAAGGAACACATTCAAGGCTTTCATATTCCAAAATCCTAATAGTGGTTTCAGTCAAGGACCACTGAATTAAGAGCAGTGACAAGGTTTCTGGACACCAGGACAATTTTCTTAACAGTGCTTGCTTTACGTAAGTCTTTTGTGGTGTGCTACTGTACTCGGGCCCCGAGCAAGCTGTGCCAGATGACTCATCCACGTGGCATAGACGAGGAGGCATCCTATAACGTGACTAAGATAATCAGCACGGCGGCGTTTCCAAAAAGCTTTGCTCACTCCTGCTCTCCAACTGCAACCTTAAGTTTAACCCTCAGTAGACCGTAGGTAAACATATAGAGAAAAAAAGCCCAGTCCTCTTGCCTGAGGAGGCCTTAGGAAGGGTGTGAAAGGATCACTGCTTGCTCTGCAGGGGGAAGACGTGCCGTTTGTGAACACGCCACGCACCCAGCTCACTCACCTTGAAGTTCTCCACAATGCGCTGGGGCGTGACAGACTTGGGAATCACAATCACGTTTCTCTGGATGTGGAACCGAATGAGAACCTGCAAGAGGTGTATCACCAAGTCAGAGAGAGGATGGCTTTTGCTCTATGGCAAGCAGAGCCTGTTCCAACAGTTGTTTGCTAAAAATTGTGTAACTCAGCAGAATTAACCTATTTGTGCAGAGTTGCATTTCAAACCATACCCAAATTCTAAGCAGCACTTTCCGAAGTGCAAATAGAGAAGTGGAGTCCCACAGAGGCAGACTCCTTTCTCATCCAGCTTAGCAATACTCGGTTTCCTCCTTCCCACCTAGGCTTTCAGTAGGCCATACAAGGCTTCAATTTCTCTGCAACAGGACTTGAGATTGTAAGAGTGAAACATTACAGCATCTGAAGATGGGTCAAGAAAAATGTTTCCTGTAAATGGTCAAAGAGCCCTTGCAAGCGTGTGTTGAAGGCCACATAGCAAACAAACCTGCGTTGCTACTTAACATCACACAAGGGC
>JAOXJK010000001.1:67722076-67733460 GCA_025774025.1 Xenus cinereus
CCCCTACATACCTGTGCTGGGGTTTTGTTGTGCTTGGCTGCAATCTCTTTGATCTTGGGGTCATCCAGAAGGGAAGGCTCATCTGGCTTAGCCCTACGGAGACAAAAGGGAAGAAATGGCAAAAAAAAAAATATCTCTGCAGAAATATTGTGACTAGTATGAATATTTTTTTAAAAGAATTGCATACATACTCCTGCACCATTACTCATTCAATTAGTCTGAATGCTTCAAACTTAAACCACACTAATCCACTTGGAAATTACCTGTCAGGGCGCCCGAGGGGACAATATGCTGTCACAGTGATCCCTTTGGATTGGCAATAGTTGATAAGCTTTTCCTGGGAAAGGTATGGATGACACTCGATCTGCCAACACAGGAGTAGAGACTGTGTAGAACTACCATAGCGTTCCCATGATCCAGAGATTTTCTTCTGAATCTTAATTTCTTAATTACAGGTTGCCTTGATCCTACCCTGCATGTGGTCCGTGTGACAATACAAGACTATAATTCTGTAGGGCACCAACTTTTATACTGAGTCCTTATGTGCATTTTTGGATTGTGTTCTGAGAAGCTTTATAGAAGTTATTGACTACAGTCAGAATCATAGCTCATGCCTGGATTCTTTCTCCCTCCAGAGAGAATGCTTCATAGGAAAATACTCCAGAATTTGTAAACAGTAGTTCAACAAGGTGAGACTAAAAGGAAATATTCCTTTTCTTTTTGAACCAAAAAGTATTTACAGAGAGGGATTTAAAGTACATGCTGCATCTACTTTGTTCTCCCTTTTTCAATCTCCTCATTCAATTGTAACCAGATCTTTGTAATCCCTGGAAGCTATTCACCTGCAGTCACTGAGCATCTTACCTGGTTATTTGCTGGCTTGTGCTTCAGTCCCGGCTTGTTCAAGATTCTTTCAGTCTGCTCATGGTTAAAGTTGGAGATACCAATGGCTTTTACCAGCCCAGCATCCACCAGCTCTTCCATGGCCTGAGAGGAAGACGAGCAAAGTCAGCATCCAGTGTACAAGACACGATCTGAAAACATTTTTCCTGAGGTGGCTTGTTTCCCTTCATGGGAAGCACAAAATATCTGTTTGGACTTGCCAAGTTTTTGATTCTCAAGGGGAAAATGGGTACTGGTAATATCTGTGCCATGTCTTCTACCGCACCAAAGCCCAAAGTCATTGTTAAGACTGAAATTCACTGAGTTACACAAGGAAAAGAAGATTCTAAGTTCATTATTGTGACAGCACTAGATGGCTATGCCCTATGAAGATAGCAGGATCACAACCTAAGTGTCTATTTCTGCAAAATCTGTTTGAGCAGTTCAGAAACTGCATGAGAACTGTGGTGAAGAAAAACTGTACAGTTATGGTCAAGAAAATAAGTTTTTTCTACCCTCAGTCTCATCTGCAGCTCCACGGAAAGCCACTGTGCAGCTCAGTGACTTGAGATGCTAAGCCACAGTGAACAGGAATAATATCTTGCCTAAGCATGCACATTTTGAAGAGCTAGCACATACTTCTGTGAATTCTTTCCAACTAATTCAGCATACATGCACGAGCCATTCTGTGGCTGCTGCAGACGGAAGACATGATTCTTCCACTGTGGCTGAACTTACCTCCCATGTATGTAGGATATCCGTGTTGCTGGGTATCGACATGCCTTTGTCATCCGTGGGAAATAGCTCCTCTCCTGCCTGCCAGAGAGAAAATAAAATGCTTGAAACACTCTGTTGAGAAGTTCACTTAATACCATGAGAGCTCGCTACCATGAAAGCTTAAACTTCTAGTGCAGGCAAAACCACTAATTCTTGTCTATATTCAGTCATTCCTTCCTGAGGAGCAGGATGGGAGGAATTTAAGGTATTTTTGTCAGTGACCATTTCCATAAAGACAAGATTTTCTGGGGGGCTCCTCAAAATGATGACTAACCCAAACATCTACAGGGAAACACACCACTCAGACCTACAGCCTCCAGTCTCATACCTGTTCGCTTCATCTATCCTTCTTTTGTGCCCACTTAGGAAGAACGGGTTTGTTCTTTTTCCAGAAGGGGATCAGGGGACTTAGGTACTGGGAACACGTAGCTTTGGGCTATACAACACCACATCTGATGAAAAGAGGTATTATGTGCAGTGACAGTTCTTCCATGACAAAGTTCAGTGTAAAGCTGCCAATACTAAGAAAATTAGAAAAGCTTTTGTGTGTGAGTTCTGAAGAGATACCAAGACAGAACTGCGTTTAACAGCTGTTCGCTACTGTCAGCTTTCGACAGTTTAATGTTCACAGCTTTGTTAACATAAAGCTAAAATAGATTATGAAATAAAGATAAGCATCTCAGAAGCAACAAGTAGGATGGAAACTGATCAGACTGTAGCAGGAAGGAAAGGCTAAGACTAGAAATACTCAGATATCAACTCCTTCACTAAACTGTGAAAGAGTGTAGGCCCCCGAAGAAGTTTCACCTTTTAAATGCCTGTCTCAGTGCAACAACGCTAAGGCTCCTACAGGCAAGGTCAGCTCAATCTGTACTGTATTAAGGACTTGGTGATTGAAGAGAGAAATGGAAAACAGAAATATTTTCTCTCGCTCTGTGATTCTGTAACACACAAAGGAAAATTTGTCAGGCAGCAAAGTATAGCCCTGCTTCCCACAAGGGGTAATTCTGCAATAAGCATACGCTGATTCGTTAGAGAAAGGGACAGCAGCTGGCTGACTGCCCATCATTTTCAGACCATCATTCCCAGGATCAAAGGGGTATGCGAGCAGCAGCTGCAGGGGCAAAGATCAAGATCACATAGCCACAGTAAAACTGAGCACCAGATCACTGCTCGTACACCCAACAGACACGTGATTGCCTTTTTCAGCCACAGCAATTGTTGTGCTGTGAAGCCATGTAGTTCCCCAAAAGCCATAGTCAAAAGAAACAAATCCAAGGGCATTGCTGCTACTGTACCTTGAAACCAAAAGGCCAGTGCACAAGGTAGAGATCCAAGTAATCCAGTTTCAGGTCAGCAAGAGTTTTCTGGCAGGCTCCCTTCACCAGAGGTTTGTCATGAAACGTACACCACAACTAGAGAAAAAAAAAAACAGGCACACCATGACCTCCTTGGGGTAAAGCTCTTGGGTCCTCTCCTGCACAGGACAGAAATGCTCCTTCTTCTTTAGAAGGTAACGTGGAATGAGGCCATCCTGATGCTCTTCAGGTGGGGATTGCTCTGTGATAGGACTGGCCCACGACACTGAGGGGAGTGTTGCAGTATCAGCACACGTGTTTGAGCAGTATCATAACAGACAAAGCCCTCTAGTTCTGTTAGTTAAAACGTTGTTTGTAGGGTCTGCCTTTGCAATAGGTGCCTTTTAAATGAAGACATGTATCTGTCATTTCTGACCATGCATAAAACTCCTGCATTGAAATACAAAAAAAGCTACAAAGAAATTGTTGGCACCAGCCTTTACCAAGATAAGAAATAACTTCAGAAACTAGCTAAATAGCCCCTCTTTCTTAACAAGCACAAGAAAGCAACCCCACCAATCACACCTTCTGGGAGACAGGTGCTGAGCAGACTACACTGTCCCCAGGTGCCCAGAACCTCACCTTCCTCATGCAGCAGGGACACCCCTTGGGCAGGACTGCGAGCCCAGCTGCTGGAACAAGCACCAGTCACTGCCAGGCTCATCTCCTCTCCTGTGCTTTAGCAGTCAACGAGGTGGCCATTACCCAACTGGTTCTGCCTCTGTATCAGTCCTTTCCACCATGTGATCTCAGAGCTCTGCATCACGGGTTTCTACCTTGCTTGGTGCTGCCTGGCCCACTCTACTTTTCCCACTTCCCTTCTTCTGCAACAGCTGGTCTGCAGGTATGAGGTGCAGGGCCAGGTTCCTCCTTGTCCATCTCCCAGTACTTCTGGGTCTCCTCAGCAGAGTGCCAGACCACAGCAGGGCTCTGGTGCTCAAGCTCTCAGTAGAATTTTTTGGGGAAAATCAGAACGTTGACTTCATTTGATGTTATTGGATTGACTGGGGAAGAAAGCTGCCACCAGAGTAAGGGTGATTGTTCTTCCTGCTCAAAGCTCAGGGAACCTTCTCTTCCTATCCAATGGCCACACCAATGAAAATCACTGTCAGTGGACAGGAAGGAATCAAACTGTTATCAGTGTGCTGATGAAGTGGAACAAGAAAGTATTATCAGGCGTGAGCTCGTTTATATTATGAGTGTCTCCAACGCTACAGCATAAAACCACTTTAGTTTCCCACTGTAAAAATATCACAAGTAAAGCAGGTCTGCCCACGATCCAAGACTATCTGACCCTTACCTTACTGACGATGAAGAGGTCCTCTCGTTTCACAACACCTTCCTTGATTTTCTGCTGGATCCCATCCCCAACTTCCTTCTCGTTCTGGTACACGTAGGCACAGTCAAAGTGGCGGTACCCAGCGTCGATGGCAGCCATCACTGCAGCTTCCACCTTACCCGGGGGGGACTGCGGGGAGGGGGTGGGAGGAAAGGGTATGACATATCTTGATTTGGGGGTTTCCTCAACATATTGCTCCTTGGGTAGATAAAACACCCGGGGGGGCTTTCAGAGGAGCGTTTTCACGAGGCTTTCTTAGGTCTGTCTGCATCTCTAGCGCAGGCTCCTGAGCTGATTGTCACCTCCTGTCACCCCGCTCCACTCCCGGGCAGGGCTCAGCCCAACACCTTTGCCCAGCCGTTCTCCAGAGCCGGGTCGAGGCCTCCTCACCTCCCCGCACCCCCGCTCGGAGGAGGAGCCCTGGGCAGCTGCCAGCCGGGTCTAGGGATGGCTCAGCCCCCGCTAGACCCGCGTCCCTCAGCGGTGTGGGAGCTCGGGCTGCGGGCAGGGAGGGACCCCTCGGTGCCGGGAGCGAAAGGCCGCGGCATGGCGGCCTCCCCCGGGCCGCGCTACGTGGGGGCTTGCCACGGTTACCTTCCATGTGCCCAGCCCCAGGAGGGGCACCTTGGCGGCGGCTCCCAGCCGCGCGTAGGTAGCCATGGCCCCGCTCCGGAACGCGCCGCCCGCCTCAGCGTTTCCACAGCGGCCCGGCCCCGGGCTGGCGCTACAGGCCCTTCCCGGGGGTGGGTACTCCCCGACTCACCCCGCTGATTGGTAGCGCTCGGCCTTCCCCTCCTTAATAGCCAATCAACGCTCAAGTCCTGCCCCCGTGGCAGCGCCGCCCAATCAGCAGCAGAGCGAGGTAACCAATGGGGGTCCCGGCCGGTTGCTATGGTAAGGCACGGGGTGGGGGGAACCACCTGCCTGTGGGGGGTGCCCGGGGCTGCCCCTAACGCGGCTTCGCGCTCCGCCTCGGGCCGGTTTGATACTTGGAGAGCGGCGTTTCCCGGCGGAGCCGACGCCACGGTCAGGCGGGCCCGACTGCTGAGGCCGGGCACCGGGCAGCCGCCGTGGTGGACGGAGGAGCCGTCCGCCGGGGGCCTACGGTAGAGGACTAGGCCGTAACGGCCGGGCTGGGGCCCAGCCGGCCTCACAGCGGCTCCCCCGGGGCAGGCCGGGCCCCAGCTCAGGCGGGCTTTCTGCTGAGGCTCTGCTCGTGTGGGCTCATATGAGAGCCGGAGTCGGTTACAAATGGCGGAGGTGATGCCACCAGTGGCACTTTGCCTCACGACTTGTCATCGGTAAAGCCAGGAGGGTGACCAGGAGGTCAATAAAGAGGATTCCCCGAGGCAGGGCATGAGGCAGAGGTCTGTCAGCGCATGGAGCTGCTCCATCGCTGCGTGGCTGTGGGCCGTGAGCCATGGGCTGTGGAAAGGCTGAGCCCTTTGACCGGAGCGGCGTGTCCCCACGGCAGCGACGGTGGCCCGGGCTGGTCCTAGGAGCCTTGTCACCCTGCACGCTGGTGGAGAGAGATGGCTAGAGAAACCTCGGTGTGGCTGGCTTGTGAGAGCGGGGAGCACCCGTTCCCCTCTCCAGGTGGGACAAACGCAGCTTTCACTTTGGGGTAAGTGAGTTTATGAGTAATTTAGAAAATGATGAGTATAAAGCACGCCGTTTTAAATGTTGGGAGAAAGTATTTTTTTATTATGTTTTTCAAAGCAGTGAGTTTTCAGTGAGTGTCACAATGATCACATTGTCCCTCTGTCTTTAGGGAAGTGCAGACCATATTTTAGAATGAAATAAACAAGTGTAGAAATAAATGGTAGGTGACCTTTAATTTCACATTAGAAACTGACTTTGAAATTTTGGAGAGACAAAATATGCAGTACTGATGGGGTGGTCACAGGTGCACTGAAAGAAACCTGATTTATCAGCAGGATCCTGTAAGTACTCCCTAATGGTATTGTAAGGCTGCTTGGGAGGCTTTGCTCTTTGCTCATACTTAGAGAATTGATTCAGGTATAAGCATAAGTCGGGAGTGTGTATAATGGTGCATTTTTCTCTGAGTGCCTCTCCCACAGCGGATGCCAAGGCTCCTTTTGCTTCATTTAACTGAAGGCAGTCAAGATAATGAGTTTTTTCTCTTTAATCTTCCTCCTGTTTTGTGGCAGCGCCATCGGCTGTCCTCAGCAGGATATGGTGTTTCGGTTGAATCACGTAACAGTTACACAACTCAGGGCTTATCTTTCATCCTTTTCTGAGATTCCTTCTTCATAGATGTGCTCTGAGTGTGCTCAGCTTCTTAGGGGCTGGTTCATTGTTCAGGGAAGTCAGTCAAAAATGCAAAATGACACATTTTGCCTTCCCTGTGATATATTTTCTCAATAGAGAAAATATAGAGACCAGCTGAAGTGCCTGTATTTCCAAGGCACTCAAGTTGTGGTGCTGTGCTGATGATTTATTAGTGTCAACAGTGTCACGTTCAGAAACAATCAGTGGTGACTGGGGTTCAAGTCTTGGTGTAGAACTGCCAGAATCAGTCAGATTTTGTACTGGAGCACTACCAAGGTGAACTGGTGCCATCAGAGAGCTGTGCTCTGCAAGTCTGTGAAAGCTTGCAAAGCCCGGCTGTTTGGCCAGTAAGATTGGATTTCTAATGAGAAGGAGGAGAAGAGCCTGCAATATTTGTTCTCGTTCTTCTGAGCATGTCATTTTGGGGAGAGGTTTCGTAGCCTTGTGTTCCCGTGGCAAGGAGCTGGGTAGTGTGTGTGGTGACAGATAATGACACTTGGTGCAGAGCATGGCTGAGAGATACAATTTGTCCTTCCTCTCATTTTCTTCTGAGATTTTTGTCTTGCTTCCTCTGAACGCATGTTCTTCCTGTGAAGGTGCTTAGTTTTTCCCAGTGGTTTCTTGAATGGAAGATGTCTTGGTCTTTTAACAGAGGATTTGGCGCAGAAGGTTTGCATTTTGCTTTGCTGTTTGTGCCAGTTGGTGTGAGACTTTCCCCAGATCGTGCCAAGACATGGGAACTGTCAGTTGTTTCTCTGTCCTGAAGGTGTATGGCTGGGGTTGTCAGATGATGGTAGGGCCTTTGGAAAAGCAGTATATTGAAACACGATGTTTATCTTGCTAAATGGTATGCATTGATTCAAATTCCAGATGCTTGTCAAGGCAGGAAAGCAGACAGGAGGATAAAGGTTTAATCCAATTCTAAGACCTTGGCCTCTTTCTTACACTGAGTTCATATCAAGCCATGAGCGTCCTCTGAGGTCCCATAACCGTCTCTGTGTCTTCTCAAGAGTTTTGTTGAAGACTTTAGTCTGATAACTCTGGTATTTGTCTATTCATCTGATGAGCTGACCGAAATGAGCACGTACCATCCCTCTCTGTGGCAGACCCAGAACCCCTCTGATGTCTCCTTTCTTTCAGTAGGTTGCTGCCTGTGCCCCGGGGTGAGAGGAGAGACCCTTCCAGTGGATGCTGGAAAGCTCTTTGGTGTGGGTGGGATGGGGCAGTAAGTCCTACCCTTAACCAAGGAGCATCTGGATGGATTTGTGTGACTATGCCCACAATGGTGGCTCCACGGCAAGTTAGAGCAAGTGTTTGAGCAGGAGCTTTCCAAGGGAAAGAGGGTGGTTGTGAAGGGTTGTAGAACTTCCCTAAATCTTTGGCTCCCACACCAAAGTAAACCTTTACTGGGTTCAATAACGTGGTGTATTGTTTCACAGGATGGATGTCTCACCTCTGCCTGGAGGTTGCTGAGGGCTTTATGGGCTGCTTCCTTCAGGAAGCTGAGAAACATATGGTCTTGGACCATATCTTTGTGGATTGAAAGTGGAAATTTTGGGGAGAAGGCTCTAAGGTGCTGGCTGTTTGGGTACAGCACCGAGGGGCTGAGCCTCCCCATCCGGGGGGCAAACAACTGGGTTGTGTGCCATGTGAAATGCCACCCCGGCATGGCTGGGGGCTGTGGTCCGACCTTGGGGGCTGCCCTCTGGTGTCCCCACGGGAAAGTGCCGAGTGACTTCGTTGTCCCAGGGGATAGCCGTGTCCCCGAAGTTCAGGTGACTGCAGCAGACCTCTCTGTGCATCTCTCTGTAGGAGGGTTTTGGGGTTTTCCTACACCAGACAGAAGACTTTCACCCAAGACTTTGCATTTTAAAATTAATTTTATTTAAAATATGGGACACTTCTGAAGAAATTGTGGATTCGTGGTTTTTTTTTTTTGTGGTTTGTCAACATCTGGTTTCTGCTGATGCAAGACTAAAGGCAATCACTGTATGGTGGTACAAACTCACCCTGGTTTCTGCTTAGCAGCTCTGTCTAGGCTCTTCAGTTAGTCATCCTCTCTTCTAATAAGCAGAAAATTATTATATCCCACGTTTTGTTCTGTAGAAAATACTCTTTCCTTCTTTCGAAACCAGAATTCAAACAAATTTCATGGGATAAGCATCCAGTATCTTTACTGGCACGGAGTAAGAAAACGAGATAATAGCTCAAAGCTAGAGAAGAGGCACATGAAACACCAGTGGTCTAGTGAAGGCCATGGTACGAGCATCTTCAGTATTCTGCGTGGAAAGGGTAATCCTTGTGAGTTTGGGAGCTGAAATAAATCAAAGAGGGAGTGTTATTTTCATGGGTGACCTAAACGTTACGCAAAGGTGCATTGGGTGCATGGACGAGCCACCGAGGGAAGGTCTGCATCATGTATTTCAGGAAGAATATGTGGGGATAAGTGTCCTCATTTCCCTAATGCAGAAAAAGATGGACTTGGTTGGACTAGATGATCTTAAAAGGTCCCTTCCAACCTAGGTGATTCTGTGAAACGAATGTCCAGAACCCATTTTTTTTAAATTCAAGTTACAGAGAGTTTCCTGGAAACGGAATTCAAAATAAGAATGTAATTTGTTTTCTTTCTTTTTTCTTTTGTTTCTAAAATCAAAATATTAAACCCCCTCCTGAACAAGTATTTTTGGGACAAACCAGTTGGAATTTGAGTTGGCATGATTTTTAAATAAACTGAATTTCATGCTACCTAGTATCTGGGACACAAATCTCCTTGTAAAGAATATTCAAAATTTAAGAGTTGAGGGGAAACAAGGTGTGTCACTTACATGGTCATTGCACAGATCCTCCAGTTTCTGTTAAAGCTGAGAATGGTTGCCATCTCTTCTTTAGTCAATTCAAAGTCAAAGATCTAGGGAGAGAAATAACTGAAAATCACCTCTTTGAAAAATCAGTGTGAAGAAAGACAAGATTAGAGAGCAGCTCCATACTGGAGGGTCCATTTTGAGTCATGGACCACTGAATTAACAGATAGAGGAACAACTTGTTTTATGGTCACAAGAACGATTTTATGAAGATTGCTTATTCTATATATGTCTTTTCTGGCATGTTACCACGTGTGGGCTCCCAGCGAGCTGTGCCTGCTCATTCATCCACAAGCCACAGAACAGGAAATATCATATAAGACCTCTTAATCTGTCCTCTCCAAAAGCAGGCCTGGCTTAACCATCCAGAGGGTCCTGGACAGGCTTGAGAGGTGGGCCCATTCCAACTCATGAAGTTCAACCAGACCAAGTGCAGGGTCCTGCACCTGGGTCAGGGCAATCTCAAGCAGAAATACAGGCTGAGTGGAGAACGGATTGAGAGCAGCCCTGAGGAGAAGGACTTGGGGGTGTTGGATGATGAGAAGCTTAATATGAGCCAGCGATGTGCTCTCACAGCCTGGAAAGCCAACCCCATCCTGGGCTGCATCAAAAGAAGTGTGGCCAGCAGGTCACGGGATGTGATTCTTCCCCTCTGCTCTGCATTCATGAGACCCCCACTGAAGTACTGTGTCCGGCTTTGGAGTCCTTAACACAAGAAGGACACGGACCTCTTGGAATGGGTCCAGAGGAAGTCCACGAAGATGATCAGAGGGCTGGAGCACCTCTCCTATGAAAACAGGCTGAGAGAGTTGGTGTTGTTCAGCCTGGAGAAGAGAAGGCTCTGGGGAGCAGAGCCTTCAGCTGCATTATAGCAGCCTCCCAGTATCTAAAGGGGCTACAGGAGAGCTGGGGAGGGACTCTTTATCAGGGAGTGGAGTGACAGGATGAGGGGCAATGGTTTTAAACTGAAAGAGGAGAGATTTAGATTAGATATTAGGAAGAAATTCTTTACTGTGTGGATGGTGAGACCATGGAACAGTTTGCCCAGAGAAGTTGTGGATGCCCCATCCCTGGAAGTGTTCAACACCACGTTGGATGAGTACTTTGAGCAACCTGCTCTAGCGGGAGGTGTCCTTGCCCATGGGATGGGGGTTGGAACTACGTCATCTTTAAGGTCCCTTCCAACCCAAACCATTCTGTGATTAACCCCCAGCAGAGTGTAGGCAAGCATAAAGAAGGAAAAAGGCCAGTCCTCTTGTCTGGGGAGGATTTGAGAAGGGTGAAAAAGGATCACTACTCGCTCTGCAGAGGGAAGACATGCCGGCCCTGAACATGCCATGGGCCCAGCTCACTCGTGATCACTCACCTGGGAGTTCTCCACAATGCGCTGTGGTGTGACAGACTTGGGAATCACAGTCACATTTCTCTGGATCTGGAAGCGAAGGAGAACCTGCAAGAACAGAAAACAGAATCATTCCTCCTGCTCTGGAGGAAGCAGAGCCTGTTCCAACAGCTGTTTTCCCTCAGCGACACCTGCTTCTGCAGAGCCACGTTTCAAATCACTCCTGTCCCTGTGGCCTAGGCAGCATTTCCTGAAGTGCAAACAGAGAAGTGGTGGAAGACGTCCACTCCACATGGAAGACCTCCTTTCCCATTCAGTTTTGGGAAAAGTCAAGTCTTTTCCTTCCCACCTGAACTTTTATCAAGGTTTCACTTCTCTGCATTAGGACTGGAGATGGGAAAACTAAAACATTACAGCATCTGAAGATGGGTCAAGAGAATGTTTCCTGTTGATGGCCAAAGAGCCCTTGCAAGCGTGTGTTGAAGGCCACATAGCAAACAAACCTGCGTTGCTACTTAACATCACACAAGGGC
>JAOXJK010000001.1:67738447-67754243 GCA_025774025.1 Xenus cinereus
ATTTTCTGCTGGATCCCTTCCCCAACTTCACTCTCGTTCTGGTACACGTAGGCACAGTCAAAGTGGCGGTACCCAGCCTCGATGGCAGCCATCACTGCAGCTGTTACTTGCCCAGCTGGGGACTAAAAATAATGCATAAATCTTAAGAATCTCAAATCAGTACATGTTAAATACCTGTATCCTAGAAAAAAAAATAAAATTAGGAAAGCCACCTTTCAGAAAGCAATCTGTTCTGTCTCAGGTGTTTTGTTTTTTTTTTTCTTTACAAGAAGAGTATTTCTTGCAGTCATAAACATGGGCCTCAGGGCTTGAAGCCAACCTCTAGCCACTTCTCCGTAGCCCTGCTCCCCCACAGGTTCAGCCCATCAGCCACGGGAGAGCAGAGCCCCAGCCACGAGGACAGCTCTCTGGAGCTAGACCTGGAGGAACAGGAGTTTTGTGCCAGGGAGCCCCGCGGTCCCGGTGCTTTCTCCCGAAGCTGTTACCTTCCAGGTGCCCAGCCCCACAAGGGGCATCTTGGCTGTGGTGTTCAGCTGCACGTAGGTGGCCATGGCCCTGCACGCCGTCTGGGTAGCCCCACTGCAGTCGCCTCTTGCCCGGCTTGTTTAATAGTGCCTGGTGGCTGGCCGGGGCAGGGGAAGATGTTGGAGCGGCGCCGGTGCTTTGGATCCTCCCATATCCGGCCAACAAGGCTGCGGCTTTTTCTCTGTAGACTCTGCTCACACAGGTTAATGTGAAAGCCGAAATCAATTATAAATCGCGGAGGTGATCAATCCCCTGGGGCACGCAGCTGTGCACCCTGTGGACTTTTCCTCACGCTGAAGTTCCTTTTCAAATGATAAGGACGGAGGGCGGCTGTGTCCCCATCTGGCCTGTGTTTGTGCAGGGTTCAGCTCCTGCGGCGCCCTGTCCCCGGTGCCGTGGGTCGTTCGTGCATATCTCACTTGTGATACGCACTGGGGTGTTGCAACTCGCTGTTGCAGTTCGCCCCGTTGGTTACCAGATGGAGTTTCTGGCCTGTTGCGTTCAGTGGCTCTTTGGCCCACAGTTTGTCATCGGTAAAGGCGGGGGGGTGTCTTGAAATGAGTCAATGAAGAGGAGTCCTGAGGTAGGACATGAGACAGAGGTCTTTTGTTCTCAGTGCGTGGAGCTGCTCCATCGCTGCCGGCTGTGTGGCTGTGAGCCGTGGGCTGCGGAAGGGTTAAGCCCTTTGGCCAGAGCAGCGTGTCCTCGTGGCCTGGCCTGGTCTCCCCTTGACAGAGCCTTGTCACCCTGCGTGCTGATGAAGTGAGACAGCTAGAGAAACCTTAGGGGGAGTTTACGGAGGAAGAAGTAGTTCCTTTTCACCCCCCCCTCAACTCCTCCAAAGGCGGTGGTATCTGTGCTCCAGTGAGGCAGAGGGAAGAACAGGGAAGTTCACACAGGGTATGTGTGACAAAGCGAAAAAGTAAAATTAAGTCCCTCATTTTTTCGTGATCTTAACAGGACCATCCCTCCGGTAAAATTCCAGAGTCGCCTTTGCACTTTTACTTCTCCTTGTTTTATTAGTACAGGCAACAGGCATATCTCCATTGCTTGTGTATTGGTGGCCAATGCATTCAGAAAGGAGAGTTTCATAACGCAGAGAGGGAAATGTAAGTGTAGAAGAGAAAAGGTGTCCTCTAGCCGCATGGTCATCATGGATCTCATATATAATTAACATCGCAAACTAATACAACCTTTTGCACAAAACCAAGCGGGATCCAGATGATGGGTGGGAGGATGTATTTTAATGTTTGCACACATGGGGGCAGAGTTAAACTTGTGTGTGATCGCTGCTTTTGAATTTCTTCAATAATGTCTCATCAGACTGAATTGCGTGTTGCGTTCCTTAGATTTTGTAACAATGAGAAGGTGGAAATCTTTCTTCCTTTGTCTCTTTTCCTAAAAAGGATAAGAAGAAAAAAAATGAAGGTGGCTTACATTTGCAATAAATAAATAGGCATGAAAATTTTCTGGTAGGTACTCAAAAGATACAATCTGAGTTTTGAAGAGGAAAGTAGCAATTATCACTAACATACCAACTTTCTGAATTGTCTGAATCTTAAATTAAAGGCACAGAAAAGAATTTCCTTTCCTCTGTTGTCCTCTGCGCTGAGTGTATGAAACCGCTTTTCCTGCCTCAACTCACCACTCCCTCTCAAAGATGTTCCAAAACGTAGCTTTTAAGCATTTTTATGCGTGGGGAGAGAAATGAAATCTGTTTTATCCCTTCTGTTAACCGAGCACTTACTTACAGCATGTTGTATATCCCAGGGGAAACAGAAAGACTGTCTAAAATTTAGAAGGTTTGGATTTACTCTGACCGGTAGCACTTTAATGTGCTCAGCACCTCCAGCTTGTTTTTGACTCCAGCGGTCAATGGGGACTGTGGGCTGTCTGCAGGTGGTAGGAAGCAGTACGTGCTCTACAGAGTTGGGTTGTTAACTACACATTTGCGGCCAGAGGCTACTTCCATTGGGAGATTTGCCATTGATTCAACGGGCGTCGGAGCGAGCCTTTTGTTAAAATGTCTGCCGAGCGTCAGCTCTCTCTTCATTCAGCCAGTCTAACACCAAACTCTGTCTAACCTATTTTGTCTATTGGCCCTGATGGCCTCAGAATGGCTGGATGTCACGATTTCATCATGTCTTCTAGTACCTCATCACCAGAGGTCCCCTCCGTTCCCCTCCTGCAGCTCATGATCTGGCCGTGGTGGTGGCTGGGACGCAATGGGGGAGCCAAAATTCCTCAGGATCTGCATCCCAGCCTTGGCCTGAGTGTGCTGGCATCTGGGGGAAGGAACCAAGAACAGCAAGAAGAGTGAGAACTGACCTTTTCCAAGCACTTTCCCCACTCTGTAGCGTAAACTGTTCGGCTCAAGCTGATGGACCAGGCGCTGGGATATCATGCCAGGCTAAGAAAGCAGAGCTGCTAAAAACAGTTTATGACCTTTTTTATACTTTTGCTCAGTCACTGTGTGTCACCTTCTGGAGAGAGATGGACTTCCCTGAAGGAGTAGTCACATTCTGAAATTTCCACAGCATTGGACACACAAGAAGCCTGAAGCAATATATTTTGATTTCCGAGGACACCTCATCCAGTCTGGCTCTGAAGCTGTAGTAACCATTACTGTTACAAATGGAGGAAATGGGGGAAAGTCTGTGGAACCTCAGCTTGAGGTTGAAGAGGAACTCTTCATCCTGAAGAGGAACCTTTTTCACTCAGCAGAACTCAGGAAGCTACAGTTTTGAGAGCTACATCAAATGAAGTGGTTTGGTGATAGAAAGGAGTGTAACTTGGCAACAAGTGGGTACCTGAGGGCAAATAAGACAGGAAGAGATAGTTAATAAAACTGTCAGGCAGCGGGGAGCAGACCCCTGGAGGCAGTGGAGGAGGTGTTGACAGCAGACAAGGGCAAAACAAGGCATGTTCACAGTATTCCCAAAATATAATATGGTAACATTTTCTTCTGAGTCTTGTCTACATGAAAATCTTGGGCTGTTTCATTATGTTGATGCAAATGCCTTTTTTGGACACATATCAGTTGAAGTACGTTATATATTGCTTTAGCTTAGATCCTTTCCTCACCACTTCAGTTAAAACAGCACAAAGTTCTCTTCATCAAAATAACATCTATCCTCCCACAGACTTAGCATTAATTTAACAGCATCAGTTTTTGAACTGGTTTAATTAAACTGCGACTTCCTTGCACAGGCCAGGACTGGCTTCTGTGGAAGCAGAAGCATGTCAGGGTCTTTTGTGTCTTTTCTCAAACGTGGAAAAATGAACCTTCTGATCATACGCTGGAAAGGTGGATTAATGTGGGATTGGCAAATACTTTGCTTGATTTTCTCCAGGTTAAGCCCTGTGAAAAGAGCAGGTACACCGACAAAGCAGAGAGCAAAAGAGCAGGCATCGACAAAGACCGTACCTTCTCAATTGTTTCTGTGGAAGAATGGGCTTTGTAATGAGGGGACAAGCAACTTAAGTTAAATAGGAAGGACACCGTGGCCAGCCTCCAAAACCAGCTCATCTACACATGGAAAATTTGCCCATCCCAGACCTACATTCTTGTTCAGTTCCGTGGTTAGGCATGGTTTTCACAGGAACGAGATTTTCTTCTCTCATGTGTGCGGACTGTAGGGTTTCCAAATCTCTGTTTTCTCATCGCTTTTGAGAACAGTTTGCTATTTTTCTTGCCAAGTGGAGGCTCTTGTCCCCGTGGCAAAATATTTTTATGCTCCATTTCAAGTTGCAGCAGTCAGCCGTGCCTAGTTTTGACAAGAAAAGGGGGGCTTCAAATGCCTTAAGAGTGGAAAAAGGGATATGTTTTCCATTTGTGAAACACAGAAGCGTTGAAAATATTTTCCTCATGTTTGACAAACAAAAGAAAATGAAGCACACAGTAAAACCAATGAGTCCATCTTGATTAGGAACAACATGAAAAATAGCACTGTGGAATCTGTGCAATTAGAGCTCAATAGAAGTTACTTTATAACCTGAACTCATACACAACAGAGGAGCCGGATTGTTTTAGCTGACTGAGTTCCTCGGGTTTTGTGAATATGAGAGCAGAACCTCATGTGGTCTTTCTCCTGTCACATGGCAGGACCCGTGGGCAATATGAACGTTTAGGAGCGATGTGGAAGGTCCAGTGTTTCCCACAAAGGTTTGATTTATTGTCCTTAACTAATCCATGGATCCGCAGTTATTTCGCTGTGGGCTCCAGGTTTGCTGTAGGGTAGGTCAAGTGGGTTTCCTCACCGTCAGCATCTACCATTTCCAGAAGTAATTCAGGGCATGCAGGGAGGAGGCCATGAGCTGCAAATAGTTCTGGCAGGGTGCTTCCAGCTATTATGTTATCTGGGGGAAATTATTTTGGCCTGTGTGTGCTCCCAACTGTCCCCATAACAGAAGACCAGATAAAGTGGCTTCTTCATGTCTAAAGTTTGTGAGCACCTATTTCTTCAGAAGGGCAAGAAACCTTGGTCAAACAGCATGGGCCTCGTTTTATGATATCTTTCTAGAGGTATTATACACCGCCCCACCCCCCAAAAAAACCACCCAAGAAAAAAAAGAGACATAGTTTGTTACCAGATATACGTTACTTCTGCAAATGCCTTCTTAAGAAGGGCAGAACCACACTACCCAGGTTTTCTTCTCACGGATCCATTGAACTGATCGTGACTCAGTTACTTATTTGGTATATTGTAGATGCAGGCTTCTACAGGGAAGAGTAATGACAGCAGTACTGAATGTTTAAACAAGTACTTGACCTATTCAAAATGGTAAATGTTGGATAGTACCTTGTGTCTCTGGGAAGAAAAGTGTCTTTTTTTGTAATATAAAAAGAAGATGCTGAATTACAGGCGAAATATTTTTCCAGGCTCTTCTGTGGACAGCTAGATCTGCTGGAAATAGAGAGGAATAGACTAATTCTGAATAAAAAAAAAACCCAACAGTGGAAGTCAGGCATGAAATTATTTAAATGGATGGATTTCCATGTGAGTAAAACAGATGTGAGATGAAAATTAGATTTGAAAAATGCTGGGAAGTTGAATATCCTAACTCCTCATCCATGTATGATTTATTAGTCCTGTTTGCCTTTCCACTCATGCTCCTTTTTCATGAAACAAATAGGAGGGGAGGGGGGAGCATGAATTAACTTGTGAAGCACAGCTATTTATTTAGCACCTCAACTCCTAAAGTTTCCCGGGAAACAATTCTGTAAAAGAGAGGCCTGATTTTATTGCTTTTTAATGTCAGGAGCAACCCCGCTGAATTCTGAGAAGTTACAGTGAAGTAAAAGAATAGTGTGACTCAGTCCTTCTCTTTATATTATCTGATTATGACACATAGGACAGATTTTTTGTATAGGAAATTCATTTTTGTGCTCCATTCAAAACCAAACTAAACATCAGTCAGGCTTGTTTTGTAAACTGTTATGGTGCAAGAGAGTCACATAGAGTGGAAAGAAACTTAGGAAGCACAAGACAAATCTTTGTGGTTTGTAGAGTTTGTGAGAAAACCAACATCATAAAGACAGACAGGGATAGTTTTGCACACAATCAGCGAGTTCTTATTTAACCTGGTGCTCATTGTACCGTGGAAGTAAAACACTTTTAAGCAGCTTTTTTAAGGTGAACCGTTAAGTTTTTCTAGAAAAACATTAGTACGAGCAAACTTGATTATGTCTCGTGTGTTTGTAGTGTATGTTTGTTGTTCTCCCCCTTCTCTACATTGGAGTTCCCATTTTGGTTATATTTTGTTATATTTGCCCAGATTCCTACGTGCTGTTACCATGCTCTAATATCAGCACTATCCAGTCTGTTTTTTAACTAACTTATCGTGCCTTGACTAGACACCACCCTGCTGCTTTCTTTTCTTGGAGGCCCTTTTAAATTATCTCTTCCCAGACAGTTTCTTACTGACGTCTGATGTCTGCAGCACTTTATTTATCACGGGGGAAAAAAAATGGCAGATTCATCACAGGATTTTCTTTGCTTTTGATACTGCTACAGTAAGTTAATTTGTACAGTATTGTGACTAGAAAGCAGTGAAAAGCCCCAAACCAAAACCTGCAACGTAAACCACTCTAAACCCACAAAATTTACAAGTGAAGCTTGAGGATCTTCAAATTGTATTTTTGGCTCTAGAAATGGGAAAATTTTTAGTTATGAGAAAGAATTTCATTTTCCCAACTGTTGGCACCCTGTACAACTTCTTCTAGAGCTGTTTTGGGGGGCTTGAACTGTATCCGTGAGGGCTCCTTCAGAACATTGTGCTCCACACGGCTTTCCTGTAGCATCTAGGCACCTGTTGGGGTAAGGTGGTTATTTGAAGATATCCATGTGACAGCTTTGAGGAGATAGAGAACGTAACGTTTTTCCCATGTGCGCGTTTTCAGCTTGGGATATGCAGAAATGAAATAATTTTTTCAGTTAATATTTGAGGTGAAGAGACAGAAGTCGTGTTTTACTTCGGAATAACATTACCAGTAACTAGCCATAGGGATTACGTAAGAAATTTGGTTCCCACTTTGGGTTTGGGATACAATGCCTCACACAGCTTCTTCCATCCATCTGTTTTCCCTATAATTAAGGCTTTCATGTATTTTTTTCCCTCTTTCTCAATCATTTATTCAATACTTAATGATTCAGAAAAACTTCTGCGTTTACTTAAAAACTAAAGCTATGATTCTGATGACAAATGCAGGGTTAGTTTAAGTGCTTACACACTCACTTCTCGTTTTATTTGAACAGATTTCCTGCCCAAGGAATGGAGTTAGAGTAAAAAAAAGTAGAATACTCTATTTGCCTCCCAGATGGACTTATCCTTCTGGTTTTGACATAAGGAGAATCCACTCAGATTCATGAAGTTATATATTGCCTTCATACCCAAACAGGATGAAAGTTCCACTGTATTTACATATGAAAGCAGCGTTGTATTAGGCACTAGTAAAACAAAAGGTGAAAAAGACTCCCCTTTGCTGAGGAGCTTAAATTGTAACTGGGTGACTAACTGGTGTGCAATGTACGCCTCACTGCTCTGTCAGGTGCACCCCCAAGTTTTAGGTAATAATAGGCTTGTTTTAAGACGTGGTGGTGTGATATATTGGCAAATAGGGGTAGGTGTGTGATGAAAAATTCCCCACGCACAGGCGTGCTCGAGCCAAGAAAATGTTGAGAGCCACTTGTCTGGTTAATGCAAGATGGGGTGAGTGGCTCTAACAAAAAGACAGAAGTAGGAGTAGCGCATCATAGCCTGCTACGTGCGCTCTGAGCTCCCGTGGAGAAGGCTTTCTTTTCTTTGTATTACAGACCAGAATCTGGTGTTTAGAGATCTGTGAAGGACTTTGGGCCAACAGGACTCTGCAGCACTGCATGTGAGCTGTGGCTGTGGTCTCAGGGGCAACGAAAACGTGGAGCTTCCAGTCCGTGAATGCACATAAGTTTGCTTGGGGTTCAGCTAAAGAAGTGGCTTTAGAGACTAGGCTTGGGTGAAAACATGATATTGATGTCTTGGGGACTTGCAGTCTTCCTGGGAGGGAAAAATGAAGCCGGTTGAAAAATCTGTGAATAAAGTGATCTTTTTAAACCAGAAAAACTTGAGCAAGCAGAGGTGTAAAAAGAATAGATAAGGAAACTGAAGGCACGGATGGGTGAGATGGCTGTGGTGTTATCAGGAAAGGTATCCCTCCTGGGTAGCTCTGACTTGCTAACAGGAAGGTTAATACACAGTGTGGGCTTCCCAGGCCCCTGTCCACTTTGCAGGTGGTTTCTTGCAAGAAATAAAGCTTGTGTTTATTTTTCAAGAGAGAACCAGTGTGTTGGGGGGTGGATGTAGCCAGAGTGATTTTACCATCTAACAGTTCTGAGTCCTCTTGGGGAAATGTTTATCTCTCTGCATAGTGTGTTGTACTCCCAGACCTTTCTCAATACAAATTTGGCCTTGAATGAAAGTGGACCATCAGAAAAAATTACAGAGGAGTGTGAGACAACAATAGCATGGATAGCAGACAGAAAAAAAAGACAGGATCTAGGACTTTTGTAGAGGAAAAACTGTCAAGTGTTAAATGGCCTGAATAGGCTGGCATCCAGGAAAAGGCTGAAGATTCCTTGGGCACACATCGGGGTGGGAGAGAGAACGGGCACGCTGCTGGCACCAACCGAAGGTGGGAAGGAGTGGGGAGAGTCTAGGAGGGAAGGCACAAATTCATGCAGCAGAAAAACACCCAGGAGGAAGTTTTAGAGAGAAGGTTTCGGAGTTATTATTAAGGGTGTGAGGATTTGATCACGGAAGTTTCTTCCGAAGATTAAATTATTAATGAAGATAGATCCTATATCAAATAGTTCTAAACAAAGAGCTCAGGGTCTTTTGGAATTTACAGTGGGTAAGTCTGCAGTGCTCTGTGGCAAAGCCTTGATCTAGCTTTGAACAAAGTAACTATTCTATGAAAAAGTACCAGGGGCATAATCAGTGAAGAAGGTTCCTGTTTGCTACAGTTTTCATCAATCATTAATTGGCCTATTTCTTTCCAGTTCTGTTCTCTTCTGTTTCTGCCTCGCTCAGCTCCAGGCCTTCCTTCAGCGCGGTGCAGTTGTACTGGTGCCCCTGCGGAAGTTTGTGTGTGTTGAGAAAAGGAGTTTCCTGAACTGCTTCTGCCACAAAACGTTCCAGCTAAACGCCACCGCCTGGAAAGGCTCCAGAGCGGAGACCCTGAAAAACACAGCCCGGCTGGTCTGAGAGATAATAGCTGCCAAATGAGTGTAGCTGTCTGCAACAAGTCACGCACAGGGATATGGCGGAGTTTGAAACGTGAATCAAAGTCGTTAGCCTGTTTTTGCCACGCTAATGACACGGTCTTGTTCAAAGACTAATGTAGATAAGAAATCCGTATTTAATGGCCATGGAGGTCTTAGTTTGTGGCATGGGTTGCTCTCTACTCGCTTGTAGTTATGGCTGCGTATTGGCATACAATATTTCTTCCTGTTAATTGAATTCTCCAATGATTGAATACAGCCGATACATAGCGCCGATACTCAAGAATAGATATTTTTCTTTCTGTCTCTAGGACCTTCGGTTCTTTTCCTCGCAGAGTCAATCAACCAGTTTGCCTGCGATGCGCCCGTATTCGGAGCTGTAGCACCGGTATGTTCGTACAGGAGGAGACAGGTTTGACCTGACCGGAGGCAGGGTGATCGCAGGTGTGGGATCAGGCCGTGTCCTGTGGGAACGTTCACCAGTTTGAGGTGGTGGGTGGCGAATCGAACTCTTCTGGGCCGGTGAACTTCAGAGTACTACTTTGATTACGTGGGCTGGACTGGCTTTGTACCGTAGGTTCTGGCTTAGACAAAGTTGACAGAGACCGGAGGTAACTGTTAACATTAAAGTCAGTGGGTGAGATGAAAAGCATTATATATGTAAGTGCAATTCACATCCAGTGGAAATATTTTGCGTTAGCAGCAGATTTTATTGGGGTTTTGTACTGGGGTCAGGCATAGTTTTTTTTTTTTTTTTTTCACGAAAAGCGCTGAAAAATGTTCTCTCTGAGATGCCAAATGCTTTCAAGAGCTTCCCAAACAAATGAGGACCAAAGTTGGCGCAGTAACCACTGAAGAGACGTAGGGTGCTGCTCACTGGCAGCCTGGCCACCCTTGCCACTTAGCACATTTAGTGCTGGGCCATGCTGAGAGCCTAGTGAAGCAGTGTTGCCTCTGGCTGGTCCTCCTTTCCCACTGACAGGTTAGGATCTGACCCCTAGAAGTGCAAAATGAAACACCCTTTCTCCTCACAGCACTTTAGTGACATTACAGAATCACAGAATCACACGGGGTCGGAAGGGACCTCTGGAGATCATCTACTCCAACCCCCCTGCCAAAGCAGGGCCACCCAGAGCAGGTTGCACAGGAACGTGTCCAGGTGGGCTTTGAATGTCTCCAGAGAAGGAGACTCCACCACCTCTCTGGGCAGCCTCTTCCAGGGCTCAAAGGAAAGAAGTTCCTCCTTATGTTGAGATGGAACTTCTTATATTCAAGTTTGTGCCCATTTCCTCTTGTCCTGTCCCTGGGCACCAGTGAAAAAAGACCGGCCCCATCCTCCTAACACCAACCCTTTAAGTATTTATAAGATTGATCAGATCCCCCCTCAGCCTTCTCTTCTCCAGACTAAAAAGACCCAAGTCCCTCAGCCTCTCCTGGTAAGAGAGATGCTCCAGGCCCCTCATCATCTTCGTAGTCCTCTGCTGTCTCCTCTCCAGCAGTTCCCTGTCCTTCTTGAACTGGGGAGCCCGGAACTGGACCCAGTGCCCGAGATGTGGCCTCCCCAGGACAGAGCAGAGGGGCAGGATGACCTCCCTTGACCACACTCTTCCTGATGCCCCCCCAGGATGCCATTGGCCTTCTTGGCCACAAGGGCACATTGTTGGCTCCTGGTCATCCTGCTGTCCACCAGGACTCCCAGGTCTTTCTCCTCAGAGCTGCTCTCCAGGAGGTTTTATTCTGCGCGAATCATTAGACCACTGAGTAGTTTGCTCTTTCTCTCTCCTACCGGAAGCTGGCATTTCTGGTAGAGCTGATCCCAAATGCAATTCCCTCCTGGAAGTTTCATGCAGCTTTGTTAGTGGGTTGGGTTTTTCCCCTCTCTGCTACAGTAGGCTCTAGTACACACTGGGGGGAAGAAGTGTGAAATTATGCTCTAGAGTTGTTGCCATCAATTTTTTTTTAAGAAATGGCAAATAACACAATTAGACAGTCCAAGGTCATGAAGAGGCAAGGAAGGGAAAAACCCTGTGGGAGATGCCTCCTTATGGAATACCAGGTATAGGGGTCTTTTTTCCAGTCATTCACTTCTGTATTTCAGTTAATTTTTTGTCCTGGAGATGAATACATTTGGATTTCTAGACAGATCCGACGTTCAGAACTAGATTTTGCTGTGAAATACAGGGCTTGGTTTAAGGGCTGCTGATGGGACCAAGCTCCATCCTCACCTCCAGGTCTCTGTGTTGGAACTTGGAGAACCCATAATGCAGCTATCTCCAAAAGAGACGTCTCTTCTGAACAGTTTGTGTTCCAAGGGAGCAGTCAGTGTAGTCACCAGTGGAGGGGGTTTGGTTTACATTTGTATTTATTATATTCATAAGGTTTTTAATGTCTAGAATCTTAATCTCCTACCTGAAGGAAAAGAGGAAAGAGAGTGGAAGAAGCAGAGGAGAAGGAGGAGATGACCTTCTCCCTGGTTTACACTTGAGGCTTTTTCCCCGTTGAAAATTTGTTCAATGGTTTGTGAACCAGAATCGCTTCATCACGAAATGGTAGTTTCTGGGAGTGGTTTAGGCTCTGGGTTCTCTTAACCCATTCCGGAACCTCTTTCCAGGGCTTCTTCCATAGCTCTGGCCTTTCTTGGCCACCATCCCTTGCCATGCTGGGACGCTTTATCCTGCTCTTCTTTCCAAGGGCCCCCTTTTCCATTTTGCTCCTTCTCCAGGTACGCGTTGCAGGGAAATCAAAAGCCCTCAACGAGGCTTTTTGTTGTTTCATGTTTTCAACCTTCTTCCAACGTTTGGCGTCTCTGTCGTTGCCTGATGCAACTACACAAGTTGTGAAGAGTGGAAAGGTGGGGAAACGCAGCCCTTAATTCTAAACAATAAAAGATTGAGTTATTCTTGTAACAGACATAATCCCAAACCGATGTCATCCCCAGTTATGAGTGACAGTGACTGTTGGCCGTGTCTGTCCCGCTGTTGCTTTATAGGTTATTCTCCAGTCGTTATACTGGAACGTAGAGGAGATTTTTCTCTCTAAACTTCTCCTTGGGCTGATGAATTCAGAACCCTTCTGATGGTTCTTCCAGAGTCAGGAGAAGGCTGTCACGAGATGTGTCTGAGCGTAACCCTTACGGGACATACACAGCATCTTTTTTTTTCTTCTTCCCACGGCTACAGTTTCAAAGCCCCAAACTGTAATTCTATCCAGTATCATCAAAACAAAGGGATACTGGTATTGCAGGATCCTGTTTAAGAAGGTCCGTTTAGGCTGCCCCGAGCAGAGGATGTGCGCAGACGGGGTGGCTCTGACAGACAGGCGTTTTTCCCTCTGGTTTGGAGGGGAGAGGAAGGCTGAAGGAGCTACGCAAGTGGCCAAAGTTACCGATTCCTCACACGTCATCCTGTGTAGCTGGATAAATCAGAAAGCCCGATACGTAAAGCCGTTCTTACTCAATAGATAGCGAACACTTTTAGCAGGAAGTCTTTCCGCGACAGACCAGCCCCTGATGCTAAAATTACAATTCAGGGGAGCTAATGATGTTCTAGCTGAAGCGGCAGAGCTTCTCTTTCTCTTTTTGTACCTTTAACCTCACCTCGACAGGCAGAAAAGCAGCCTGCAGCTCCTTTGTCTCACATCTAACCCAGACCCTTGCCCTCTGCCTGTCCCTGCTGACGGGACTTACGCCTTTTTTGTCTGGTCAACGGTATCACAGGGGACCAGATGGGGACCAGCTGAAGATCTGGTATCGCTTGGAAAGATCACAAACTGCGAGCAGGGCAGTGTGGCTCTGGAGAATGAGGAGAATTAGAATTGGGAGTGATAAACCAGAGTAATAATTTCAGTCCTCGGAAGCGCTGCCGCTGCGAGCCAGAGCTGAACCCTTCAGGAGAGAGGGACGTGTCACTCATTAGAGAAGAGATTTTCCCCCCCAAGAGCAGAAACCATCATCCTGGGTCTCAGCTGCCAGTGGGTGTCGTGGCTCATCTGATTGAAGCACTGACCTAAGAAATGGGGTTCTGGGCTCAACTCCCAGCTCTGGCTGAGTCTCATCCACCTTAAGGGAAGCGTGCAGGTCCTGCATGAGCCTCTGTGTAGCCTCCAGCAGCTGCACTCTGACTTGTTCTCATGGTTTTCAACGCAATCTTCACAGAATCACAGAATGCTATGGGGTTGGAAGGGACCTCTGGAGATCATCTAGTCCAACTCCCTGCCAGAGGAGGTCCACCCAGAGCAGGTTGCACAGGAACTTGTCCAGATAAATAGGGTTTGAATGTCTCCAGAGAAAGAGACTTCATGGAGACCTTTCCCCCTTTGCACTGCTTTTAAAGCTCTTCATGGAGATCTTAAATGCTTGCTGTTTCTTACTCAGCACTCCTGTGGCTTGAGGATCATCCAGATGCTATCCGAACAACGACTCCGTCCCCACTTTGTACCTGAGACATCAGAATTGTATTTCCCTCTGCTTTGCAAACAGGAAAAAGGAGGAAGGCGGCAATTACGTGATTCACCCTAATTGCATGGTCAGTCACTTGGTGTAGCCCTGGTGTTACTGTTGATCCCATACACTTGTCAGCAGGTTAAAATTAGATAATTTGCTGATACAGGGAGACTCCTGTCTGTATAATGTAGGAACTGTGTCTTGGGATATCTCAACTGGGTTTCAAGTAGGTCTAAATATCCTTGCTCATAAATTATGAGCTTCTTCCAGATTTCATAACATTCATTCCTTTCTTCTACCAGTTCAAACTGAAAAGGCTGAGGTGCTTGCGTTAACGTGGTGGAGAAACAAGCCTCTGCTCTCTGAGCCCCCTGGGGATTGATCCTTTTCATCTAGAAGAAATCACAGCTGGTTTATGGAAATGTTGAGGATGACTACGAAATTCTGCCCGTAAGTTTGTTCGGCAATTAACGTGTTTGTCAAGCGTGGCTCATCCAGCCAGCGCCTAATGGGAGAAGGTTGCTCATTGACCCTTCACGATCTCATTACTTCTTTGCATGTTAGAAAAAAAAATAAAATAAATCGATAGGTAGGTGCAGTAATATAGTTTATGGGGCAGTTGAAACACGTGACAAACCTTCTACAGGATCTCTCCTCCCAAATTCCCCGTGGCTCGCTCCTAGATGTTCTCAGCATTTCCTATAACTTGGTCATGGGGTGGATACTTTGTGATGTGAAAGGGTCTCCGTTCCCTCCCATTCCGTAGTATAAATGTGCCTATGACAGGGATAAGCAGAAGCATCAGGTGAGAGATCTACCCTGTTATGGCAACGGCTTTGTACGTTTTGAGAAAGTCTTGTCCTAAGAAATTTATTTTTTTCTATGTTGATGTAGTGTTTAGAAAACTTACAGCATAGCCCGTAGGAGAATGTAACCTAATAAAAACATCATGCGATTCCTCTCAGCTTTGAGTTGGGCAAGGGAATAATGACTTGTGTGGGAAGAGGCAGACGAGAAAACTGTCTTGTTCTATGGAATCTTTTGAAAAGCTTGAAAATCAGCCACACAGCAAGATGGTGACATGCCTAAGGAGGTGGTGGTTGTGTGTACAAGAGCCCAGACAAGCTGGCTTCTCGTGGAGATCAGTGCTTTTTAATCTCCCAAACCAGTCAGATCTGACTCACTCCTCCCTACTTAAATAGGCAATTAAAAAAAAAAAAAAGTTGAGAAACTTGCAAAACTAATGTGCAAACTAATGCTTTATGAAGGAGTACTAAACAATGAAGAATGAAGCTCCACCTTGCTGTGAGTTAACCCGAGAAACAGAACCCGTGCAAACGATGACTTGTATCTCTCTCTGCCTTGTGCATGCTGTAGCCGACTACTGGCATCCTCGGCCTGCTCCGTGTTTCAGTTCTGGTTCCAGAAAAACCACAAAAAGGCCAACATCTTTCACTTCTCAAATGACGTGAGTTGCACAAGACTCGTGATCGTCCAAAGGTCAGAGCAGGAGATCTCTGCTCTCCACAATGAGGATGCTCTGTTCTGCTCTGTTGAAGCCGCTCTTGGCTCAGAGTTCAGTTTATTCAGACACAACATGTGCTCCAGACAGATTCTCACTCTAGATAAACGAATGTCTCGACTACGTACCATTTCACCCCATCATTTTTTATTTCCTATTGTCTTTCTTTGTGAAATGAAACCCTTCGTGTTCAACCACAAGTCTCTGATACAACACGTAGGTAAGACTTGTCACCAGGTTAATGCTATTACAAACCTTTCCCAGAATTTCTCGATCTGTGTGGGAGGATTTTTTTTTCCCCAGCTCAGGAAACTAAGCTGAAGCGAAACGTTTTGCCGACAGAGCTTGCAAAGCATTGGGAACTGAAGGTTTCCACCAGAGGAGCATGAGGTGGTCTTTGCTGTGTCCTGGGTTGAGAGACACAGGACTAACTTTTCTTCTAATGCTGGGGAAAACTGCACTTTTAGAAGAATCTGGTGTCTGAATTTGTGAAAATATTTACTTTATAGCCAGCCAGGCTCTGTGGGATTCAAGGCCTCAGTGTTTTCG
>JAOXJK010000001.1:67754343-67775377 GCA_025774025.1 Xenus cinereus
GGGGGGCGTTCGCTCCGGGCTGCGAGGCGCTGGGCGGCCGCTGTAAGGCAGCGCGGGTTTGGGTATTGTTAATTCGCTGAAGCGTGGGGATGCGGGGGGGACGGCTAATGGTTGTGGGGGCGGTGGCGGAGACGGAGGGGGTGCTCCCCCGGAGGGGGTTGTGCGGGCCCCTCCGTGAGGGCCCGACGGAAAGGGGTTGTTGGGGCCCAGAGGAGGCTCCCTGAGGCGGGCTCTGTGTGTGTGTGTGTGTGTGTGCGGGGGGCTCCCCTGGCGAGTGATGGGACCTGTAACCGGCCGTGTGCGTGTGTCCCTTGAGGGTGGTGGTGTTGGGCCCGGGGCAGGTAGGGGGTTCCTGAGGGGGCAGGAGCTGTGAGGCACCTCCTGTGTGTGTGTTTGTGTGTGTGGTAGTTGCTGCCCCACTCCTCAGCAGCCTCCTGTGTTTGTGTGTGTGTGTGTGTACGTCTATGGGAGTTTCGGCCCCGCCTCTGGGCAAGCCTCTGCCTTCTTAGGGAAGGCTAAGAGACATGGGTGCACTGCTTTATAAAAGAAAGGGCTGAGCTTTGTGCTGGTTGGAGCACCAGCTCCAGTTGTGCTGGAGGCCTGGAAATGACCACTTCTGGCAGTTAGACCTTAAAACCGTGCTTGGCTAAAAGATCTGCCGATGTAAGACGTTATCCTGAGCCCCTTGCTCTCTTTTACTGAGCCAGGGCTCTACGTTGTTTCTGTTTTATGCTGGGCCCAGGTCTGCTGTCCGTATCCTCTATGGTGTCCCAAAGGTTTTGGTAGATTTCTGTGCGCTGGACCTATGGTAATTGCAGTCTAAACAAATCTTGAGGAGCAAATAATATCCTGGGGCATGTGGGAGACAAGAAACTTTCCCTTGTTGGAAATGCAGGAGCTGTGCATTTGCATCTTTTTGGGAGAAGGAAATTGGTAGCTTTCCCAGCCCATACAAGGGGTGTGCTTTATTTTCTTACGGCTCTGAGAGCGAATGATGGTTGGCATAGACATTTGCGCTTGTGGTTTCTTTCTGTGTGAGCACTTGGTGTTTATTCTCTTCCTGCAGGTAACTAGCCAAGAGTGTGTGGTGGCCTCAGTATAAAGCAGTTCTTGAGTCAGTGCTGGGATTTGTGGAGGTTGTTCCTTTGCCATTACAAAGGTGAGTAGGATTATTTCCATGTGTTGCTCTAAGGCTTTCTAACTTCAAGACTTCTGTAAGTGGACTGATATTTAAACAACCCTGTGACTGCCAGTTCTTTCTAAGTCTGAGAGCGGTGATTGTGTCTAACCTTTTATATAGCTGAACTGGAGTTTGTGGTCCCTGGATGATTTTACATCTTTGTAGGAGTCTTTTATTTTTATGTTCATTGAGTTTTTTATTGGTTTTGACCAAAAGTACTCAAGTAAGAACACATGTGAACAGGTGCATCTCCTTGATTGTTTGGTCTTGTGGTTTTTTTTTTGTTTGTTTGTTTTGGGTTTTACTTTTGTAAGCTTTTGTAAACTGTATTATCCACAGGATCAGATTGTAGGTACTTCATTGTTCAGTTTAACTAATTATGAAGAGATAGAGCTTTTTAAGAGGGTTTTTTTTTGTAGTAGTTTATGCTGTGAATGCACTGCAATTTTTAATCATATCTGTGGGATGTTGGAGAAAGCATTTCCATCTAAAGCCAAAGTGATCTATCTGATACTGGGTTTACAACAAAAAGGAGTATCTTATAGTATTATATGTGATGTCACATGACATCTGAATCCTAACAATAGTTGATTTCTTTGCTTAATGTGCAACTGATTATTGTGAGTGAAAAAAGTGGAACATCGAAGGGATTTTGTCTGAGTTGGTCCTTGTCATACACAAAATTCAGGCTTCTGTTGTGGGAAATCATAGAAGACTTTCCCTTGTGTTTACCGACTGTCTACTGTGTATCAGGCAATACATGCTGATACTCTGTAGAAATCTGTCAGTCCTCAAAGGATTTTGAATCCTGACCTGTACCAGGAGTCAGAAGTTAAAGCTGGGGAGGTATTTCGTAGTGTCCTGGTGTGTTGTAAGACTCTGCCTTCTGTGGAGTAAAGGAGAACTAAGCTGCTGCTGTAGTCAAGATCAAATTACTGAGGCTGTTAATGAGTTCACCTTTTCTATATGCTTTCTGAAAGTCTGTTAAAAATGAATGCTGACAGTGTGCGGGGTGCTTCCCAAAACCCGGAGTGCATGGGCCTAACCTGTCCTACTGACCTAATTCAGAGTCACAGGGGGCCTGAATTTAAGACACTTGAAGTGTGATTGGAGCGGCTCCAACCGATTTGCGATGATGGGAGCTCCCGTAAGGGTGTCTCATATGGAAATCTAGTCCAAAGTAGGGTGTGCTGAAGTCAGGCCTCAGTCTCCCACTGCCTGTGGTTTTGGGAGCACTTAATGTTCATTAAAGTATACAGCAGTCCTCCCAGTGCAGAGAGTTGTGTCTTTATATTTTTTCCCCTGCTTTCTGTTCCTGTCTAGTTTCTGACATCCCAGGTCAGAGCGATCAGGTGGGGCTTTCAGAGTTGCAGTGCTGTGTTAGATGGACTTGTCAGGCACCACATAATCTGCTAGAAGATCCTTGGCCACATTGCAAAAGCTTGGGTGAATGGTCAAAATCCATTTACCATTGAAGACAATCCAGAGGTGGTTCTGCTTAGTCAACGGGAGCAGAGAAGGGTGCTGCTTGATGTTATGAATGTGTAGCTGTCCATTATTTAATGAGGACAGAAAATATGCCATCTGTGCCTGCTGCAAAAGTGAAAACATTAATCTTGGTGACTGAGAACCTGGCACTGTAACTCAAGAGGGAAAAATATACTTGAAAGTCAGGAAGAGGGTGGAACAATCTGTGAGATCACTTCTGGATTCAGTGAAATGGGGACTCACTATTTGTGCGTTGCATCGTAGAGTAGGTGTGTTGTGGCACTCGAGCGTGGAGGAGGTGGCCTGGGGAAAATCAAGCAGAGACTGGTATAATTAGCAGGACAGGATGGGGACGTGAGGAAACAAGTTATGCAAAGCATGATTATGGTGACATCTCTTTTGAGGAAAGCTAATAAGGTTCTGTGTATTGCCAGTTGCAATTCTGTGGTCCTCCTCTCCAGTTGCTCTGGCTGAGGGTCACAGTTGCTATCTGTGCCTGCGTTCCCTCAGAGCCAGTGTGTATCTATCTGGGAAGCTCTTGTGATCTTGGGCTCCATGTCTTACTTCTAAGCTCACCGGTGAGAGTAAGATCTGTTGTTCTGGTTGGGAGCCTCTAATGTTGAGTGAGGCTCTGTGTAAGCACTGGAAGGAAATCTGTAGGCAGGAACAGCTTGTACAAATCTGGTACTAATCAGTTGGTTAAGTGGGCTAATTGCAGCAAGCTGGGTGAAGGATGGTGCTTTTCCTCCCATGTGAGGGTGGGAAGGAAGTCAAAGGCAGGAGGCATCAAAGGTAAAAAAACATACTTGGCAGACACTTGTTGCTTTGATTCTGATAGCTGTCTACTCTTTGCTGCCGTATTACTACTTGGAATGCATTATCTATGGGATGTTTGATGTATCTGTCTCATGTCTCTGTCCAGATGTATCATTATTAGATGCCAGACCAGCTGTCATCTGTGCTACGCTGCAACCAAAATGGCTAAGTACAGGCTTGTTCTCTTGAGACATGGGGAAGGAGCCTGGAACAAGGAGAATCGCTTCTGCAGCTGGGTGGACCAGAAGCTGAGCAGTGATGGGATAAAGGAAGCTCAGAACTGTGGCAAACACCTTAAAGCTCTGGGCTTTGAGTTTGACCTCGTCTTCACCTCTGTACTCAGCCGCTCCATCCAGACTGCATGGCTTATCCTGGAAGAGATGGGCCAAGAGTGGGTCCCCATTCAGAGCTCCTGGCGACTGAATGAACGTCACTATGGTGCACTGATTGGTCTCAACAGAGCAGAAATGGCTCTGAATCACGGGGAGGAGCAAGTGAAAATCTGGAGGAGAAGCTATGATGTTACCCCACCTCCCATAACTGAATCTCATCCTTACTATGAAGAGATATACAATGATCGCCGGTATAAATGCGGTGATGTCTCTCAGGATAATCTCCCAAAAGCTGAAAGTCTAAAAGATGTGCTTGATAGACTTCTTCCCTATTGGAATGAAAAGATAGTGCCAGAACTGAAAAGTGGCAAAATGATCCTTATCTCCGCTCACGGTAACAGCAGCAGGGCGTTGCTGAAGCACGTGGAAGGTAAGGGTCTTCCTTATAGACTTCCCCTCATCTCCTTACTCAACTGCTTAAAGCTTTACATCTTGTTCTGTAGTGTATATTACTTATCTGGGCGATGTAACAATGTCTGTAGTCTCCAGGGAGAAAGTAAAAAGTTGGCCTTTTGGAACAGGAATAAAACTGGGGGATGTGAGGGGGGGGGAGAATTAGTTAGGTTAATGTAGTTAGGAGTCAGATGCTTTCCCCTTGTTTAAAGTGAGCAGTAAGAAACTACTGCATTCAAACCAACTTTGTGGCTGGTCTAGATAGAGCCTGAAGAGTTTGTGTCTATTTTTGGGTTTAATCATCTGCTTTATCAGAAGGGTTGAAGTCACAATCTGTTCAATAAACAAGCATTACTATAACACAGCGGAATAAAGTGCTTGCCTTGGGTTGTGGAAGATGTTCTTGACTGCTTCTGTGGTGGGTCACTCTTGAGGCTTCGTTCTTGATAATTTTTACTTCAAAAAGCTGCTGTGACAAGGAGTTCTGCAGAGAGTAGGTACTTGCTAAAGCTTATGCAAATATTGTATTTCCCAATATAGCAAATGAACAGCAAAGCTGGTAACTTAGCGTACGGTTGCTTATTTATTTGGGACCTGAAAAGGATGTGATTCATTGTTAGACTCTTTCCCCTCCCTCTTCTTCAATGATATGGATTCTAGTTTAGATCATCCTAAACTGAAAGATGTATTCATTTCTTTGCCCGTGGGTAGAGTAGAATTTAGTGATTATGTGTATGAATGCAGCCTACTAGAGGTGTAGTTGCAATTGTGCGCAGTCTGGATTGTGTCAACTCATATATTTTTTTTTTTTAGTTATAAAACCCTCTGCTGTGTGCCTCTACAGCTCTGACTCTGCTGAGCCCTTTTTGCATTCAGGCATGCTGGAACAGTCAGGACAGCTGATGCTTTAGCAGGAGTCAGAAGCCCAGGGAATAAGCTGTAAAAGTGACTTGTGGGACTATAGAGGCTGTGAATTTTAGGGTACAGATCACTGCTTGGGTGAAGGAGGAAGGTTGGTTCAGCTGGTTCCACTGATGTTGTCAGGGTGGTTGTCCACACGTGTGAAATAATAAAGAATTACCAAGCAAAAAGAGACAATGATCTGCAACCATGGTGTCTTCTCTGTCGCCTCCCTGGCTAGTCCCCAAAAAGTGAATGAGTTTGATGAAAATGTGCTGGCCAAGGCCGTAGGGGATGAAATGCTGCAAGCTGACCACAGCTTCAGCAGAAACCTTGGGCCATTTTCAGAGCAGGCATGCACCAAGGCTAGAGTGGACAGCATCACTGGATGGTAAAGGTTACTTTAAGGTTGTTATGGCTGGATTCCTTGCTGCCTTGAGATCAGAGAGAATGCTGTAAGTTAGAGCAGCTGTGAAGCTTTCCTTTGGGACAATCTGTTAGGTCTAATTCTTCCGGGGCTGCCGACACTGAACCAAAGTAGAATAGAGCTTTCTCTCTTGTCTGTCCTACGCTGTACCTTGTCCCTCCCACCATGTGCTTACGTAGGGAAATGTGAGGAATCCTTGGCAGAGGATTTAATTTCCTTGCCTGAGGACTGTCCGTCAGCTACCCCTGCTCCCATACAGGAGCAATTGCCAGACACGTGCTGGCCCTTCTGCCCTTTACACAGTGGAGATTTGGATTGCTGCGGAGCTGGCCTGAAGGGTGCCATGAACAGAGTTTTAAGACCTCTGTTATTGCTACCTGCTTTTTTTTTTTTTTTTCCCCAGAGCTCCAACTATATCTAGCTGGATCTGCTATTTACTTGCGCACAAAAATCATCAGAGAACAGAATGTCAGGCTAACAGGGCTTTAATTGTGGGCTTTGATTTTGTTCTTGTTTTCTGAGTGCTCAGAGTGGACCTCATTGAAGTATATGCAATGTGTGTAGGATCTGTCATGACTTGCATGTGAGGACTTTCTGTAGTCTTTGTAGTCTTTCTGATAACAATATTTAACACAAACTGGACTGTACTCTTACATGCACTTGGAGATCTGAAACAGCAACTTCTCTGAGAGCTTGTTCTTGTGTCCTGGTGGGCTGAGTGACACATCCTCCCAGAGGATGCTGCTGAAGATATCAGTGCTGTGAGCTGTATTCCTTCTTCTAGATACTCCTTATGATTTTGATAAATGCCACCAAGAACAAGCGTGGCTGTTCTGTGCAGTCCTGTCAAAGAATGCTGGCATCAAATTTTTAAGTCTTTGTAACTAAACTTGACCAGTCTCTTCAGAACACTTATTCTTTGTGTCATCTTCAGGTGATGTATGTGATGATGCTAGAAATCATTGGCACAACTGAAAATTGGCAGAGCAAGAGGACAGTTTTCATTATATGTTTTTAGAGTTGGAAAAGTACTCCAAAAGTAACACTTTCTTCAGGCAACAGTCTTGTGCTTGCTGGCACAAGTATCTCGTCATAACTTAGCAACTGCCTTGTTCTGACACCTCTTGGTATGGAGCGTGACTTGTAGCTCAGGTTTTTAGGCAAGCTGTATTTTTTCTTTCGTAGTGTACCATTTCTGATGCATTGAAAAAGCAATGGCAACAAGATGTTAACGAGGAGGGTGTCTATGGTCATCCATAGCAGACTTGTTCAATAGACGTATTTACTTTGGATGCTGAAACATCATATTGATTATGAAAGCATCAGTTGCTAAAAATCTGCTAAATATGCATCCTATATGCACAGGATCTATTTACAGGTGATTTTTCTCAATTCTCTGAGGGAGGAGTACTTTTCTCTTTTATCTAGTAACTGATACTTAAGATTGAGATCCTCTTAGCAGTGTCTCATCGTTAAGACAACATTGGTGTAATAGTTGTGACCAGCTTGCCCTGTTTGTGTTGAAGTACCGGTTTGGATCCAAGTCTAATGGATTAATTTTCTAGGTAACTGGCAGAAGGATTGATGGGCTGTCTCAAATGGTCGGGAGGGGGAAAAAAAGAAATTAACCCTGAGGACTGGCATTAAGTACCTCAAGACACTGTCTTATAGAAGGCCTGATTCTATAATTTCCTTTCATTTGAAAGGTTGCCATCTCTTGGATGTGAAGTGGTGGTCACAGAGTCTTATCGTACTTAGGGTAAAAAATGAAAGGGAGGCGTTACCTGATCTCTTGAAGAAAGATGCAGATGTTACACCCACTGGGCTTCTCTGGTTGTGGTCACAGAGCTGGGCCAGAGCTCTGGAACTGGGCTCACAAGCAGAACACGGTGACTGGGAAGGCCTGATGCTGGTCTCACCAGTTGGCGAGCAGAGAGAGCAGCGCCCTCAGGGCTTTACTTTTTTTCCATAACCGTGTGATACTTGTGCAGTTACAGCATTTCAGTAGTTTACATGCCTGGAGCTCAGATAACCTCAGTTACAGAAACCAGCTTGAGATCTAAGAACTCGCCGCTGTTGAAATGAGATGGTCTTGCGCTCCCCATCATTCACCCCAGCCTTTGCTCTGTGCATCTGCTTATTTCTTATGAGCTTGTTGGAGCTTTTTGCAAATTAACTTGGTCTGTAAACTGGCAGGAAGCAGCCAGGAGTGGGTAGTTTTCTGTCACGTTGGTGGCTTGAATCAGCCCAGGGAAGGGGGTGGCAAGTGCTCGATGAGCACGCTTTGGGGCTGGAACAGCCTGACCAGGACCTGCAGCCGAGACAGAAAGGTTTCATCCATGAGTTGTTAGTGACTAGTTTTGCTAAACTTGGGTTTGAGGGACCCTCAGCTGTGCTTCAGCCAGAGATGGAAAGGTTTTTTGCCCTCTTTGTCCGAGGGCAGTTACGTGTGCTGGTAGGCTCCAGAGCTGGGTGCTCTGAGAGCTCCCGTTTGTCGCAGCGTTGCCCCGAGTTCCTGGTGGTGGTGGTGCAGCCTGGGTCTCACTCAAGACTTCTGCGACTTTCTCACCCGATGCCATAGTTGCCAGGTAGTGATGACAGTAGCAAATCTCGTGCCTCTTTCAGCCTGTTTAATCCTGGACTGCTTGAGTTTAAGGCAGACTAGATTTCTCTACTGCGTAGGAACACGATAAATTCACAATTTGCTTTCCTGCACTCTCATATTGGGATGACCTCAGTCATGACCACAGTCAAAGTCAGACTGTGATCAGGAGCTGTTAATGTAATGACACTGTCTTGGGTCTGGCTGAGATGGAGTTGATTTCCCCCGTAGCAGCCCTCGCAGTGTTGTGCTTTGTGTTGGTAGCTAGAAGGTTGTTGATAATAAACCGGTCGTTTGGTGACTGCTGGGCAGTGCACAGCATGGAGGCTCTCTCTCCAACCCCCCCGCTCCCAGTAGGCTTGGCATGGGACACAGCCAGGACAGCTGACCCAAACTGACCAAAGGGATATTCCATGCCATGTGATGTCTGTTCAGCAATAAAACCTAAGAGAAAGGAGGAGGGAGGGCATTTGTTAGGATGTTTCTCTTCTGGAGCAGCTGCTGTGCATACTGAAGCTCTCCTTCCCTGGAAGTGGCTGGACATTGCCTGCTGATGGGAAGTAGAGAATAAATCTTTTGTTTTCCTCTGCTTGTGCTTTATTAAGCTGTGTTTATCTTGACCCACAAGTTTCTTCTGTCTTATTTTTGTCCCATCTCCCCCTTTCCCCCATCCTGCTGAGGAGGGGAGTGATGGACTGACTTGGTGGGCAGCTAGTGTCCATCTGGATTCAACCCACTGCAATCCTTCTTGGTGGATTGACCCTGTCTAGGGGATGGGGAATGGAGGTTTTGCCCAGTTCATCATGCAGTCTCTACTGCTCCTTCTTCCTTGCCCTCTTCTCCTCCAGCATGGGGTCCCTCTCATGGGAGACAGTCCTTTATGAACTTCTCCAGTGTGAGCCCTTCCCATGGGCTGCAGTTCTTCACAAACTGCTCCAGCATGGATGCCTTTTCCAGTGGGTGCAGTCCTTCAGAAGCAGACTGCTCCAGCATGGGTTCCCTTACAGGCTCACAAGTCCTGCCAGCAAACCTGCTCCAGCATGGGCTTCTCCCTTCATGGTTTCCTGGGTCCTGCTAGGAGCTTTCTCCAGCATGGCTCTCCATGGTCACAACCTCCTTTGGGTGTATGCAGCTGCATGGATTTCTCTGGGCTACATGTGTGTATCTGCTCCACTGTGGACCTCTGTGGGCTGCAGGGGGACAGCCTGCCTCACCATGGTCTTCACTGTGGGCTGCAGGTGAATATCTGCTCTGGCACTTGGAGCTCCTCCTTCACTGACCTTGGTGTCTGTGGAGTTGTTTCTGTCATGTATTCTCCCTCCTGAACACAGTTATGCAGCAGTGTTTGGGGTTTTTTCCTTGCTTAAATATGTCCTAACAGAGATGCTACCACTGTTGGTCGTGGTCTTGGCCAGTGGTGGGTCCATCTTGGAGCCAGCTGGCATTGGCTGTATTGGACATAGGGGAAGTTTCTAGCAGTCACGGAAGCCACCACTACCAAGACCTGGCCGTGCAAACCCAATACAGACATAAAGTCTTGGCAGATGCAAGGGTGAACCAAGCGTAGATAATATTCTGCAGCCATGGTTGTAGCCCACCCATCTTCCTTCCTTCTGTAAAATCTGCTCAGTGAGCTAACATTCTGTGAAGGTTAATAGCCAGATTCAAACACTCTGCCCACCTCCCTCCTCTACCCTACCGAAGCGAGGGCCTCTGCCAGCCTGCAGGGAGGGCACAGTCTGGCCCTGAATATTTAACTCACTAGGCTAAAGCTTCAGTGTTTTCAATAAGCTTGTGGGAAGGATGCTGTGACCTGATTTTTGGATCTCAGTTGTGAAGCACCAGCTCTAGAACAAGCCAATGGTGGCTGAATTTATGCACGTGATCTCGTGTGTTTTGTTGGATGAATCATCTGGCTTCGAGTGTAGTTGACGTGCGAGGGAGGAGGGACGTGGCTATTCTCAACAGTTGTGGTTTTTTTGTGGTGTTCTGACCATAAGAATAGAAGGAAGGAACTTGGTAAGAACAGGTGAGAGGGAGGGAGGGAGAAGCTGAGCCAGCCCTTGAAGAAGTTGGCTGTAGGTGTTCGAAATCAAGCCCAATGAGTTTTGCCTCTGTAGGACTTTCCAGGGTGCAAGTATTTCAAAGCATTTATGGGCTACCAGGTGAAGGTGAGTTCTTCAGCTTGCACAGAGATATTACTGGTGTCTGTGTGTTTGATCACCCGGTTAAATTAAACGGAGCGTAAGTGAGCTGAGGCAGAAATCTGAATGTGACTTTGAAAGGTCTTTTTCATAATGAGTGCATTACCAAATTCTTACAATGTTCACGTAGCTAACGGCTTCTTGCTATACAGCTACTATTAAGGAACAATGTTTAATGGGGGGGTCATGAGAGAGAACACGGGAGAGGTCCACTTGAGGAATGTAATTGCCCAGTCAGCATTTTATCTGGGGTCCTGAGGAAGACATCTCGAGTTCTTCAGTAACGTCTGTGGATTCTCATGGCAGTAAGTGGGTAGGACCTTAGTTTTAAACCCCCTCAGGGAAAGAGAACACGGGGAAAACAACACAGTAGCCCTGAGCAGCGCTGAGACCCAGGCTTTAGCATTTTCCTGGAGGGAAGAGTGTTGCTTCTTCAATGGTCTTATTTCCAACTGCACCTTGTAGTCAGCAGTTGGGTGAAATCAGGGCAAGGACTCATCTTCCCTGTGAGATAAGGTGGGGTTGTGACACAGGCCAGCTCAGATGAAGTGCAAGAAAAGGTCACTTGGCTATAGTTAGAGCGCATGAAGTAACTGGATAGCGGTTAGCTCAGGCTTGGAGTGGCCGGAGTGTAAGATGTGATCTCTTCACTGTCCTCCTGTGTACGTTTTGCCTGCAACTGAAGAGCTCGACCAGCTTCTTGCTTCCTGAAGAACAGAAATGCCATACAAATCCAGCAAGAGCGCTGAAATAAAGCAACAGGACGCTATTGTTTCTTTAGGTTTTTTCACCTGATGTCAACTTGCATTTCCAGCCTTCTGGCTGTGAGGCAACACTTCTGTATGAGGAAAAATCCCAAGGAAAAAGCCAACATGCTTGCTGGAACTTGTTTATCCTAGACTGCACTATTTTGCTTTGTAAATCAGTACTAGTTGACATTGCTGTGGTCACTGTGTTGTGTAAAAACAGTGAAATGCATTTCTGAATCCGTGTAGCTACGGCTAGTTTTGTTTAATCCATCTTCGGAGGAAACCTTTAAATATCTTGGCTCCTGACCTCATTATGTGGTTTGCCTAAATTCTCCTGTGTGACTTCATCTGTTTTGTGTGTATCTGAATGGTTTAGTCTGGGAGACTGAATTTGAGAAGTGGGCAGAACACTTCCTAGGGCTAGATTCTCTATGGATACCTGGTGACATATTTATGTTCTTTAATACATTTAAGAATCTTTTGAAATAAGAGCCCAGGCAGCTTGGCTGCTTGTTTTGTGAACCAAAGTGCTTGAGAATAGTGCTTGTGCTTGGTAAATGTGCTCAGTATTTTTCCTCTTGATTTCTGTGGGGTTTTAAAATTTTAGGTGTTCCTTGAGTGCTTTTCTGTAGGTCTGTGATTCTTCTGCCTACAACAGGTGAATTATTTATCCCTTGTATACCAGCATTGCTTAAACTGGCAGAATATATCTCTTTTTAATGGACTGATGTAATGAGGTGTAAGCTTCTTGAGAGGGTTTGTCTGTTTTTCTTGCTCCATGTCCTTCTGAAATTTAGGGCAAATCCACAGCTGAACTAAATGCTTAGCCTAATCAAAGCAAGAATACATCACTGCAAAATTTGTGTGCTTGTAGTCCCTGGGCAAGGGCATTAAATGGTTCTCACTTCATCGTTAGTTCTGTTTTTCCTGACCTGTTGTCATCCCGCTGTTGCTAAGTGTGGGTTTTCCTGTTAATATGTTGGCTCTGCTTTTCTACTTAATGTGAAAATCACTGGTAAATTTGCACCCATATGTTCTGAGAAGCATCTGTTTTGTCAGCTGCTCAAGAGGATGTTTTCTTCATGCACCTTTGTCTAGTTTCTACGGTGTCATCACTTTAGAAGCTTGATTGTGTGCATTTCCTAAGCGTGAGTTACTTGAAGCTGTCCTGTTTTACAACAACAGGCTGCTGTTGTGACCTCAGTGCTTCTTAAAAGGGGTGGAAAAAAAGAAATCATTGATATTCCCAGTGACATTAGCTTTCTTTTGCCTGAAAGTTTTGAGGAATAATGACTTCGCAGTCGCTGCTGCTTCATACAACTATTTAGATCTTGCGTGGAGACTTGGAGGTTTGGTTGCAAAATTCCCTTAGATGCTTTGGAGTCTTGTGTGCTTGATGTAAAAATAAGCAACAATTTCATTGAGATTAGAGCCCCAGAATATTTTAAGCACAGTTGGGTAAAATAAATTCTCTCCCCAGGTATGCACACATTGTTTTAGTGAAGTGGAAAAATACAGGAAAATGCTCGAAGTTGTATGACTTGACATTCTCCCTTCTGTTTTCCTATCTCCCTCATTTGAAAATGGCAATGAATATCCTGTATCTAGTTAATTCTGAGACTAGGACTGAGGCAAGATGCTATAAACTTGCTTTTGAGAAATCGGATGCGGGCAAACAGTGGTCCTTACACTAGAAGGATTTTTAAGACTGCTCGTGTGAGAAGCTTTGAACAGAAAATTTTAAGAGGAAAAATTGACCTTGGTATCCTGCCTTTTTAAAGAGGCTGTTTGTATTGGTTGCTTAGCAGAGGTTGTTTCATGTTGGAGCAACACATGTGGACTCTAATCCTCTTTTGTGATGCATGAGTTGAGAAGATATGGAGGAGAACCTGTTGTCCTCAATGTCCTGTACTAAAGGAAAGGTATAGACTCCGGGGCAATTTCTTGCTGTTTATTTCATATGCAAAGGCTGAAAAATAAAGAAACTGTCTTCACTTTGGGAACTCCCTCCTTTAGCTGTGTTCCTAAAGCACTAACCGAGCTGTGGTCTAGCTGGTAATTGACCCTTGAGTAGCTGGTGATTATTGATGAAGGCTGGAACATGTCCTTGACTCTTGTAAGACTAGATAATCTAGGAAATAAGGATGAATAGCCAGAAAATTAGCTTGATAGACAAGCTGTTCACTAGATGTAACTGTTTGTTTTTTCTTTGGCAGGCATCTCTGATGAGGACATCATCAATGTTACTCTCCCCACTGGTGTGCCCATACTTCTTGAACTTGATGAGAACCTGCACCCTCTGGGCCCACACCAGTTTCTGGGTGATCAAGAAGCTATCCAAGCTGCCATTAAAAAAGTGGAAGATCAAGGGAAAGTCAAATCTGCTGAGAAGTAAAATCCCACCAACACAGCTGTTTTCAAAGTGTGGCAATAAGTGACGATTTATGTATGACTGCTAGGTTGCACTGTGTGAAAGTCTCAATTTCAAGCACCAAATAATTGGAAGGGACAGTTCTTGAGTCTCAAGTTGGTAGATTAACCCTCTGCCTTTCAAAAACTGGAAATTAGATCTCAGCATGAGGTTATGGATACGGATGAAAAACGAAATCAAGAGATCATTCAGGTAATGGAAACTTGCAGGGCAGTCTGCCCCAGATCTAGCATTGAGAGTGGCCCAGTACAGAAATCAAGGGATATGTTGTTGCTATCTACCAGTAATCAGTCCTAATCTGTTAAAGGGAGAAGCACCAGCTTACTGGCCTAATTAAGTCCAGGTTGTTTTAGGCACTAAAAGTTCCTCACTGATAAAATGGCACCAGGTAACAGAGTTATCCAGTACGATTCCTCTGTGTCAGTGGCTATGACAGTTTGTTCTGGATAGAGTTCCTTTTGGTCTTTCAGAACACTGTCAGCTGTACAGCTCTTTGTCTCTGTCATTTTGAGTCTTCCAAGGCCAGTTCATGGTCTGGAGGAGAATTTTGTAGAGATGTTCAGACTGTTACCGTAGTTGTCTTTTTATTACACAATATTCCATTTTTTAAGTAACCTAGAAGGAATCCCTTTTCCTCCACCATCTTTGCAAAGCCTAGCATGACCGCATTTTGCTGGCTTGCAATAATAGGACTTAACTCAGACTTTAGTCCATGAACTAAGCACAAAGTTTTTCTGCTTATTGTTTAAATTATCACTTAGCTCTTGTTGAGTGATCTGAAGAGCTTTGAAACGCTTAAGTAACATGTACTAGAGGTTTGATCGTCTCGTAGTCGAGGTATTAGAATAATTCCTGTTTACCTCAGTAAAACTGGATATAGGAAAACCCCCCTCTGAACTTTCCTGAGTTGCAAAGATCTCTTGGTAAGTATTTCCACGTAAATATTACTGTGGTGTTCTCTGTATCAATTTCTCCGGAGGGCTGGAAGAGATGCATAAGGCATGTAGGAAGTGTACTGGGCGCAACTCATTCAGCCATCATGCTGGTAGGGAAAGATGTTCTGCCGTGCCTGAAAGCCTTTTCCTATAAAACTCTCCTCACAATCATAGCTTGATTCCTGCTGAGTGTGGCCGTGCTGTTGTATTTGGCACTAAATTCAAACAGTTCACACTGTGGTTGTGTGTAGTGTGGCATGTATGGCAACTTGATGTTCTCTTTATGTACACAAGCACCAAGATAATTCCACTTTTGAAGACTTGCTCTAAACTTACTTGCAAATATGAAATTATTCCTTAAATTTAGATCTGACCCAGTGTCTCAAGCCCTGAACATCTGGATTTTGACCTCGGTTGCCAACACGGGTGGCACTTGTGTATGTACTGTTTGAGCTGAATGCATTCTCAGCATGGCCCAGCTACAAATTGCAGAAGTTGGTAAGAATTCCCTCAGTATGATGATAGTATGAACTTAAAATCCTAGAGTAGCTGCTGCTTTGCAGTGAACAGCTCTGTAGCTCATTTCCAAAGTGTGAGAGGATGTTTTTTAACTTTGAGGAGAGCAGTGTGGTGTGCCTTGGACGGTCTCCCTGCTAATAGGGATGTAGACTTTCCAGGTCCGATGCTGGCTCCTGTTAGTGTAGTGTGTACTCCATAAAAGACCTCTTGCTAGGTGGTAGTTTCTCTAGCACGAATGATGCTTGGGGTTTTTGATTTTGTTTTTGTTGCCCTTGCAGTAGGCACAAAGTTACATGTTTCTCTTTTAAACATAAAGCTGGTAGGTTTCCTCTTGTTTTGTACAAGCAAGGATGTGTGAGTGTTTTTCCTCTGAAACACTATTAGTGGCTTCCCTGCTGCTCTATTTGACACTGACTTATTCCTTTGTGGGTTTTTAGGTTTCTGTACATAGAGTAACTCTGAATTTTAGTTGATACTTTACAGGTCAGTGTTCTGGAGTTAGACTGTTGATCAGCAAATGTTCACCCGTCAGTGCCCTGAGGAGGGCCACTGGCACTCAAATGATTAGGTTCTTCTCCAAACATTCAATAATGTGTGAAGTTCAGTAACAAGAAAAAAAAATTACTGTTGCTTATTAACAAGTCCACCTGTTGTCAGTGTGGACTGCATGCATCCAGATGTGTGGGCTTCCAGGCCTTGGCTATCGGTGTCCATATCCCTTTGACATTGTGGTGTTGTAATGTAGAACTTCTTCAGGACTTGAGACGTAGCTGAAATATACTTGAAAACAAATCTGGCTGAACTGGGAGATATGTTTTCTCCTCCCCTTTTCTTAGAGAATTTGTGGTCTCTTTTTGGGAATGGAGTGGGGAATGGAAAGGCAGATGAGTAAAGATAGAGAGCATTGGTATTTCTTCTTGTAGGTGAATGGCTGAAATTGGCCTTTCAAGGAGTCATGGACAGTAAGAAAAGAGCAGCAGTATGATGTTTTCAGGTGGCACTGTTTCTGCAGTGCTGCTTAAGATGTGAATAGTGACAGGTCCCTGGGAAGTTTGACTTCATTTGCTTTGGTTGTGACTCCAAAGTGATGCCAGGATTTTATGTGAACATCTGGCAGCAATACCACCTTGCAAAAGTGTCAAATGGAACCAACTGGGGATGTCATTGTGCTTTTTAAGATTATTTTAACACCTTGCAATGCTTGCTTCTGAATAGCCTTCTAATTAAATTCCTGATTCATAAAATGTGTATATTAAAGAGAAACCAACTTCCGTCAACAGTGGCATGAGGATGCCTGATCTTCGGGCATAGCTAATTAGAAGGAAGAAATGAGAATCTTGCTGGTGGCTTTAAAAATCATTGGCTGGAAAACACTTTCACCATGTTTGATTAAGTATGCCTCAAAGTCCTATAGGGTAACCAGTCTTTTTACAGTTGACATTATGGATGTGGTTGATTTGGTTTGTTTATGCATTTTTTTTTTTAAACTTGTGGCCCGGTAGCAATAATAGCTCTAGAATCCTCTTAAAAACCTTTGTAAATATGGTGGAGCTGGCAGGTTCTTTGTAACTCAATAAATTCACCTGAAATAAAATTTAATCTGGCTTCAGTCTGTCTTCCTTTTACTCCCTTCCCCTTTTGTCTCCTTTCCAGGGCCAATAGGTAAATAAAACCGTGACCTTCAGGGTCCCAGAACTCGTCAAGCAGTCGTCGATCACATATCATGCAGTCAGTTGGGTAAAAATAGTGTTAGAGCAAACATTGCCTCATGTTTACATGTAAAGAAGTTGGGCTGGAGGGGAATACATACCTGTTTGAGATTATGGGGGGCATTTGCACAGAAGCAACAAATTAAACGTTTAGTTCCAGAACAACAGAGTTAAACAAATGTTCACTGTTTCTCATGCTTGCTTATTTAAAAAAATAAGTATCATTGCTTTTTTGATGGTGTGTTTAAAATTGTAGCTTCCGGAGACAAAGCCAACCCCTTCACTCTCCAGAGTACTCTGGTGCCAAGTGGAGTTGTGACTTGAATGACAAGTGCAAGGAACTGCAAGTCTGCTGAGGACCGTTTCTTGTTATTGATCAAGAAAGCTCAGAGCTGTGGTAGGAACAGTCTCTTGTGACTCAAGTGGAGACTGCAGAAGGGTTTGGGGAGAAGGACCCCCCATTTGAGAGCTGTGCCAAACAGGTGTTGCTGCCTCTTCCTTGTGTTACGGTGCCTCGAGGTTTTGTGGGTGGGTGAATACAGAAGGGAGCTTGGCTTTAGCATCACACAGAGCACAGCCTGGCTATGCCAGGGCACTCCTCCTGCCTTATTAGCTTGTTAGGCAGCTCTTGGGCCTTTTTAGGCCTATTTTAGCAGAATTTAGCAGCCATGCTGTGTCCCCACCCTACAGAAAGAAAGGGGGAAGAGGCTCCCTGTTCCTGCTCTTCGCATTATGCTGATGTAGCAGGGGAGGGCAGCAGATACCAGAGTGTGGATGTTGCTGTGCTGAGAAGTCAAGCTCAGTGGGATAAAGTGGCCTGAAGATTACTGCTGTTTTTGAAAGGAGGGGGTATTGACCCACAGCTTGGTCAGAGATGGTAACGCAGGGTGCTGCAATTACTCTAGTACTATCTAGTGAATCCTCCTTTCCTGGCAGATGGTTGTCAGCCTCTCGGTAACTATACTGTACTGTGATTAAGGCTGACCTAGTTCTCCCGTTCTGATCTGTGGCTCTCCAGCTGTTCTGAAACTCTGCTGATTGTGCTTTCCAGGATCTGTACAGAAGGCAGTGGTACTGGCTATGCTAGGAGCGAGCGAGCAGGCATCAAGATCCCTAACTATCCCTAAAGACAAAGCAATTGCTGTTGCACAGACTGCAACCGTAGATGGACTTGCAGAAATGGGAGTGGACAACAGGTGGAGCAAGTGCATTGTGGTAAGTATGTTCATGAAAGCAGGAAAAATTTTACATTCCTGTGTGCATATAGGAATAGCAAGGCATAATCAGCCTCTTGTGAAAAGCAGCGTGTTTTATCTCTGCCAGCACTGCCCTATAGCTTAACAAATGGTGTGAAGGTGATTTAGTTCTGGTGTGGAATAAATTGCGTTCGTCATCTAGGTCACTTCTACAGACTGGTCATTAGTCCTATTTTTGTCTTGCATCAGCAACTTCACCAGACTAGATAAATTCAATAGGAGCAAGACCGGCAATTTGCAGACAGAGATGTAGTCTGCAAAAAAAAAAAAGCGACCTAAAAGCCCACAATTGTGGTCAGTGACAGTGTATTAATAACTGTGTCAGGAAAGGTTGTGGGGAAATCAGTGTTGTATGAGAAAAGGAGCTCAGCAATGAGCAGATGCTAAATAAATTTAAAAAGAAATAAAAATTGGAGGGTGTCTTGGGTTTTGGGGATCTGATTTCAGATAGTCTCGTACTAATTTTCTGAAAGGACTGTGTATTCTCCTCCCTCCCCTGTCAGAAGTTGTGGAAATTTATAAGCACTTTACGTGCTTTCAAATTGAGCTTTAAAGTAGACGCTCCAGACCCCCAGCTTAAACATATCTCGAAAAATGTTGACTGATGTGACTTATCCAAGCAGAGTGAGTTTGTAGATGAAGCTGACAGAAGAAGACCCCAGCAAAGCAAAATCCCAGTCTTATACTGTAAGCCCCAATATGACTGCCTTCCCTAACAGTGTGAAAAACGCTTGTTAGTGATACAAAACTCATGAGCGCTTTTTTTTTTGCACTTGCTGTATGCTTCAATCCTGTAAGGGAATGTTTTTTTTTTTTTTTTAAGTACAAGCACACACAAATTTCAATTTAATGAAATATTGTGGGAACTGATACTCAATTTTTTGTCAGGCAATAACAAAGTAGAATAAACTTTCACAGATCTCATTTTCCCAGATGAAAGCCTTAGGATATCTACTGAAATGAAAAGTACTTTCAATATTGGAAATCTGTGCTTTCTGCTCTGTGCTTTCTCTTCCATGTGGTTGGCTCAAGTCATTTCTGCAGGCAGCAGTTAGGAATATCTTCCATGAAGCTGTAAATCCTTCACGCGGGCTGCCGATAAGAGATTTCTGAGAAGATCTGAGAACTACTATTTCATCACCTTATCTCAGTATTGGGGGTAACTGAGGTACCTACACAGTGATAATGTCAAATATCCCTCTTCATTTTAAAACTGCATGCCTTATCTTACTTACAGGTAAACTTTATTTGTTTCTCAGAGTTCCTGCTACACTTCATAATTTTAATTCTCCCCAGTGCCAGAGTGGGCTTGATCTGATCCCAATCACATGCTGGTTTATGTAGTAGATGAGGTACTTTTTAATATTAACATATGTTGGCAGTATCAGATGCAGTCAGACACATATGCAAATAATGATTACCAATACACATTGTTTTTTTTTAATGCATATATAAATGGAAAAACTGTTGATCTTCTTGGTCTCCCCTTTGGGACCCTCACTGGTTTGTCCCTACCTTTCTTGAATTGTGAGGACATGATGGACGCAGCACTCCGGGTGAGACCTGAGAAGCACAGAGTAGAGTGCGGTGATGATCACATCTGTCTCTGCTATTAATGCCCCTGTGGATGGAGCCCAGAATCCAAATTGCCTTTGCTGCTGCAGCAGCACACTGCTGACTCATGTTCATCTTGTTGTCCACCAGGTCTTCTAGGTCCCTTTCAAAGAGGCTGCTCCCTAGCCACACAGATCCGGACCTGCACTGGGTTCTTTGTGTCATCCCAGGTGCAGGACTTTGCACTTTTCTTTATTAAACTTCATACAGTTCTTGCCAGCTCACTCTTCCAGCCTGTACAGGTCTTTCTGCAAGGTGTATCTCCCTTCTGATGTGTCCACCTCACCACCCTGTTTAGTGTCATCAGCAAACTTGGTGAGGGTGTTTTCAGTCACATCATCCAAATCATTTATGAAGATGTTGAACAGTGTGGGGCCAAGTGTCAAAGCCTGGGGGACCCTACTTGTGACAGGCTGCCAGTCTCAATAAAAAACATTGATCATCACTCTCTGAGTGTGGCCTGTGAGCCAATTTCCTACCCATCTTGCAGAGCACCTATCCAATCTGTATTTTGTCAGGTTCTCCAGTAGAAGGCTGTGGAAACAGTGTTGAATGCTTTGTCCAGGTAAACAACATCTGCTGCTCAAGATCTGTCTGGATTCCAACCTGGCTTTAACAAATATTCCAGAAAGTGCCACTGATTCCTTAAATAGATATATAAAGCTGTTTTGAAATGACAAAGTCTTATGCCTCAGACTTACAACAACAACAAAAAAAGGAGAATCATTATCCTGTAAATCCATTTTAGGTATATGCTCAGTACCTCCTGTTAGGACTAGTCTTCTGCTGTTGACTAATTCTAATCTGAAATTGTATTTGCTGGGATTAGGCCTACAACATTTGGGTTATCCCTGTGGTGCAAGTCTGCAGGAGGACAAACTGGGTAGCAGTGGAAATTACTGTATAAGCTCCATCTCAAGTTTAAGTGGACTGTTTTGCTTGTTAGCATGGTAGCAAAGGTAAGTATCACCACTTCGTGCTTGATAACACGTCTCACATGCCATATTCAATACGTGAGCATCAGAGCGGGGTTGTTAGGGTTTTCCAGATGAGGAGATATTTCCAAAGTACTTTATCTCCTATCTTTCTCTAGTTCCTTATTTAGCTTCTTCGCCCTTCCCTTCTGCCACCCTAGAACTCAAATTCCAGAGTAGCTTGGGTTTTGGTGCTTATTTCTCAGCCTGGAGAGCGCTAATCAGATTTGGTCAGAATCTACCTGAAATACTGACACCTTTGTTCAGAGCAGGATGTAAGTGAAAAAAACAGCAGCAAGCACCAAAACCATTTGCATGGAAAGCTGGTGTCTGCGCAATAAAGAAGTGAAAGTGGTGGTGGACAGCTGGCTGAACATGAGCCAGCAGTGTGCCCAGGTGGCCAAGAAGGCCAACGGCATCCTGGCCTGTATCAGGAACAGCGTGG
>JAOXJK010000001.1:67796437-67839334 GCA_025774025.1 Xenus cinereus
GCTCAAAGCCCCATCCAGCCTGGTCTTGAACACTTCCAGGGATGGGGCAGCCACAGCTTCTCTGGGCAACCTGTTCCAGTGCCTCACCACCCAATCATTATTTAAAAATTATTATTTTACTTTTCGTTACCAATTATTGTTGTTATTATTTCACTGTTTTTTATCTCAGCCCACAAGTTTTCTCACTTTTACCCCTCCGATTCTCTCGCTGATCTCGCTGAGCGGGCACGAGCGAGCGGCTGTGTGGTGTTTAGTTGCCAGCTGGGATGAAACCACGACACTTTGCCATAGATCTAACGCTGTGGGAAAACAGGAATAAGCCCCAGCCGTGGCTTTGACTGTCTGTGCTAACCTGCAGCTGCCAGACAACCTGCAGAAAATTTCACTCCAGCATCGGTAGCTCCAGTCCCCAGGGAGACTGTGGCCCTCCAGCTTTCTTACCTACATCTCTGTGAAGCAACGTCACTCCGTGCTAGATCCTCTGTGCTGGCAATATCCGGGAGGACTTTTATTAATGACTGAAAATGGCGTTTACTCCTGCAAGGAAGAACCAGCAACAGCTACACAGAGGTGCCTTTCATGCCTTCAAGCCAAAAACCAAGGCACCTTCTTGCAGCATGTGAGGTGTCCCTGTACCACTAATAACTTAAAGGGAGAAAGCCCTGGCTGCTCTGAAGGAGGGAAGTGCTTTCACCACTAAAAGTCACTGTTCCTCGAGAAACAAAGCCAGCAGGAGCGTGGTTTGCAAAACCTCCCTTGAGAAGCATTCTTGAGAGTGGGAACAAGGAAAGAAATGGGTGGCAGGAGCCTCTCTCAGTTCGAAGAGCTTCACCATATCGGTATTACCCAGAGAATTCCCCCTAATTTTTGAGCATTGCCCCCCTACTGCAGCAGGACGCTGGCATTGCTGGGATAAGCCTAAAAGACAAGAACTCTGGCCGTGGTTTTCTGAAGCCTGCGAATGAAGTTGCGCCGTCCCGGTTCTGAAACTCACATTATAGTACTTTGGCATACCTTCCGCTATCTAGATACTCTTGCTCCATCTAGTGAGTAAATTTATTGCTCACCCTGGCTTAGTTTTGGCTGTGGAAAGGGCCCGGGGAAAAGTGCGTAATTTGTGAATTTGACCTATGCAAAGATGAGGATTACCCAGGAAGATTCTAGGTTTCATTTTGTTGGAAGAGTAAGAATGATGGTGAATTTAGCTTACAGCTGCTCATTGACGTGTCTTTTAAATTCTTCTTAAAAGACTTGAGGGTTTTTTTAAATGAACTTTCCCATGAAAATCTACATGTTTATATTCAGTGGGTGGATTTACTTGTTCTGTGAATCAAATATGGGGGGGGGAGAGATAAAATGAAAAAAAGTTACTTAAAGTACTTTTAACTGTATCTGTTACAACCCATCTTTACTGTTCTTGTTCAGCAGCCAAAATGCATTCCTCTTTTATAAAAGAAGGAACACAAGGGCACCAGCTCACAGATCTGTGGTGCAATAAAGCCATCTCTGAGGTTTACGTGAGGGGCTGTGTCCTGCTGGGCACTGATGAGAGAAGAACAGGGACAGGGCACGATGGCATAGAGATGGGACCTTCTCCGGTGCCTGCTGAGCCCCTGTTAAGCTCAGAGAGGTCAGGATTTGCCTCTTCCTTTTTCTGTCTTTCTTCTTTTTCTTCTTGTCTTCTTCTTTGCCTTCTTCCTGGTCTTTCTACTTTGGAGACCATCTTGCTGAACCCTTGCCAGACACATCTCATGCCGTATTCCCCCTTTGCTTTTTTCCCCTTTCTCTTTCCAAAAGACATCCATTAAAACTGTGGGTGGAAAGCAGAAGGAAGGGGGTGGGTGGAAAAAAGGGGCCATGGCATTTTTTTCTGAGGGTTTGGTTTTGGGCTCCTGTTTGATAGTCAAGGAAGAAAACTGCTTTTTTTCGACCGGCTGTGGGTGAGACCCCAGGGGTTCGGCAAGCCCTCTTGGTGCACCCCACAGCCTGACCTGCACCAGGCATCATCCTCACCCTGCTGCTTTCTCTGCAGCCTGGCTTGTGCCTCACAGTGTGCCCAAAAAACTGCTGCTGGGGTCACCCCACACCACCTCTTGCCTGGGCCCCCCTGGCCGTGCATGACCAGGCTGGAAGCGGCGTGACTGAGACCTGTTTGCTCTGTCTGAGCATGCGTGTGGTTTATGGAGTGGTGACAACGTGATGTGCATATTTCGACCAGATGTGGTGGCTACGTAGCGTGGTAGCAGCAGGGACACTTGACTGCACAGTAAGTGCCATTTTCTTGGGGTAGGAGTTTCCTAATTTTATTTGAAAACTCCTGTTATTACTTCTGAGTTTGGTTAAGCCCATGTAATAGATATATATATATATATATACACACCATATATTAAAATATATAAATATATATTTTCTGAAAACATACAAGCTGAAGACATAGGGCTTCCATGGCTAACGGGATTTTCTGCTTTTAAGTCAAAACAGTTTATTATTTTGAAAAAGGATTTAATAAGGAAAGCTCCCTTCCCCCACCAAAACCCCCATAAAAACATGTCAGTACTATTTTGTGCCTATTAAGGCCAAAATTATACAGGACTTACAGACGCTATCTCAATGCTTTTGCATGGCCGTGGCTGCCTTGTTTGTTGGTTCAGCATTAAATGCAGAGTGACGGTGAGCGACTCATAGAGCCGTCTATAGAGACCCTGATCCATGTCTTCCCTCTACGCTCTGTGCCATCAAATATCCTTGATCTAATTCTTTTGCACAGTACTGTTTTAACGTGGTCTTGAACAACAAGGTGTTATTTTCGTAAATTCTGTGATTGGAAGCAATGGTGAAGAAAGTCTGTTCCCATATTTACCTTTCCCAGCACACAACGTGGCACTGGGATCCTGCCTGGTGTAAGTCTGATGGTCTTACTGGTCCTGCTGTTGGCCTGAGGGACTCTCAGGACCACGCTGAAGGAAATACAGCAGTGTGTCTATCACTTTCAACTGTAACTGGGTGCTAAAATCCTGCTTTTCTATATAGATAAAAAGCCACGATCTTGACAGTGAATGCAGAGTAATGCCCAGGTGATGTTTGCTGCAGTGTTTGTCCTGGAGTCCTGTCTTAGCCAAATTTCAGGTCAGGCAGCTGGTTTGCCTTACCTTGCAGCTTTAGACTGACAGTGCTCCTTGGCTTCTTCCATTTTAAATAGTTATTTTTATTATTACTAGCAATTAGATTGCTTCCTTGCTCTATCTATGAGCTGCCTCCGTTCATTTGTGAGTGATACAGTCCCTAGAGACATCCCAGGGGAGGTAAAGGAGGTCATCGCTCATTATTTCTAAGGATCGTAGCTTTTTCACTCACTTCTGAGGGTTGGTGGCCTTGCATGACCTTCACAGCTCACAGTGAAGATGTGTTCTCATCTCACATGTCCCCAGGTTGTATGACCCTGACTCGGAGGTTTCCACATTCTTACCTGCAGACTGTCAGGAACACTGTCATCTTTAATGCTGTCGTCAAAAACTTCAGATTTGCACGTCTGACCTAGTGAGCGGAATAACATTTGCAGGTAAAAAGATAACAAAAATCAGAAATCTGCCTAAGTCAAATCAGAAAATCTGCTCAGGATCTGCCTTCCCAAGTTAAGGAATCAATACAGAAAGGCAAAGAGAAGGAATACAGATGGGGAAAACTTCCGAATTAATTAGAAATTGTAGAAATCTGACAACCAAGTGTTATTTTTTCCTATGAGGCAAAGCTAAATGCATTCAGAGGGCAAAAGACAGGCAGCGTAAGATGAAGTGACTGACTGCTGATTTTTTGACCCCATGGAAGAGGAATGGATACGCTTTGGTGAAAAATAGCAAGGAGAAGCCTTCAAAATATCTGACTGCCAGAGCCTTCTGCTGAAGTACAGGAGATGGTGGGAACCCTGTGAAGATCTGTGCCGTCGTGACCAGCGCTGCCCCCAGTAGGGTTCTTAACTGCTGCTGAAAGATGCTCTGATTATATTAAGGAAATGGGACAATAGGACTGGACTCAAAACTGCTTTTAAAAGACAGAAAACTGTCCTGGGAACTGATTTAATTCATCAGTTTACCTAACGGATGACCAGGCATTTCCTGTCGTGACTGTGACCGAAGGCTTTTAGCTATGCCTGGGAAAATGCGGATGAGTTAAAGAAGCTCAAGTGGTTCCTTGACAGAAGTAATGAGAAAGATGGACTACAAGAAAAGGGCGGTGAATTTACAGAGTTCCTGTGGAGAAGAAAGCAAGATGTTACAGTGGGGTGGCAGCTACTGAGCAGATACTTGGGATGGCTAATGTACGAGAGAGCAAGGAATTTGTCAAAGGCAAAAGAGACTCTCTGTGGAGCTTTTTAAAACACGCCATAGTTTTCTGAGTAAAAATGAACCAGTCATCTGATCAGTTTTTTGAATCTCTGGTCCTTTGAAGGTTTTATGTTGGAGGCAATTCACTTCCCTTGAACTCTTTTCTATGTGAACGTGGTCGGATGAACCTGGAATCAAACCAACCCTGTAGGCCACGCGAGACCATTGTAGCTGATATTTTGACCTGGAAGTGAAGTGCCAAGACAGCATCTGAGGAGATTGTTCCTGTGGTGCCTTCAGCATGGGCTAAACTAGATGTATCATATATGTAGGGCGCATACCAAAAAGGAATTCAGGAAGAAAGAATTGGCCAGATTCTCTGAAATGCAAGTCCCACTGAAAATCTAACAGCACCTTGGGAGCTCTGCGTCTCTGTTGCTGACCGGACTCCTCTTGTGGGGGGGAATGGGGAATTGGGGCTAAAATTCATCTTGTCACAAAATGTCTAAAGGGATCTTTTCATGGACCTCAAGCTTCAATCTCACGTGAAAGACCCAGTCTCTAGCCACAGGATGCTCTTTGGACTTCTGAGCCAGATTGTCTGGGGAATCATTGCCACCAGGTCTGCCAGCGCTCAGGTTTCCTCTGGGAGACCTCTCAGCAGATCTGTCCTGCTCTCTCTGACCTTGGAGACCTCTGATCTCATGGAGTCACAGCCCAAATTGTCTACAGCAAATCAGTAGTTGGCAGGACCCAGTTTAGTTCAGATTGTGATTTAAAAAAAAAAAGAAGAAAAAACCCCACGTACTTTGTTTTTCTGTTTTACTATCCTTAACATCCATTTTAGGAAAAAAATATATATCTAAAGACATTTCCCTACAATTTCAAAGGCACTTTATGGACTTCAATACACTTAGTAGGTGAAAGGCCGAAAGGTGTATTAAATTGAGGTGTTATATGAATTGTCACCTGGCACCTGTTGGTGGGGGCACAGCCCGCATGGGGGTCACCCCCGGCTTGTCCCCAGCTGCTCCTTGAGATGGAGATAGTGCCGTGACGATCATTCCAAACATCCAGAGCTAATACAATTGGTACTTGGCTTTTAAGCTTGAGGACGCAGAGCGAATGGTTTTATTCCTGTGCACTGTTTCTGAAGTCTTAAACTTGGTTATGCATTTTTTATTCAAATGCTCTACTCTTTCAAAGGACTAAACAGTGCAATCCTGCCCAGGGTATTTGGAAGCAGTATAAAAGTACAAATAATGTTGGCAACCCATTGCTGTTATTTTTGCAGTTTATTTTAATTAGTAACCAAACTTAAATATAATTTTTCGACTCTGTATTTTTTTATTCCAAATCTTTAATGTCTTCCAGATCCACTCCAGGTTCACTAGACTGGGTGGTAACTAAGTCTTATTTTTGATCCAGAAGAAACTGCCGTGCCCATTTTGAGCATTCCTTATTTGCTTACTTTTGCTCTTTTATTTTTAGCTGTATTTTGTATTGCATTTCTCTCTCCCTGTGTATTTTAAAATGATTTTAGACTTTTAATTTTTTTATGTGGCATTGATTCTTGGCACTGAGGTTAAAGTCTGGAGCTGAGCAAACTATGAAATTACTGCATCAGCACAACCACTTGAAAGTCTCTGTTCTGTGCTCGGCCCTGCGTTTGTCAAACCTCTGCTCAACCACTGTGCAGGATCCTACGTAATATCTTCCTCAGCTGGGGAAGAGGCAGAAGGAGAGAGAGGTGACAACACGAGTCACTCATCATTTACCTGTTAGCTACCATCCAGAATTTCCCTACTGAGCCCTGAAATGCAAAATGGTCAAAATTTTTCCTTGTAAGTGAATCATAAAAAGCAACACCTCCCCACACCCCCTCCCGGGACTCTTCTTTTTAGTATGTTCTACACCAAAATCTCTTTTACCAAGTGGAAGTGCAGCGGTAAGGGTTGCTGCTGCTGGTTTGGTTAAGTGTGGGTTTCCCTCGATGATGCCCAGGATGGGCAAAGTTCTGGGCCAGTGACTGATACTCTGTGCGTAGAAATGCTGTGACGTTGAAATCTGGCTCTTTGCATCTCTTGGGAAGCTAGAAACACGGAGGGAAATTCAATATGCTTAGGAAAGAGAGGTTCTTCAGTTTCCCAGTGAGACTCCGTGTGCTTCAGGAAGAGATTAAAATAATCTTTAAAGCCACGATATTCCTGCTGAGTGAAGGTATTACGTGCAGAGGTGCATCTTGGCGTAGCACCTTTGCTGATGCCGCTGCACCCTTCACACCAATGATCACTAGTGGGTTTTCAGAGAAAAAAGAAGGCCTAACTGTAGCTCTGATGGGCCCCGGGTGGCACGGGCATGGCATGGGACAGAGGGCTGAGCTCTGTGGGCGGCTACCGCGTGGCTAACAAAGCTGAATCGTCCCTCAGCTGGGACTCGGGCTGTTTGCAGCTGGGAGTGCGTGGGAGGCAGCTTCACAGCCAACGCAGACCCCAAGGGAGGTCACTGTTGTCTCCTCCCTTTCCAAAGGCTGCATCCTTCTCGTCCTTCCCTTCTTCCTTGCTTTCTCCTACATTTGGCAGCGCTGCCACCTCTCCTCTTTCTCTTCTTATAGACTCAGAAAGGTTTTAGTTGGAAGGAACATTTAAAGATCACCTTGTCCATCTCCCCTGCCACGGGCAGGGACATCTTTCATTAGATCATGTTGCTCAAAGACCTATCAAAACCTGGCCTTGAAGACTTCCAATGATTGGACATCCACAACTGGGAAACCTGTTTCAGGGACTCAACATGCTCATCATAAACAGTATCTTCCTTACCTCCAATCTAAATCTACCCTCTTTCGGTTTAAAAACATTGACCTTTGTCCTGTTACAACAGGCCTTGGTAGAAAGGCTGTATCCATCTTTATTATAATGCCCTTGAAAGGGCATGACAAGTTCTCCCCAGAGCTTTCTCCTGGCTCAATGGAAGCTCTCTAGACCTTCCTGGTCTCTTCTAGCCCAAGAAGCAGAGGCCTGCGCTTGTGGTGAGGGAAATGCCGAGGTAATGATTTAGCCTGTAAAACTAGAAATCTTTGCGCCGCAAGCACTACCTACCCAAACCTCATCTCTGAGTCATGGCGGGCTGTCCCAGGGATTAAAGCAAAAGAGCATCTCCCTCTGGGTGTGCGGAGTCACAGGTTGCTGCCTGGGTGATTGTCGTTGTTGAGACGGACACGACACGCATGAAGTTGTGAACAAAAGATCCCACTTTATTATTTTAACAAACTCTTTTATATCTTTCTTAGGAATATGTGTCCATATATAATCGGTTCACTCAAAGTCCAGCAGTTCATGATTGGATGACTTCCTGCTTCTTTGTTCTCTGCTCGAACTTCAGTAACTTTCCTCTGCTGGCAGTCTGACAGGTCCTTAATCTTGTTTCCTCCCAGCTTCTCAGGACTTTCAGGCCTCTTCAAGGATGCACAGGTGTCTGCTCAAGGCCGATGTTAAGCTCACCATTCTGCTCCCTCGGACCGGCCGAGGTTTCCCCCAGGTGATCATCTCAACTGTCTTGCCCGGTGTGTACTGAAATCAGTGCTGACGGTCCACCACTGCTCTCTGCTTCTGCTCTTTGCAGTCCTTCCTCTCTGTGTCTGCGTGCATCGGGCACACGCTTGTGACACGACCGAGGCGTGTGAAGGCGTGGTGCCTGCCTTGCCCTGCTGGATGCTGCGTCGTGCTGTGCCGATGTTGATGATGGTTTCCTGCCCCCTGCGGCAACAGGGACCGTTTTGAAAACTGGAAACCTCCAACCGGCGTCGTGGAGTTGTGACTCCAGCCCCTCGCTGGGGAGGGGGTGTCCTCCTGGTCAGCGGGGGCTTGTCCCCAGGCTTCTCCCTTCTCAGAAGCCTGACGGCACAGCAAGCTCCAGTCCCCGGACCTCACCGACCCTCTTCTGAAAGCAGGCTTGACCAAAACGGCGAGGAGGGCAAGCAGCCCTGCTGGCACAGCAGGCAGCTGGCAGCAAGGGGGCATCATGTTCCCAGAGTGTTAACTTTCTTTCTTGATGTTAAATTAATATACAATGGAGTGTTATAGATGTTCCTTCTACATCTGAGCCGCAGTTAGAGGACTTGTGTTATTAATGCCAAGTATAATAAAAATGTTTTCTAGTTCCCCCTGCCATCTTGTGTTTCATTGCCTTTTTTTCCTTCCAGAATTTCTCTTTCTATCGTAATTCTTGGTTGATCTTGGCTTCCATAGACCCTGTCCCTTTCTAGGACTTTCTTTAGTTGGTTGCATAGTGCATTTTGGATTGATGCTCTTCCTTTGCTAGCATGTTTGTTTATTTACAGAGGAACAGTGAGGGAGTGCCTGGGGAGGATCTTTGCTTCTTCCTTTTGCTTTAATATTCTGTCCGTCATCTCATATCACCTCCGAGAATCTCTGGACTGATGGCACCACCTCTGGCTCATGCCAGAGTGTTCTGTCCTGGGTCCTCTGCCTTTGATTCCTCGCAAAGCAGGAGAATAACCTGAGCCTTACAGATTAGTGGATGGGCAACACCCTCTAATGCAGCTGGTGAATCTGTGCAAAATGGAGGTATTACCCTAAAATCCAAACCAGTGCTGTGTCCAAACACATAAAATCCAAAACAAGAGCACCAAAGTCAGAGAATTAGAAAGGAGACACCTGTAAAGTGTGGGGTTTCCATATCTTTGTGGGGAGCGATCAGAAAGGGAGGTTTGAAAAAATACTGTGATGAAATATGGCTTATAAAAATTCTGTGTCCTCTTATAGACCCAAATTTGTCTGAATCGGTGTCTTCTTACTATTTTCTTCTCTAGTGCATAATTTGAGGGAGGGTTCAAATATTTCAAATATTTCCTAAAGCCCGAAAAAACTGAAAACATTTTTGCTGGAATTTTAATGGGAAATCTTTCTGAAATTTTTTTTTTTTTCTTTTCATTGCTACCGGCTAGAGAAGCTTTATCCGTGTGATAATGACGCGTGCCAGCGTTGGACCGTGCCCTTACCTCATGCAAGTTCCCAAGTCACTTTCGAGACCATATATAGGGCTCATTCCCTTACCTCTTGGGCAGGAGGCAGGGTGCCACTTCGCCGTGCCAGCTGCACTTCCCTGCAAGCCTGCAGAGGAGAAGTGAAGAAGCATTTTTCCTACTGGATGACAACGGAAATTCTTATGCAGGCAGAAATGTGATTACCTCAGCTATAATTTACAGGGACACCCAGGATTCTGTCTTGGAAAAAGAAATGTGCTAGAGGGTGTTTAATAACCAGAAATGTTCAGGGTGCCTGTGTAACATGTTGACTGTAGGACGATAGCCTCCCCCTTCCCCGAGAAGTCATCAGGGGATTGATTTAAAGTAGCAATAAGCATATTGGGAGGCAGTAGAAAGATCAAAGGACAGTATTACAGCTGGTTTCCAAAGTATTTTATTCACAGAGCGAGCATATCTGATCCTCTGCTCGATGGAGCTGATGGTCACATAAAACGCTGCTTCGTGGGTCACTGGGGCCAAGACGCTGGGGGTAACTTTGATATTACTCTTTCTCTCTAACCATCTGTCTGTCATCATCAATATCCTTCCCAATGATTTACCATCCAGACTCTTGCTTGATCTCTGTCCAAAATTGATTGTTTGACATGTTAAAGTAATTCATCAGCCATTCCCGAAGCCAGATTTGGGGGCAAAATAAATAATACCAAATTAAAAAAAAAAAAAAAGAAAAAAGTGTAATGGTTTTCTCTGTAAGGAAGAGGCTGGTGAGACAGAAGGGATTCCCTGAGAGTGTCCAGAGCCAGCCAACACTGCTTTAAATTGTGCTTGAATAGAAAAATGGGCCCTGGGAGACATCAGCAGCCTGTATGTGGTGACGAGCACTGGTGGGTGCCTGGATCCTGGGCCTGGAGAGGGGAAACCGAGGCGGCAGGGTGAGAACAGAGAAGAAAAAAGGAGCATTCAGGTTGGTTTGGTTCAGCCCTCTGCCTGTTTCTTTTTTTCACTTCTTGTTCTTTCCCCTTAGACAAGGAACACTGCTCACTCCTTCCCTCTTCAGCCATGATACTCTATTGTGGCTTGTTCCCAGCCCAGCAAGCCTTGGTTGGGCAAAATATCTTCAGGGAAGGGCGTGTGTGTGTGTGCGTGCACTTTCATGCCTACTTAATGTGAGGGCTGTTTATCAAAAGGGCTGCCCTTAGAACATGAGGCATCCTGAGGAAGTGGGCAATACTCCATTCGACATGGAGTGCCACAAATGAAGAGAGATGGTTCAGAGTGGCAATGAATTTCACTGCAGTCAAATATTTGAGCTATTCCTACTAATCTTGAGCTGCTGCGGTGACTGGTTTAAACTAACCATTATTTTCCAGCAGCACAGAGCACCGTGTGGACCCTGAATATCTCTGGTGACCAGACAGACTGCCTGAGGCTGGGGCTGGCACAGCTGAGGAATGGCCAATGGTGCAGTGAGCTCATGTCTAAGCAAGCAATGGTGACCATGTTGACTGGAGTCAGAGACTCCACAGTGAGACAATGGGAGCCCCATGCAAGCATAAATCAAGAGTGGACTCCCCTTCCGTGGAGGAAGGACTGGATTCAAAGACAAGGTACCTGAAGGGGAATAAGGGAGGTGGGGTGATGAAGATATGTAAATTTTGCTCCTCTTAACTTTCCACAGGATGGAGGACAGAGTACACACAAGATGTGCATGAAATGCAGCGTTGGAGACAAAGTGGTGGTAGAAACCTACAACAGAAGCAAGAACAGCTCTGCATCCAGCAGCAGCAGGTGGTAGAGTGTCTCATCAAAATCTGGTGTATTGCCAGGCTCTGGCCAGCAGAGATGAGAGGCTGAGGGCCCCTTGTGACCAGGGACACAGTCTGTGTCCCCATGAAGAGATGCTTGGGTACAGCCCCAGCTGCCCTGAGCACTGTGCAGCATCTCTGCCAGGTGTTGAGTGAGTGTCAGTACCTAACGATCTGGGTGGAAATGAGTTGTTCCAACCCTGGAGCAGGTGGGCTGATCTTCCTAAAAGAGAGGTGTAACTGATGATACCTCCTTTAGAGGTCCAAGGAGCTGCCAGTTCTGCTCCATCATCAAACCCAGCTGAGATGCTGCAGAGAGGAGGCGTTTCCTAGAAAGGGCTGGGAGACCCTCAGTGAGAAGGTGGCTTTCGTGGGGTAAGAGAGCGTTAAGCAGTGAAGTGAGGACAGGGAGAAGCAGCACGTAAAATGTTTCAGTTGTCTGTTTTGGTCAGGAAAATAGTTTTGTGTTTGGAAGATAAACCAAGCCCTGAAGGAGAAGGAGCTGATCCAGGCTCCGTGGGTGGTGTCAGCCCTTCCCCGGTTGCAGAGATGGGCCAACGCTGTACAATGGAGTGCATTTTTGTGTGCATTTGGACTGCTCCAAAATGCTTTTTCTTTTAAACCTTGACGTGTGCTTCGCCCCAAGGGACTAATGCTGTTTGAACTGTTTTGGTCAGCTCAAAATAGAAATCTGACCACGAGCGAGCTTGTGTGTAAAACTCACTGGTGTGCGTGGGCTGGGCAGCACTGGCCTTGCCTTGCACAACTGGGCAGAGTGGGGCGGTGAATCCGCTCCAGTTCCTTGCTGTAACCGAGGGTTGGGTGGAAGATGAACATTTGGGGTGGCGTGTGTGGTCACGATGCCAGGCTGTGTAACCGTTTCCTCATCAGTAAATGATGTTGCTGGTCGAGGTGGGGTTTTAGGAGAGAGAAGCACCCACACAGCAACGCAGGTCCTCGTGCGCTGCTTTTATCTGCCAGCAGCCCAATTCCACAGAAATTACATGTATCAGCAGCAGCCTGCCCATATGTGTGTTGCCTAAATGTGTGCTCCAGAGAGGGCTCTGTACCAGGTGGGGGCACCAGGAAGCCTTAGAGATAACACCACCCTCTTGAGCGCCACGGCTGCCGTACAAAAGTTCGGTTGATTCCTTTAAATAGGGAAACCGGTCCATGAGGCTTTGCGTTTTCTCCCAGAGTGACTCAATTTTTCTGCTGGTAGTATGATGAATAGCAGTTTGTGAATTTGCCAGCCCTGGTGTAATGCATCCTTGGATGAATGTTATGGGGGTTCTTTTTTTTTTTTTTCTTTAGTCTGCGTTTGTTTTTTAACTACAGTTGGCAGGGTGGTAACTGGTTACTTCAAGTCGGTAGACTCAATGGTGCTCAGTCTGAATTTCCTTCTGCTTTCCGAAAGTGGGCTTGGATATTTATGTGAAACCGCACTTTTCAAAATGCTTCTCTGTGACAACAATTTCTGCTGTTAAAAACTTTTTAGTTTGTGTACTGCAGCTACATAACTTAATTAAAAAGGTGATGAGCAATTTCATTCATCCTCCATAAGCAGGAGATGACGGTGACCGGCAGTTATGTTAAAAAGATGGGTTGGACTCTGACTCCTTTTGCTGCAGGTTGTAGACTTGCCAGCCCAGTAACTTTCTGGAAATAGCTTGTTGTTTTTCTTGGCAATTTAGTGACCTACTCAGTTCTAGACATCTGGCTGCCGTATAATACCGGATCAATTTGTGCACCTATGACGGCCCGGTGTCCTTAGGTTTGAAAAGTGGCTGTTGCACGTTCATGAGGATCCCAGCATGGATGCTTTTGGCTTGCTGTGTGGGAACAGGCTGGTTCTGCATGCTGGTATCTGACCTCCTTGATGCTGACAGGCGTGAATTGTGCTAGCGCTGGGTGGCAAGACTGTTTCTGCACCAGGCACAGCGCTCAGCGTTCCAGCTAATGGGCCAGGAATCCAAAATATTGTGTCAGTACAGGTAGTACTGGACGATGCTCAGTCAACACGATGGGTTTTTTCTCGTTCAGCTCCGGCTTTGTGCGTAGATGAAAGGTGATCTAGAGCTTGCTTATCCTCCATGAACAGTAAATGAAAATTGTCCTTCATAAGGATGTCAGGTATGTTTCCTAATGAGATCTCACAGAACAAACACACTTACTTTGCATGTACATGACAAGGTCAAGAGATATGAATCTTTTTAATGTCTATACCACTCGAGTTCAAAAGCAAATGCTAGTCCCCAGAGTGTGATGTGTTGCCATTTTAAAGCTGTGAGTTAGTATTTCCATCCATTGTGTCGAAAACCTGTTGCACTGTGGGGACAGAAAACACAACCCATTGTGCTCAGAAGGAAGAACAATACTTGAACAAAGACATGGCGGTTTTTTTTTTCCTTCTGTCCTTGAGTAAGCCAAACCCACCATCTAGAACGCATTTAAGAAATCCAGCTGAATAGAGAGCAATAATGGGTGTTCACGTTGTGTTCTGTCGCTTTAAAATGCCTAATAGCCTTGGCAGTCTTATTTTAGGTCATGTCACGAGGGAGAAGCTGACATACAAGCGAGGAGGACCCGGCGCGTAGTCTGACGTGGTGCGGGATGGAGAAGGCAAACAATCACGAGTCCCCCTGTAGCGGTCCCGCTTTATGGAGCTGGCAAAGAAATACGCTCTCTACGAGAACCAGCTAAAGAGCTCAGGGCTGCCCTGGGAATTTCTCTCTCATTTTATATTCCCCCAAATCCACTTTTGGCACCTCCAGCGACTACAGAGTTGAAGGGATAAAAGCAGCCCATTAGGGGGCCGAGCCCAAACCCCACGGATGTCGCTGAGAGTTTGTGCCAGGAATGGGGCTTGGTGGGGTTTGGTTATGAGCCTTTAGCTTTTCTTCACGGGTTATGGACGATTTAACTACTAGTGAGTGCCGGTGGCTCCCACTACCTGCCCCTTCCCTGATGGCCCTCCGCGGGGTCGAAAGTAGTGGGTTTTGCCTCCCCCTCTCTCCTAAAGATCACCCTTGTGTTTTTCTCTGCATCTATTAGCCAAAAAGACACTATCTAAAGTGAAAACACATTCCATTATTGTAGTTTTGCTCCTTGGAATGTTATGACACATCCCTCAGATATCGGCTTTGTTAACTGTCAACAAATTAGTGTCCTTTCACTCCCAGCGTGTGCACTCACGGGTCCCCTTGGCCCCTGCTGTTACAGAGAGCAGCACGAGGCTGCGGTCCAGGGAACACTCCCTTTCCTGACCTTTTGCCCCAAAATTCACCTTCTTGGCAGCTGAATGGTGGGACAGCATCCCCCAAGCTAGGAAAGCTTCCCCTCCTTCTCTAGCATTAGGAGAAAATGCTTAGCCTGAAATTTACTCGCTGCTGCCAGCAGAACTGGAGGAAAAAAAAATATTGGTTATCCCTTCTGTCCTGATTTATTTTATATGCTTTATGAAAGCAGATTCAGGTGTTGAACAGCATCACTTGGACAGTACTTGCAGCAAAAATCCCGCCTGAAAGCCTGACCCGGCAGTGCTGTACGCTGTGCTGGGAAACTGGTGCTAATGAGGGAAACCACAGCCTACCAAGGCAGGAGGAGGAAAACAACCCTCCAATTTATCTCTGTTTATCTCTTAGCTCTGGCTCTGTTCTGTTAGAGAACTGGAGCGGTGAGAAAGTCCGTGTGAATTTTTCTGCACCCTCCTGCGGCCTTAAGTTATGGCTGGACAAGGGTCTCAGCCTGTTTTGCTCCAGCAGATTAGCCACAGGACCACCCTTTTCCTCCTTCAGTAACCCACAAGGTCTTGTTGGGAGACTGATGCCATCTCAGGCTGAGCAATTGTACTGGAAAAGGCCGAGAGCTGGGTCCGTGGCACGGTCAGTAAATACTCATGTCCGTAGGCCTGCTCTCAGGATTTAAATCGGCGTGAGAGATGCCAGGGTCCGGGTCCCTGCGATCTGGGGATTATAAACCAGTTATTTTAATCACACGATTAGAATTTAGATAAACAGCCGGTGAATAACCAAGGCATGGCCCCCAAATACATTGAGTCAGACACACCATTTAAGGAAAATGAGATGGGAATAGCTTCATTCCAGCGCAAGGCTTATCCCAAAAACGTTCCAGCCTTCTGCTCGGGACACTGACAGGAGGAAGCTTCATCTTGCAGGCTTCTCCACTCACTTTTGCCTGCAAAATAATTACGCAACTTCACTGCTTTACCGTGGTCTGTGAGGCAGCACGTTACCTTTACGATACGCTTAGTTTTCTTAAGTAGCTGCTGTGTATGGCCAAGGTCAATTAATATTCATATTAATTGAGCATGGAAGCCCTGCTTTCTGCTGAAGAGCATAAGCAGCTGAATCAGACTTCAGAAGGAACCCTCTGACTTTTTTCACTTAGAGATCTAAATTTTAGGAACAGATGTACCACATCTGATTTCTGTGACCCCCAAGCAATCAGGCTGACCACGACGGTACAACAGAGAGAGCGAAGGAGCTCTGGGCATGTTTGTTAGTCAACTCTGCTTTCACGTCTCACCCTCGCTCCCATCATGCGTCCTGACTTTCCTTTTCTTGTTTGCTGTTTTGAGGGGCAAAAGGTAAATTCAGGGTGAATTTCAGCATGGAGAGAACGGATTATTGGTGTTTTAATGCCAGCCTTGTCTTTTAATGCATGGAAATTGCCGCCTGGTCTCCTGTGAAGTCAGTTTACACTAAGGTCAAAGTCTTGCAAATACTCAATTAGGAGACCAGTCAAGTATGTGGGATTAAGTTGTTTATATAAATGTTTGCAGAACCAGAGCATGAGTTCACAGGCAGGCATGGGAGCTCTGGGTTCCCAGCTGATCCATAAAAAGGGTCAAACACAGTATACTGATAAATGTAGCATTTTGACAAAAAGCCGACTAGCCCCAGCCTAGTCCTGACTGGAGCTTCCAGTACCCGTTCCCTGTTGTTTATCAAGGTTAAGCTGGAGGCTGATGGAATTGTGGGATGTAGCATTTACAAACAAATTCAATCTCTTCGCTGGTCACCGCTGCACAGCTCTAGACATATATAGACGGTTGAGAGTGTTAAAGGAGATTCTGCTTTAAGTAAAGCAGGAGCTCCCACTGACCACCAAGAAGCAGCTCCGGTGTGAGCTGCAGGAACGAGCGAGGGTGGAAGAGGTCCCATGGAATAAGGTCTGAAGATACAGGGTAGCGTAACTGGCTGGAGTTTTCTGCATTTGCTCCTCTCTTGTTTCTGCTTCTGGTATCAAACTCCTGAGAGAAGCTAGATAAAGTGCCTGGTTTTCAAACCAGGGAAAGATGGAGGAGAAAATTAACTCCTCTTATGGAGAGAAGCAAATGCTTTATAACTCCAGCTTGAATTTTGTAAGCCTTGGCAGGACTGATGGGGAGTGTAGTGGAAGAAAAACTAGGCAAGGGGGTGAAAAAAGGAGCGTTTCACGCATTTATCCATGGAATGCATAATTTCTGCAACGTAATTTTGAGTTGGTGTCATTTTTACAATAAATTTCTACAATCTCTCAGGAAAAGCAAGGACTCCAACGTTCTGAAAGCGTTTGATGCCTGGTTGCCTCCTTTCTGTGCTGGTCAGGGCAGGGAGAGATGAAGCCATCAGTGAGCAAACTTTACCCAACCCCGGTGTGCCAGAAGGAGGAGTGACTGCATTATGCTTGGTTTTTTATCCTGTGGGTAGCTGGCATGAGACTATAAGGAAGTCCCTTATGCCCTTGTATTTTTTTAGGGTACTTTCCTTGGACAGCTTGTGGTTATGCTGTTGAGAGTATGCAACTGGTGTCTTTTGAGATGAAAGGTGCTGTGTCAGTGCAATATGTTGCTTTTGTTGCTTGAATTTGTTTTTAAGCACTGGTATCTGTACTGGAGTTATTAATAGACTGAATTGTCCAAGCAGGGATTCTTCACCTCTCTCCCCCCCGCTGCAAAATACATACTGTATTCCTGTTGCTACAACATATAGAGCTATCTTACAGCTAGTACAGTCTGTTTTTCACTAAGTGCATCAGTGAACAATGTTTAAACAAAGTTTAAAAAAAAAAAAAAGAAAGAGAAGTACTGGCAACAAAGAGATGACTTATCATTTGCAACTTTAAAAAGGAGCCTGCAGCTATACGAATCTGGAAATAATATAAACTTAACCCACAGGACTGTTGCATTGGTTTTAGAAGAGCTTACTTTAAAGCTGGTATGTGGGCTCGCTAAGAGACTGAGTGGTTGGCAAGGATGCTAGCGATTTATGGAATGTGTCTTTGGAAAGGATTAAAGCAAAAAACATGTTGCTTCTTACCAGCTCTGAGCTAGGAATATAGCTCTAAGGGGCGAGCGTTAAATTTTAAGCATCCAGTATGTAAAGCTTTTAAAGAATAAACTTTTTTCTTTCCTTGCCCTGGTGCTTGGGATCAAATTCAGTCCAGACCGGATAGACTAAAAATCATTCCCATCTGACGTCCAGGAAAAGGTCAGGAGTTAAAGGAGTACTGGCAGTGGTGAAGCAGTTCCCAGCTTGCGTAAGTACTTTTTGTGAACTGCCCAAGATAACAGTCAGCATTTTAGCTCTAAACGTCCCAAGCCTCGTATAACTGTGCCTCTTCATTTTCTCCCTCTAAGCCCGTTTTAAAAACTGCGTTGCACCAAGTAAAAGCACAATTAAAACTGAAGCCTGACAACTCGGTTAAAATGCAAAATCCCTATGATCTGCTTGGGAAATCTTTCATTTTCTATGTCCGTTGGCTCTGTAATGACTCACTCTCTGTCTTAGGTATTGATGGCCCAGCTCCTCACTGTGTCGTCCTCTTTCTGTGGCATCCCCCGTCCTAGGCTCTGTTTGAAAAGACAGTGACAAATCTCTTTAATTGGCACCATCTTTCTCTAATAGAGGTTCCCTGTCACTAATGAAAACAACTCCATGTCCTCCCTGCGTGCGTGTGAGTGGATGTGTTGTTGCATCTGCATGTGTTTGCAGAAGGCACTAGGGCATGACTTGCTGCCAAACCCAACTTTCTACCCAGTGTGGAGGAGAGGAGAGTCATGGTGCTTTTCTCAGTCCAAACATTGATGCCAACTCTCCAAGTGCTCCTCCCCTTAGGGAACCACTGTTTCACCCTCTCTAGCGGGGTGTTGCACAGGGAGAAGTCTCCCCCCCAGCAGTAGAGCCCATCCCACGAAAGGCTTCAGACATCAGGTGGATGCTGTAGGTGGGGGTTGGTGCAAATGGCAGAGTTTTTCCCCAACAGCGTGTGTTGCAACGGGCTGTGCTCACCTGTTGTGTCACTCCTAAGTGCAGGGGTAGATCCACAAAGTTGCAGAGCAGAAGTGTGCTCTCTGTCAGGGAGCAGCATCAAGCCAGCTGCCACCAGCAATATAACGGCCATGGTTATTGGTGCTATGGTTTAGTGATGGTTTCTTGTGAGTTTTAGGTTGATGGTTGGACTAGATGATCTGAAAGGTCCCTTCCAACCTAGGCAATTCTATGGTGCTATGATCTAGCAGTACTGATAGTCCAAAATATTTTCAAAACTACAGCCACTTGCACAATGTGAGGGTAGATGCTGTTGAAAATAGGACACGCGGGTTTAAAGACAACAGCTGTTAGAAATAATTTCCGAGAGGAACAGTGTCCCTTTTCCTGCAAGCATGGCTGCCATCCCCTAGTCATCTGCTCTTTCCCCACATGGTCATTTGGCTACGCAAAGAAGAGACCTGGTTCATGGTGACACAGCAGCGCGATGTGAAGGTGTATTATCTGTTACCTGTCCACTTCCACCCATGTCTTGGTGACTTCAGGGATGAAAACACAGCTCTGATCCTCAGGTGCAGAGCTGGAGTCTTTGGAGATAGAGGATCACCTTAGTGGGTCTGAGTAATTTTGAAGGGCTTTCACTGATTCTGGCAGTTTCTTAACAGCATCCTTCCCCTAAGAGACTTTTTCTCTGTCTTTCTGACCACTCAGTCCTGTGGAGATAGTGTGAATACACAAGGCAGGATGGGCTCAGTTTAGGGGTGATCCATGTTAAAGTCCTCCTCCAGAATTTGCACCGGATGGCCTTTGTGGTCTCACTTTGAAATCCTTGCTGGCTTACTGTAGAAACTGGCTGTGGTGGGATCTGTGTATGACTTAATTTCCAGTGTTTAGGAAATATTCTGCTGCACTTGTTTTGACAATGAATGCGTACCATAAAAGCATGATATCCCATATTAATTGTGAGGCTCTGAGAAGTAATAAGACGGCTAAAATGTAGAGATGAGCACCTCTTTCTTCTTTAAAGTGTAAATCCTAAAGCTATGCCTTCTATGTTTAGAAAAAATGAATTTGTCTCCAAGTGAACGACATAATACTGAAAGCTCATCTTTTATTCACTGTTAGTTACACTGATAAAATCCCAGAGAAGGTTGCAACACGTGCTCATTGTTAGGGCTCTGAGGGCACTAACAGGCCATAATGACCCTGATTAGCTTCACCTGAAGCCTCCACCCACAACCATTGACCCAGGAGCCCCATTTAAGCTCAGCTCCAGACCAAGAGCCCTTCTTTAGGCTGTACTGCAGGAGTGCTGGTCTCCAGGTTTGCATTTGGCTCTGCCTCCTGAGAGGGCATCAGAGCTGTCTTGTTGGTAGCTCTGTCCTGGATGGGGCCCTACGGTGTGCCTTGTTGTGTGTCTCCAGTCCTCTGTCTGACTGTCCCCTGCTGCTCCTGAGGGGACTCCCTGGATGGACCCTGGACTTGGTTAGCTGCTTGCTGTGCCTAGAGCTGTCGACAGACCCCGTTGCCAGCACCCGTGAGTCTGCCCGACCTGTGCGTCGCCCTCGGCTCCTGGTTTGTCTGCGCTTGGGAAATCTTGGGCTAAACTGCTTGGCTTGGCTCCTCTGTGCTTTGCTAAAGTAAGATGAGAATGTGTGGCTATTGACAAAGTTAAAAATATGAACTTGAAATTAATCTGGTAATGATAGAATTAGTAAAGCCTGGTCTTTATTTTTTTTTTTCCACCCCTATGGTTTTATGATTATGGTGTTTTAAAGGTATTTCCTATTTTCTTCTCCCATCTGCACAGCTGTCTCTGTGCATCCCACAGTTACTGGTTGAGTGAAATAACATAATGGAAAATGGCTGGTTTCAAGTTGCAGGTGTGCTGCTCAGCTACCTGAAAGGTCAAACAGCACAGATGACCTCCAAGCTCCAGCTGCAGCCTTGCTGTCAGTACGGGTCCCAGTTTGCATCCCTGTCCTTAGAACAAGCTTATGATTTTATTTTATTCTTCTTTTCACAAAGCCTGAAAGAATTTAATAGCTTTTGAGCAATTCTTTCAGATTGATTTGAGCTTGACTATTGGTGAAATCTAAAATTCCCTGCAGGGGAGGTTAATGGGGGCAAAGTTATTGCAAGGGACCTGGGCTGGAAATATGCCTGGGCTGTAATCTCCACCCTTCCTTGAGGTGGCGAACCCCCAGCGTGTGTGTGATGCTGTGTGTGTATGCTGAGGGGCTGGGCTTTCCAAGCATGAGGTAGCCTTTGAAGGCTTGATGTTAAGCACATACCCAGCAGTATCAGGACTTCTCATGAAGAAGGCTGTACCCTAGCCAGGAGTAATTTCTCAGTGTCTGCCCAGAAGAAATTCTCACAAAGCAAAAATGACTCAGTTGAGTAGAGTGGAGATGACATTCCTGCTAAAAAAACCTCTCTGCTATTAAAGTCTGGGATGGTTTGAGAGTGGAACATAGAAATAGCCCAGACAAAGAACTTCACAAGTTCCTGTGGAAGTGTTTCCCGAGGGAAGTGAACTCTGTTCAAGAGCCTTGAATGCTCTTGGTCTCTTCTGTTACTGAATATTTTGCAAAGATGTGGTACATTGTGGCAGGAAGAGACTCAGGATACCTTTGTGTTTGGAGGTGCTTTGTGTCTGTGAGGTAGTCGGCTGTGAAAGACCAAAGTTGGGGACTCTGTCAAGTAGGGTGACGGAGCTGAGAGATCTGGTCAGAATCAATAATGCTGAAAGCGTATGGGTTTAGTGATGGATGTACAGGACCAGAGCAAGCAATGCTTCTTCCAGAGGCTGCAGACAGCTCTGTCTGAACTGCGAAGGTTCACTGGTTACTGTCCACCACCTCACTTTAAGGTCCGGTGAAGAGGAAGGTTGGACAGACAATGCTGAGTATTTGCACCAGTGAATGATGAACTGAGTAAATTGTTGGCTACTAAAGATACTAGAGAATATTTCATGTTGTCTGGGGCTGCTGGTGTTTGTCAGATGCTCTGTCTCAAGAATTCCTGATGTCTGAGCCTTTGCTTGCTGAGTGAAGACTGCAACTTTGAGGAGTTTATCTGACTAAATGTATACAGACTTGGAAAAAAAAAATCACATCTGGCATTTCAGTTGCCTTTCCTAACAATATTTTGAGATACTGGCAAAATGAGCTTCAAAATGCTTTCAATAAGAAGTCTCCTTGCAAAGTCTGTGCTACTTTGAGCAATCCTTGAAGAGGCGAATGGTACTTGGGAGGTGTAGGTGCACATGATCAGATCTCCTTAGGTGTTAATGTGAGTCTTGGTACAGGGAGGACCACAAAGTCCTAGAGGAAATACCAGAGAAGGAGGTATATCTTTGAAATGTTTTAGAGGTACCAAACTGAGAACTGATGCTTGCCCACTGCTCATCTCCCAGAGGAGTTATGTTCTGCTGAGCCTAGGGTCTGGATTTAGTATAAGCAGCTGCAGGCAGGACTGTAGTTTGGTTTTGGTCAAAGCGATTTTATTCTCTGATTTACTTACAGGCAAAACAGGCCTCTGAGACTTGGCCATCTCCTTTTGGCTTTTGATCAGTCTCTTAAGGCAAATGACCTAACTAAAGAGGAGTTCTACTTGCTTTTTCTCTTACCAACAGGTTCTTTTGTACCATGGCTGTAGTCTCCTTTCTTCTGACAAATCTATACTGGTTGATGCTTCTCCCAGGCATGTACACATAGTGCAGAGCTGTAGCATGCTGCTGTAAGAACAGCCTAATGAACCCCACAATGTTATTAACAGGAAAAAAAAATAATTTTGGGTCCAGTGATGCAACCCTGATCTAGGGTTAGAAAGGGTTTCCAGACTGGAATGGTGGAAGAAAGATCGATTGCTGGAGGTGAGGCAGTTAACTTGCAGAAATGATGGTGGTGTTTGCTATGCCTCCGAGGGTGTTAGGTGGAAAGAAGGTAAGGTTTGGGTTTAAGTTCTTGAATCTTTTCAAGCAGATTAGTGTTGGAAGGGCTTTAACCAGCTGTGGTGGTGAAGAGTGCAGTGAGAGGAGTAGTTTTAAGTGCCAGGAAAAGCGCTGGTTGTAGGATGGTGGCAAGGAAAGGTGCTCTTAAGGAACAAATACCTTGCCTGCACTAAAAGGCAGGTGGAACTGAAATTGGTATACAAAGCATTAATGATATCTGGAGTGCTGCTGTCCAGGTGTGCCCTACTGCCTTTTGTGTGAGTAGTCCTGGGCTCATTAGGCCGCAGAGGAGTTGCACGAATCGCCCTGGGCGTGCACTTAATGCAAGTTTATCCTTGTGGTCTTGTTTAGACCATTTTGAAAAGGGCAATGTAGGGAGGCTGAGCTAGTTTATATGAAGTTATGGGTTCAAGAACCAAGCTGTCCTTACACTTTTTCTTGTGGGCTTTACTGCTCTTATGACCCTTAGTAAACCCTCTGGAAAAGAACCTGAAGCTAATTAAGCGGGTCATTTTTGTGGCATTGACTAAATGGGAAATGGAATCGCTTCCCATTTGCATAAACAGAGGTTTGGCAGCAGCTGCAGCTCACTGTGCCTCGCTGGGAAACAAAAAGGGCAAGGTCTGAAATATGTCTCACAAGAAACCCATTTGTTTAAAATGAGGGTTTACAGATCTGTGTGCCTAGATAAGAAATATGCGCCTTAATGTGGTTCTGTTCTACCCTTTAGTTCTGAGGACGATCTTCAGTCATCTGATCCAGGGCTGAATTTTCAAAGCTGTGTAAGGACATGTAATGTTTAATGCCCTGATACCCTGCCTCTCCTATTGCTGCGCAGCTAATAATGTGAAATTAAATTGATTAGCTGACATCATTACCTCAGGAAAGGGATATGTAGGTTGCCTTTTGTGTTATGATGTAATTATCGGTATTTGGTTTATTTTGGCAACTGTTTGGGCTTGAAACAATCAGGTTTAATTTTAAATGAAATCAGTTGGATCTTTTATACTATTTATTTTGCAGTAGATTGCTCACCTGTAAAGGCGTTTCCATTGATCACTGAAGATGGCTCGTAACTGCCTGGGAGATCTGATTAAGTTTTGTCACTGCTGGGTTTCTGGGTTCAAAATCCAAATCTAGATCTGAAACCAGTTCTGCTATCTAGGCTGAAATGTTGAAAGGTTAGGTATGACAGTGAGCTTATCCAATACTGACAACACTGAACATTCCAGTATCATGAGTCAGGCTCCTCCCAAATGCTGTACTGGCTTAAGATAACGAGACTTAGAAAAATACTGAGTTATCCATTTTTTTTTCTGTTCACTTGTGAACCTTTGGAGCTATGCTTAGGTTATATTTTCATTTTTTCCCCCTGCAATAGTTAGGGCATATTTTCCAAGGAAGCCTGTAATTCTCACATGAGCTTTTGTCTCCAGGTGCTCTCAAAATATTGCCAATTATTGGAAAACTTGAAATAAAATGTTATTAGGCCTTCTGACTTCAAGTTAAAACAATGGACCTGTTAAAATATTTATAGTTGATGTTAGGGTAGCCTGTGGGAATTGGGTTTGAGGGTTTCATTCAGATTCCTTTATTTCATATATGCATTTATATTCTTACTGAGTGAGCAGTGGTTGCTGCAGAACTGGGAGATAGGGTTAGGTCTGATACCTCAACATAGTATTGTCTTAATTTTAAGCTGTGATTTTGGACAAGAAAGAATACTTTAATTCTCTGTTTAGCATAGTGTACATCTGATGGTCTGGTGAATGTTTCCTCAATGCTTTGCCCTAGCAATCTTCATGTTTTGGTGCTTTCTGCCCTCCTCAGTTTTGCACTCTGACTGCCCTGTCTCATGACAATCTGAAAACATCGGCAATTCCCTGTTGCTCAGTATCCTGTGAGGACAGGAGGTGCTGATTTCATTTACAATGAGATGGCCAAGATGCTTGCCCAGATCATGCAGTAAGATGTTTTCAATGGCAGGAGCACATTGTGGGAATCCTGACTTCCAAGGCTTATTTACACTGGGAATGTTTTCCAATCAGTTGGAGAAGTACTATAGAACTTGGTGAAGGCTTCCCTAAACCACTTGCATTTACAGCACGATTTTCACTCCAAGCACACACAGATGTAACTGAATCTTCTCCCAAGAATTAGCTAAAATTAAGGAAGGTCTAATCAGGTGTTAAAATTGGTTCAGGTAGAACTATTTAACTTGTGTGAAACCACACTTAGAAAACAGAGTGTTTCTGTTTTTCCTGCTCTAACCACAGGAGAATGTGTCCTCACAGGAGAGGATTCTGCTGTTTCCAGTTTATCAATAGAGTATGTTCAGCGTCTGGTATTCTTTTTACACGTGTGTTTTATTGCAGAGTACTTTGTTAATTCTTCAGTCTCTGTCTTTTCAAACTAGACAAACCCATGTAATCAATCTCAGATCCAGTGTTCTGCTTACCTGCTGTTGCCCAAACCCATAGACTCTGTTTGCCCTCCAGCTTTTTTGTCTTTTGGCAGCTGCTCTCATTCCAATTACAAAATATCCTTGGAAATTCAATACCTCATTTTTCTATTATTTAAATTGTGGCTCACATTGTAGTTCAATGAATTTAATTAAAGCATTTCCTTACACACATGGTGTCCATGTGGACAAGGAATAAGAACTTTTAATCTTAAAACTAGGCATATGTAATAATTACAACACAAAAGATTGTTCCTTCTTATTACATCCTTCAGGTAAGATGTATGTTCATATTGCCTGGAGGAAGACATAATCTGTATGAGCTGGCTTTAAATCCTTAGGTAGCAGAGCGAACAATCTGGTTTAAATAACGAATGACCATATTGTGAGGAAGTTGTGACCTAGTTTGAAGGTCTAGGAGTAAAAAAAAAAACAACATGGGGATAACCAAATGTTTGGGCTATTGTGTAGAAACACTTCCAAACAGCGCTGAAGCCTGGGATGCAGGCATCATCTTCTAGGGCCAGTGGTGATGGTTGCCTGGAGATCACCACCTCGGTACCTGTTGGCTGGGATGCATGTGTGACCTGTTTCAGTCCAGTGAGCCAGGTTAGTTTAAACAGTGGAAACAACTGTCCTTTGATAACATGAATCTCTGGAATGCCAGTGGGCTAAGGAGTAGTGCTGGCAAACGGTGAGGGACACATGCTGCATGGATGGAGCTGGACCTAAAAGTTAATTCACAGCCTTAAACTACTGCTCTTAGTCAGGCGGCTATCTTACAAGGTAAACACTGAAGGCACAAATGATAGCTATCGAAGACCTTCCACTGAAGTAGGACGCATTGTGAACCGCAGCCAGGTGGGAGTCAGCTGGGACACCAGAGAGCCAGCTGCTGTTGTGTCTTTCCTCCACTCAGGTTTGCGTGGTTGTCCAGTCACCGTGTTTTCAGGACTGGGCTGCTAACTCACTTGGTTAGGAAATTCAGACCTTTGTGGGATATCGGAGGGGTGGAAGAGGGCTGTGGTCTCCCCTTGCAAATCTGGGGCCTCCCTCAGTGAGGTTGGGCCTGCTCCCCCCCGATGCTGCCTCAGCCTGGGGCCTTCACCAGAGTCACTGAGAGGGGGTTGTGATGAAAAAGAGTCTTGCTGAGATTAACAGATCCTAGTGTTAATTTTGTGGTAGGAGTTCATAAGTCTCTAGAAGATCCAAAGCTGGTGTGTAAGCTTTCTTTTTGAAGACAGTATTTTTTTTTTAAAACTTTAATTTCTAATGCTCTGAGGAGGATGCTCAGCAGATAGCAGTCCCTCTCTTCCTCTCTCCACCTTCCTGCAAGCCTGTTGGTTAAATTTGATTCAAGCTGGCCAAAAATGGCAAGTTCAAAATCCCTTGTTTAAAAAAAACCCCAAAAAAACCCAAACAAGAAAACACCTCAGCCCCCAACATCTGTATATAAGACAAATGAAGGCAACAGATGCAGCATGAACTTGATGTGTATCGGTTTGGTTTGTCCCACCAGCTGTCCGGCCAGCCTAGCACTAAGGTGGTCTCTCAGCCCATTCCGCTCCATTGCATGCTGTCTCTTGGCTGGCTGGTGGCCAGGGATGGTATCAGGAGATGAAGGTGCCAGGATGTTTGTTGCCCTGGGTAAGGTGAATTGAATTTGCAAATGAAGTAAGAAGTGAGGGCTGACGTTATTATGGAGCTAGGGCTGAAGAAGCTGCAAATATTTTGGGGGTGCTGGGAAAGGAAGTTTAGGGATGTGGGCTATGACCCATAAATAGCTGGCTTTTGGTAGTGCGCTTGCTTATATGATGGCTTGTTTTGTTTCCATTGGAGAGTATGAATTGTTACTGTGGATCAAGCAAGTGGTGTGTCTAATCTGCTAAAATCTCTGTGAATGGACAGCATCAGATGCATCAAGAGAAAATTGTAGCTGACAGGTGTGGAATAACTACTTAGGACTAAGCAGTGGCTGCTGTAAGTCAGTTCTCCTTTCCTGTCCTTGGATACAGCTTCTTGTTTATTGTTTATCAGGAATAGAAGATACTATGTTTTCAGGGATATATAAGCATTTGAGATGGCTGAAGCTTCCCTTGTCCTAGACAGAACTTGCTCTCTTGCCAAGACTGGAGTGCTTAACTTTTTTCCTTTGCTCCCCATTCCATGTGCTTTCTCAGAAAAATTACAAAGGAAATACAAAACCAGCTAATACGTATTTAAGATAACACAAGTAAACACTTGCAACAAATTCATTGGGAAAGTTGTAGTTACATTTGATATGCAATCAAGCCTTCAAACGACAGCAAACTTGAAAATTGTGAAATATTCAAATTCAGCTCTGCTTACATCCTTTCTGAGCCATGTAGTTGACTTCATTGGTTTTTGATGGTTTTGCAAAGCAGTTTTCTCAATCCCCTTCTTAACATAAGCGAATCTATTTCACCGGGATTATGCCACTATATGGAGCTGACACAACAATTTAGCATTCTAGCAAGATGAGTCATCTCAACTGTAAACAACTGCTTGCATTAAAAAAAGTAGTTCACTGGATTCTTCCTTTCTCTTGCTCAGAGCTCCAATTGTGGACATGGACACTGCTTGCCTCTTCTACTTCAAAAACTGGAGATTGGTTTGCATGACTGAGAGTAGTTCAGTAGCTTCCCTTGGGCAGGTGTTGCTAAATGAAAGAAAATACATTCGTAACTCAAGTTCCTGGTAATTGTGGACAATTATGATGTATTAATATCATGTTAGTCACACTCCTTCCTGAATACAGAGCAGTAAGAGTAATATTCAGGGCACAAATTGAGTGTGTTTCCAGTGAAGCACGTTCTTGAACTCGAGGTGAAGTGTGTGGTACAGCAACCACTGTTATAACACCTTAAAGGCACGGTAGTCTAGCTCAGTGGGATCGTCTGCACTCGACAGCTTGTGATAACACTTTGAGTTAAACCACAGCTGTACTTGTATGTGCTAAGGAAAAATAATTGTTAACGAGAAATTAGTTATGTACACGACTACAGGACCTCTGAACTTCAGAAACAAGTTAGAACATTCTTCTTTGAAATAGCCTAAGACAGAAGCTACTTTAAGCTAAATAAGCAGTAGTTAGCTTATAATCAATAGCTTGTCTTCCTAAAATGTGAGGTTTTTATAGCACTTCCACCTATAATGATTTTAAAATATTTCAACATAGTAACTGCTTTCTTAGCTATCAAAGTACTTTCATCTCTGTTTGAAGTATGGTGCCAATCTGACTTCCTTATTTTTTAATTTCTCCTTTGCCTTTCTGTGATATCAGTGAGAACAAGTGGGCACAAACAGACCCCAGTTGCATCTGGCAAGAATTCGGGGGAAATCTACTGTGAAGCAAAACTTGGAAGAACTTGTCCTCCTTCAATAGTGATAAACTTCCAAATCTTAGATTTCCTGAACCCTTTGGACATTAAAAAAAAAAAAATCACTAATGAGTGCTTAAAAAGGGGCCTCTTCAGTCCGTCTGCCTTTCCTTGGAGGATGTTGTCCTAAGCAATGAAAACATGTACAGTGTGCTCTATTTATAACTTAGAAAACATACATAGTGGCAGTGTCTTTGGCCATGTTACTTTTATTGTGTTTGCAGAGCAGTTACTAAGCTGTTGGAAATACAAAAAAAAAAAAAAGAAAAAATTATATAAGCTGTTCAACCTCCTCCCAAGCTCCTGTATTTCAACAAGTAAAGGCTGAAAGGATGTATCACACGTGCCCAAACACCGTGGCCTTTATTCAGAGTTTGCTGTATGTTGTGGGAGTCTTCCATTTGGCTTCAATATATGCTGGATCAGGGCCTTTGGCAGTATCACCATCAACAGAGTCTTTTACTCAGTCCATGTACTGAATTAAAGTGAAAATGTATCAAAGAAATGCTCCATATCCATGTTGCTCATGTGGTGGCTGGACATTCCCCTTGTCCTTCAACAAGCTGAAATAAAACTCTGGCTAAATAACTCATCACTCATCCTGAACAAGTGTGTTCTGTTAAGCAGATTTAGTTTGGATATAGCAAGGGAACAACATATAAGTCTAGAAAATTATATTCCAGCTCTATTAGAGGGCTCTCTTGATGAACAAGTAAAATTTTTAAGAACACTGTATAGGTGCTACCTCCTTTGCCTCATTTCCTGTATTTTTGTTTCCAGCTGTGTTTTGAGTGGTTGTAGACTAAAACAGTTGAATTTTTCTTACTGACTTTGTTTTCCTGATGAATTACGGATGCTATTATGGTTGTTATTCAGTGATAGAGCCCAAGTTCTCAAACAGGTCTGGCTGCAGAAATTGAGTAACACTAATGAAACACCATTCACTTTACCAGCTGTTAAAATACGCTTTGTACTTGCTTGACGGATGGGTCACCGAGGAATCATGGTGAATTGAGTAAGCATCTCTGCTCCACAAACTAATGATAGAGCCACAGGGAATCCTGGATCTTTGGGATCCACCAAATCAACTTACGTGGCAATTTTCTGCCAGAGTATTAATTGTCATGCAGAACCACAAAGAGATTTAATGTTGTTTTGGATAAGCAAGTCTATTTACTACACCTTCCTATCATGGATTAGTCTCCTGTAAACGTATAGGATTTCTTCACTTTTTTTTTTTTTTCCCCCTGATAATTTCTGCTAGCTCTGCAGGAGGCAATGGATGGAGAGGGAAGGATCCTTTTTCCTCAATCATTAACAGTGATAGTTTTGATGCATTTCCATGTGGCTACCACTGTTGTCCCTGCACTGTGGAAGTCACTGAGGCTGAAGGCTTTACCTGGCTTGAAGACCTTGTGTAGGTGCCTGAGGGGGACGGACCTTAACTTCACCATTGGCTCACAAGCTGGGTTCGCAGGCCTGGTGGTTGGTGTTGTGTGTGTTGCTTCTGTGTGCTCTTTCCTAGTGCACACAGCCTGCAGCTAGTTGGGAGACCTATGAGCAGGACCTTCTTAGGATACCATTTTGACCGTTATTTTAAGAGGAGACCTTTCTATGTACAATTAAAATCATAGCTCTGGGTAGGTGGTGGGGTTTAGGGTAATCCCCACAAGTTTGGGATAAAGAGAGCACAGCTTTTTTCCAGTATATTTCTGCTAAGGTTGTGAGAAGCCTGATCATTTTCCTGATGGATCATTAGGAATAATTATCCTAGCCTCCTTCAGGTCAGTGAGCTTCGTCACCTTCCAGCTGAGGGGTGAAACTGTTCCTCTACTCCCCTCAGTGCTTCTTATCGACATCTAGAACGCAATTAGCTGTGCCACACTGCTGGTTCCCAGTCCATATTGGCAGAGGGTAACGTGTTTGTGCTGTACCTTCTGCCAACGCTGCCTTCTGTGCTTGGACTCTCATCTGACTATATAGGAAATCTGTCAGCCTTGTGGACTTGGAGTAAACTGTGTGTAAAAAAAAAAAAAAAAAAAAAATCACTCCTGCACAGCTGACTCATTTTAAGGCAGAACAGATCCTGGGAACAGCAATCTCCTGGTCCCCTTATATGGAAGGAATGGCTTGGGCCTGGCATCTGTTAATGAAGAAATGCTCAGCGACTAGCCTAAAGAAAAAAAGCAATATTCATTTAAGTTGCTTATTAATACACAGAATGCCAAAATTGCCACTTATTTCTTCATCTATGCAGGGCTGGTAAAATCCGTAACTGATGCCTTCTCAAGTCATAGTTATATGGCAAGAAACTCTAAAATTTGCTTGGAAAATTTAATTTGATTTAAAAATAAATAAATCTGCCCAATAGGGCCACTTGCGCTGTGCGCTTTGACATCCTCAGTGACAAGTATGTGCACAATGAGGGTTAGGAAAGATGCATGAATGAAACCTACATGTAAATATAAATCAGAGGGAGGCAACATGTGGTTTACATCACTGCGTGTTTTAAAATTGGTCCAGTATCTCACATTTCTGATTTTAGTCAGAATGAAAGGCTTTTTTGAATCCTCAATTTAATCACTTAGTACAGGGATTACCTCATGCTACTTTCATGCCTGAGTACCCAGACTGAGGCATGGCCCAACAGATACCTTTGCCCTAAAATGAGGGAAATGGCTTCTCCCCAGTATTTTTATGTATGTGTTTTGCCCACGGTCAGATGCACACAATAGGCACACAAGGAGATGAGCCACAGAAAGGCGAGACCCTCTGGAAAGGATCGAGTTAGTCTTTTGGGAGATCTTTTGAAAGCATTTGTGATGATATTCAAGTTCCCTGTGGTGATCTGTGTAATCCCCGCAACGCTGTAAAACAGAATTGAAACTAAATCAGGTAGAGGAGCAAATGCTCCGTGTCATAAGCTCTTTTCTCTTTCTGGTCTTCCCTTCAAAGCTCTTTGTCTTTACACGGAGGCACACAGGTTCCCTTCAAGGACCTTGCTTGTGCTGTGCCACCTGCTCAGGCAGTGCTTCAGTGTTGTGGAGTGCTTCTGTGAAAACACTTCAAATCTTTTAAATGGCAACTCTTTTTACCAGTGGCTCTAACTGTAGAAATAAAATGCTCTACTGAGCTTGTATGCCAAACAAATTTAACCTGGAAACCAAATGTTACATGATTTATTTTTTTTTTTGGTGAATATGCATCAGTAAAGATTCTGCAGCATTTCTTGAAATTGGTTCTTTTATGATCCACAAATAAATCCACTACACACTTTTTTTCTTCCCCTGATTGGTCCCAGCAAGCAGTGGGGGTATCACCCACAATCATCTGTTCTGGAAATCAGTCTGTGTGTCACCCATTGACATTTTGTATGTGTGTGAGATTTTTTTTTAAGTTTCTCCATCTATTGCCTTCGAATAACAATTCCTGCCTTTCCAGATCATTTGCTTCCAGCAATTACTTTTTTTTTTGTGGGTGTATATATTGAGCCCCAGTAATTGGACAAGCTGGGGAGACCCAAGGAACTTCTCTGTATATTGTCCTGGTCTCTCTCAGGGGATGTGGTGGCAGGGATTCCCAGGGAGGCTGGCATGGCTGAACTCTTGTGGTCTTGCTAGTGATTTGCTCCAATTAATCCTTTCACCTCTTTGGAAAGGCACTTTGCCCCTGAAAACTCATAATTTCTGAATACTTGCCATTATAATGAGCTTTTGAAAACTTATAGGGAGGAGAAAAAAAAGCAGAATAGCAATTGGCAATATTTTCCAATGTCAGTATTGAAAGTTGTCCTGATGCTCAGAGGTGTTGAGTGACCCCAGGTTCGGTATTTTCCACCTTTCAGACTCAGGTCTTACAGGTGCATACTGCATTTTCTAAGATAGTGGTGGCTGCACTTATATTTTGTTGGATCCTTCCTAGAGTGACTAGATTACTGGAGGTGTACGTGATCCCCCTGAGGAGCCATAGTTGCATAAAGTGCTCAAACATCTTATGTAACCCAGTCTGGATTCCAGTCACCTCGATGGTACTAAATATCTTTTTTTTTTTTTTTTTTAACTTGGCACCACTGTGCCAAGTAAAATGAATGTGATTTATTTGTGGACTGAGGTAAGCATGAAATCTGGTATCAGAAATCTGGCTCTTTCGGTAGTGGTGAGAAATGGAAAGACATAAACACTGCCACTTTCTCATTAATGCAATTACCATACCCCATCAAACATGTGCTGATAAATTTGAGAGGCTTATACTGTTCATTAGGCATATGGATTCATTAGTGTAGCCATCATAAAATAAACAGGGGAGTGTCCAGCATGGGGAAAATTTCAGAGAACAAGAGCTCACATTATACAAAGCTATGATGATAAATGTCTCCTGTGGCATAATTTTAACTCTTACCATCTGTGATTCCCTGTTGCTATAGCAACTTTAAGTAAATATTAAAAATAGTCTGAAACCAGGAAAAGCACAGCGGGGAACGTCTGTCCTGAAAGAAAACAAGTCCTCAATGTGACCAGGCAATGGCAGGAAAAAGGACTGATGAGAACTTCAGGAGTTTTAGCTCAGAGTATTTTCAATATGCAGGGGTGGGTGAGAGAAGGATCCCAAAACAGTGTTTATAAGCAGTTTTAGCTGTGCTACCAAAACATTATCAGATGCTCAGTGCTGTACTTGTCATCTGTTTTCAACTTTAAGCTTGAGAAGTAATTTTACTTTAACTGTTAGGAGATTTGTGTATGTATGTGTATATATATATATAAATAAATGTGGTTTTACATTTATGACAGATGTGTTTTTGACTTTTATAGAGCTAGGGAGGGATGAAGAGTCCTTCTGGTGCATTTTTTTTTTTTTAAAGCTATGAACATTGCAGTGGTGTTCATCAAATGATGCCACTCAAATAGTAATATAACTGTGTATTTAAGCCAAAGACAAGGCCTAAAAGGAGAGCTGCACTTTCGTGCCAGACACCTCGATGGAGGAGTTGCTTCCAGTGGCTTCTTTCTGGAAAATGCAGGAGCTGAGCCCTATGCAGTAGCAAAAACTGACCAGGGAAAGAAAGAAAGGATAAAAGACTGCATTTAGTGGAAGGGCCATGAAGAATTGTTTAAGTAATTGAAAGTGTTGTGAAATGGCAGAGTGCTTGAAGAACCTTATCCACCAACAGCCCTGAGGAGCACTTGGGGGTGTTGGTTGAGGAGAAGCTCAACATGAGGCAGCAATGTGTGCCCACAGCCTGGAAAGCCGACTGTATCCTGGGCTGCATCAAAAGAAGCGTGGCCAGCAGGTTGAGGGAGGTGATTCTGCTCCTTTACTCCACCCTTGTGAAGACCCCACCTGGAGTGCTGTGTCCACCTCTGAAGCCCCCAACATGAGAAGGACCTGGACCTGTCGGAATGATACCAGAGGAGGCTCTCCAGAGGAGAGCCACGAAGATGATCAGAGGGCTGGAAGCACGTCTCCTATGAAGACAGGCTGAGAGAATTGAGCTGGAGAAGAGAAGGCTCCGGGGAGACCTTATAAAGGCCTTCCAGTACTTTGAGGGAGGGCTACAGGAAAGATGGGGAGGGACTGTTTATCAGATAGTGTAGCAATAGGACAAAGGGTAATGGTTTTAAACTGAAAGAGGGTAGATTTAGATCAGATATTATGAAGAAATTGTTTGCAGTGAGGGTGGTGAGACTCTGGAAGAGGTTGCCCAGAGCTGTGGCTGCCCCATCCCTGGAGGTGTTCAAGGTCAGGCTGGATGAGTACTTTGAGTAACCTGGTCTGGTGGAAGGTGTCCCTCCCTGTGGGAGGGAGGTTGGAAATCGATGATCTTTAAGGTTACTCTTTTTGGAGAGGGCTAAATTAACTGGGAATTCCCTATCTAAAGAAATCCTTGGTTGAAGAAAAAACTTTGCATGGAAAGAAAACCCCTGCTTGGGGGGAATTGCTAAATGTACTGGGTGTGTCCTTGCTTTAGTCTAATTGCAATGAAGATTTGTTTAGCTTCCTTGCTGAGTGTTCCTGTACACTTTTTAGTGCTCCCTTTCATTCATTTGGCAGTCACTTCAAAAGTCATTTATCATAAGAGATGAGAAAACAAACTCAGATTTTCTATTAGGCAGTAGCCAGGGAACTTAGATGTAATCGCTGCCGCATAACATCCTGCACAATTCTGTGTGCAGCGGGTTCACCGTGGTGGACTTTAATGCGTAAGATCTTATTTGAACTTGCAAATCAACACAGCCTGGATATTCAATACACCCTGGGAACCCAGGTGCCATCAGCACAAATTAAGGGTCTGTGGCTGGACTCAGGGTGCAAGAGGCCAGATGAACATAAATCAGAAATTTTGTTTGGCCCTATTATCTCTGATGACCTGATAGGCAGGTTTTTATCTGCAACCTTGTGGTTTGCTCTGTGATAAAGATAATGAATGCAAATTCTAAAAGGCAGCCAAATATAGATGCTTTGATTTGTAGGAAAGCTCTGTACTATCAGAACTATAACATTTAGTGAGAAAAGTCGCGTGAGTTCCAATTGCAGCTACTGTATGTCGGAGTTTTCCTAAAAGTGTCTTTTCTTCCCCTCTTTTCATTCTCTGCCTTCTCAGACACCTCGGTGAAATCTGAGAGTTTTCTATATTTGGCCAGAGTTGCTGATCAGTGCTGCCCTTAGCCTGCTGTATATCTGGAAATCGTGGACACTTCTATGGCACAAAACCAGGCTGACTGCACAGCTTCTGTGTAATGAGTCAGCTGCTCTGGAAGTATTGAGAGCCCTTGACGACCTTCAAAGCAACTGCTGTATGTATGCAATAAGCCTGATGCACCTCAAAAGCCTTAGTCTTACCCCCAGGCTCACTCGAGGTAGGTTCAAGGTTTCTCACAAGGCCACATGGTCTTTCTGTTGAGTTAATCAGGACAGAAATGGGGCATCTTCTGTGGTGTTGTCATGTGTAAAACTCTTTTTCCAGTCTTGCTGTGATCTGGGAGGAGACCTGCACCACTTTCTCCTCACTGATACAGCTTTTCCCTGGCTTGCTGTCCTAGTCCCAGGCAATGGGGGGGAAAGCCCCCGCAAGGTTTTTCCTGAGACTTGTTTTGAGAGGTGATGAAGGGAACCAATGTGTTGACCTATTGGGATATGTCAGAAGATACAGTTTCGCTCTTTACGTTGGCACTCCTGTGTGTCCATGGTCGATTCCCACACGCGTGACAAACCAAAAATTCCCCAGCCCCCATCTGACTCGACTTCAGCGAATCAAATAGTTTATCCAAAGCTTTACCCACTTCATCTGGGCTGCCAAGTAGTCATTGTGCAAAAAGGGCTTCTTTGGAACCCTTAGAATAATATTGTGCAGTCTTGTGAGCCTCAGTCTTAGCATTTATTTTTTCTTTCTTGTACTCCATTTCTGTCTTAGTTTGTGGGGGATCCGCACTCATACCGAAGTGCTTTCTGGCATGCTGCAGGAAGGAAGGTTTTTCCAGGAGTTCTGGGAACAGGCCAATTGCTTGGAAGTCCTGCCGGAAACGCTGCTTGGAAGTTGCATAGAAAATAATAAAACTTTCGTGTATCTGCTCAAAATAGGCCATTATTCAATAGTATATCTAGTTGGATGTGGCGGAGATGCATACATACACATGCTTTGTTTGACTGTGCTCAGTGTGTCTATTGCTTAACACAGACTGTGTGCTTGGCCGTCTCTTCTTACTACTGAAGATAAAATGTTTCCTGCTTTGAGGAATTTACAGCCTAGACGGACACATCAGGAAGACAGAAAATCCAACAGCAGCTCAAGATGGAAGAGTCCATTTTAGGAAGTTTATCTCTATTTCATGATGGTGATGACATAATTTTTACTTGGAGGAGTAGGATTTATGCTGATGTACTTCCAGCTTTTATGCCAATCTCCTTATGTATTACATTAGAGGGTCCCTGCTGCAAAGGTTTGAAATCCCAACTAGATTAAGATATCTGATCTCTGCTTCCCAAAAAATTCCTCTGTGTTGTTAAAGGAAAGCAGAAAGCTGATGGAAGGCATAGAAGTGTGCAAAAGGCCTGCCGTATTTCACTAGGATTTACTCTGACATCTGTATGTAGCTAGTTGATTTTTCTTTTTTTTTTTCTTTTGACCCAAATAGCAACATAACTGAGATCAGCAGTCAGCAGCACACATTCTTTAATGCATCTAGAGAATTCAAATTATTGTTTTATGGGGGAAGTGATAGCCGTGCAATTAGAATTTCCATCTGTGTGATCCTCTACATGGGTATAGTGGCAAACGTGTAGTATTAAATAAGCTTATTGGAACGGTGGGAGGAGAGCTAAGGGCAAACTTACTCTGTTTATAGTTTTGCTGTAAATTTTTACTTCTTTGGAAATGTTGCAGATGTTTACAAAACTTCCATATAGCTGCTTCCTGAAGCTATGTCTTGTCTTTAACCTAAGCTGAATGCTTAAATGATCCAGAAGTTACCGAACTCCCTACTGGTACAGAAACCTCGCTCCTGTTAGCTCTGAACTTGTGCTGTCCCTTTAATGAAAAGCCCTTACTGTGTTTTGTCACAGTCCAGAGTTCTACAGCATAGATCTGTGTATGTTTTCAAGCAAACTGGAGCCTTGTTTTGCATGAGTTGAAGTTTAGTTTGGAGGCAATTTAAACCTCTATGTACCCTTCCGTTTGGGCTGTAAGGAATATGTGGTTTCATGGGTATTTGAGAAACTTGTACAAAATTCGGGTTTCTTTGACTGAATTTTGTTTTGCAGTGAAAAGCCATGCTATGTCTCCTGTCCTGAAGATGCATCATTAAATTGTAAAAAACAAAACAAAAAAACACCCCAAAAACCCCAAACACACAAAACAAAACCAAAAAAACCCCACTTCCAAGTTCCAAAAGGCACTTCCTTCCTTATTCTGTCTGTGTAACTTTCCGTCTTGTACAGGCTCAATATTTTCCATGCTCACTGTTCAAGATCCCAGGGATCTGGAGAGCTCATGGCGACTATCATTTTATTCTGCTGAGTACTTTAAAAGTTGTAATGAGACCGTGTGGTAAACTTAATAGAGCCTCCTGGTTATTCTCACAGTACTTGTAAAAAATTACTTGGTGTCATGACTTCATATCCAGATGACTGTATAAAATTAGGAATACTCTTAACGCCTGTTCTTGGAGATATATATTTTTAAATTTATTGGTGCCATGAAAATGCAATCATTTTATCAGGGAGATAACCCAGAACTTTCTAAACGCTGATGAATAGCATGCCAAGTCTTTTCTGTGTTCAATAATAAAGTTCAAGGCATAACGCACTGGACACATGGGAAATGATCCTTTTTTGCTTGCAGATGATTGATGTGCCAATCTTTCATTCTACTTCCAACACGCTTGTGCTTGGAGATGCATATTTTTTTAAAGAAAAGGTTACAGGCCTTTTTTTTTTGGACTCACTTAAACTATTTAGAATCTTAATATTTTATCAATTAAAGTTCATGACAGCTAAGTTTAATGTCATCTCTTGCAGGATATTCTTAAGGGCCTTGTGGAATAAACTTTTCTGCTCAAATAATGCAGACCACCTAACCCATTCCCTTCTTCTGGTCTGTAATAATTAGTGTTGTATATAAGTAGCTTTCCCATTGCGTTGTACTTTTTATTAATCAAGAGAGGGGAGGAAATGAAATGCTAGCATGGTTTTCATCAAAAATGGCTCTTTGTTTTTGCAGATGTTTACTGCTTGTAGAACTTAATACCATTATACTGTCTTACCAGTCCATTTCAGGTAACTTGTTACGATGGGAAAAAAAAAAAAGTGATGGGAGAAGCAGACTCAGATTATTCACGAACCACAGCGCTGAGGCATGCACCCATAATAAACGGTCCGTTCCTAGTTTATGGAATTTCTTTCCTCTAAGGCCTCTCTAGCCCTCCTTTCACCATCAGCCTTCTTTCCCCCCCCCCCTTTTTTTTTTTCTGAGAAACAGGAAAAAAAAACCAAACCCAATGAATGTGATTTACTGCACTGAACTAATCACACCGCAATGGTTCAGCCTTTCCCTAGAGCTGGCCTAATATTCCCACGCTAAGGATAATATAGTCTGTCCTTACGGAACGGTAATGGCTGCACGATCTCAGACACCTTTGTGTGCCAGTAGGGGAAGAAGGGATGGCTCTAATGCCCCATCTCCAAGAAGCGTGGCTGTAACCCTGCAGAAACCCAGGTTCTCTGAACCCTGGCAATGAGTTGTTGGGTAACGCTGGGGAAAACACATCCTCTTTTAATGTGTCAGTCGTTAACTCCTTTGGCAAATGGGAAGGCTGGTTCTTTCAAGTGCTTTCGTGATACCGGTGAGGCATGTGGCACAAAAGCCAGGTGCCACATCTATCTCACAGTGCTACAATGCAGTGGTTTGTGGAGATGTCCATTGGTGATGGTCTGCGATTGGACAGTTTGTGTAAGTAAGATTCCAGGAAATTCGGGTGCTTTAACAAATAGGCTTACTGGGCATGATAATCCCTGATATTTCAAAGTCTATCTGTGGAACAAAGCAAGTATAATATACAAAATCATGCATATATGTATGGTATGTAATCAGCAGCATGTGTAATAGATGGTCTGAGTAATATGCTGCTCTAGTTAAGCTCTGTTGTAAGAGGCAACTGAAGTTGATGGAAACTTTTTGTAAATTTGGGGTTCTTCCCCGGGGTGGCTGTCTGGTACTTTGGCATCATTAGAGGCCTCGTGGCATGTGTTTTCCACCTTTAGAAGTAATATCTATGTGTTTATTCCTCGTGAAAGATACATGTTTACACACAATGGGCCCGTACCTGTGCAAAGTGGATTCCTTACAGACTGGTAGGTCCTTAATAGATGCCTGGTGAGAATGTAGGTGCCAGCATCGTCAGACCCAGACCTAATGGGATTGAGTGTCCAGCAACAGGTGTGCATTTTGGCTCTACATCACACGTGGCACTGAGTCACCCAGAGCACGCATAGCAATCTTTTGCCTGGGGACTCGATGGATCATCAATCACCATCAGGACAACAGATCACCTCTCACAAAGTAGAGAGATACTAATAACCGATAAATGGGATTTGTTTTTAGGAGATCAGGAGAAATTGGTGGGTTTTTTTGGATGGTAATTACTATCCTTTAAGGATGCTTTATACCTGTCTGTGTCCTCCCCATGGTTGGGTTGCCCATACTGGCCCAGAGGAAACCAGTACTCTCTTGGCAGTCTGTGGGCAGCATTAGCTGCTTCAGAGGGAGGTGGTGCACGCTCTGGCTATAACAGCAGCTGCAGAGTTACTTGGCACCTTGACTGTCTAGAGAGACCCAGATGTTTGTTTAGGTGTTTTGGTTTTTTTTTTCCTTCAAGAGAAATAGTTTAATAGTAAATGGCACAGGATTAACATTGCCACAATTTATTAATTGCCAAATCTTAAGGGAATGAAAAAAGACAAACTAAGGTTTTTTTAGATGTTAGAAACGTACAGTCATGTAGCTGAGGCTAAGTGCTGTTGCAAAAGGTCGTAACTGTGCTCTGCTAAAAACTGGTAGTCATGTTTCACTATAATCTTTGGTTGATGCTAATGGTACTGAAGAATTACCGAGCAAAAATAAATGCCTTAAAAAAAAAAAAAAGTAATAATCCTTAACTAGGCAAAGAATACAAATAGTATTTATAAATGTCTGAGATTTCTTCTTTATCTGGAAACCCAGACAGGGTACTTAATCACAATGTTCTTTTCTGGAGGTAGAAAACCATATAGCTTCTGGCCTATCTATCTAAAATGCAGGCAATAGGGAAAGCTATTTTATAAGGTCAATGTTTCTGCTAATTGGTAATTTAGCAAGCTGGTGATGATTATCAACATAATGAGAAAAGCGACAAGGTGATATCTTCCACCTACACAACTACCTAGGCTCTTAAAAATTCAGCAAGTGTTCTGAAGCTGCCTCCTTAAAATGCCTCTGTCTACTATTATTTTGAATTTAAATTCAGCCCTCAAAGGTATGTGAGAGTTGCAGAGTATTTTACTACTGATATGATGTGTCTGTAAGTTGTAGACTATGCCAAATTATGCAGCAATACTTCTGTATAGCCTGTACAGTAATTAGATATGGAACCCAAGCCTAACGTTTGGCCTTAGGGAGTTTAATTCAGTTGATTGTAGTGTTGGTGGGAAAGTGAATTCCATAATTGAGGCTGAGATCTGACGTCCCCCACAGTATTTGAGTATTCAAATACAAGGTTTTGGGAGCAGTCCATTTCTAATATTCACACTAATTTATCATTTTAACTGACATACTTGGAGCCCAGTACAATTGTAGGTTAAACAAAAGGAAAACAGGATATTAAAGGATCCGATGGGTCACGTCCAAGTTCTGTGTGAGTCTCTCTCTACTGGCTTTCATGGAATGTGGCCCACTCTGTAGAAATGCTTCTTGAATTCTTTTCATTGGAAACACTGACAAAAAATTAATATGCCCCTAAAGTGAAACAGACCTGGGAAACAAAACAAAACTCAGCTTCTTATAATTGTCCAAGCCCAAAGGAAGTGCAGAAGCTAAACAAATACCATAAGAATGTAAGAGAAGATTTATGCTTTCAATTTTAAGTATGAATAACAAAGATAAGGTAATGGTGGGTCTATCTGCTAATTAGAATAGTGCTGGAGACGTACTGAAATTTTAAATGTTCAGAGTCTTACTGTAATTTAGACAGTGCACATTTGAAAGAGGTAATTTTTAGAATAGTCCTGGAAGAGTCCAGGTTGCATTTGGACCATGGTGCTGGAGTTTGGTTGTGGCAGTTCATCCCTAAAAGCTGGCTGCTTCAGAGCTTCATGAGTAGCAGAAATAAGGCCTTTAGAGGTTGAGTCCCAACAGAAATATCTGGTGGGATACACCTCTGGTAGGGTAGAGTCACCTTAAAATGGACGTAACTATGCTGAAGGCCCAGTTATGGACTGATTAATACTGCTTTAAATATATTTGCTGGCTGGTTTGGTAACTTGTCAAGCTACCAAAGTAACTTTAGGAAGTGCATCACATTCTAGAGTGGAAGAATAAGTAAATTGGGAAGATGCTGAGGTCTTTCTCTTGTTGAAGTAACAGCCTTAAATAAGTGTGAAAAATTCACTGTGAAACAGTTTTTTGAAAGTGCAGCACGTCCACCTTTTGTTGGGAAAGTGAAGGGTATTTAATTTGTGTGGAATTATTTCCGCCGTCAGAGTAGTGTGATGTGTTTTTTGTAGTACTGTTGCTGGTTTTGCAGTGTAATGCAAGAGGCAATTGTCAGGATGTGAAAACAGGATCCTGGAAGTCATCCTGAAAAGCATAATGAAAAGTATTTGACTTCAATGCATAAACTGCAATGATTCAATTGATGCTGAATCCCTGCTTGCAGGCCTATTTTTTTTTTTCCTTTTTTATCTTCTTTATTTTTTACAGCTGGTTATTCTGGGTGCAAAGCTATTGTGGGAAATCACAACTCCTCAAGATGAGAGTAGTTTTGCTGCTGACTTAAATGGTGCCAGTCAATTTAGCTTTAAATGTAATGGCCCTAGTCCTGCAGGAAGCCAGTGCTTTGCATGAAAAAGGACGTCAAAATCAAGTTTTTCAATGGAAAAAAGATACTGGTTTAGGTGGACTGTGATAGTAAGTATTAAAAGAATATATTTATCTATTTGGGGAACAAGACAGCTTCCAGAAACCCGCTTTTCAGAATGCAGTAATGGGCATTTATGTAGATTTAAAAATCTTTTGTTGCTGTTAGAATTTGAATTTTGGCCTCTGGTTTCCACTTCTTAGCAAAGAAGGCCTGAAAATGTTTGTTCTGAATTCTTCTCCAGTTGTGATTTGCAGCATAAGGTACAAAGTCCACAACTTTTCTTTGAACAGGTGAAGGCACCTATGTCCATGCTCGCCCCTGGTAAGTAATGAGCACTCGGCTCTCTCAGTACGCAGTACCATTGAAATTGTGCTGAAAATAGTTTTTGGACAAACACCAAAAATCCTGAGGGTTTAAGTCAAGGAAAATCCCTCTTACCTTGCAAGTAACTTGCAGGAATAAATGTAAAATGAAGTCTGCATTAGATCACTCTAGCTACTTATTGCAGTACACTGTGGTTAGGAAGAGGAGCATATGATCTATTCCTCCACTGTATACATTCCAGAAAAAAAATATTTGTTGAGGTTATTTATAGGCACTTCTGTGGTGCTCACCATCGCAGTATCATTTCATTACTCTTAGGGATTTCATGCCTTTAATGGAAAAGGGCAGACGTTTTTACTCATTAGAGTTTTGCAAGTGAGGGCACATCACAGAAATTCATTTCAGGCCTAAATTGTTACTCGAACTAAAACAATTAGTTGTAAAGAACGCCACTGTTTTGCAGCAGTTCTTGCAGATTTCTTAACAGAAAGGAAACAACGGATGTACTCTTCATGTTTCTTTAAATGCACTGAGTATTAAATGTGAAATTAAATTGTGAAAAAACTCTGCTATGCACAGTTTTCCTGACTTGCAGCAGCGTTTGTTTATCTAGACACTTGCTTATTCTGGTTAGGGGCATGTGTGATGGGGAATACGGAAAGCACTGGGATAAAATTTGGACTGACTCAAAGATTTCTTTGGTATGTGAACTGAAAGAAGTGATTCTAGTCCCCTAGTTTTCA
>JAOXJK010000001.1:67851237-67871706 GCA_025774025.1 Xenus cinereus
TGCGGTATTGGGGGATATGGTGTAGGGGAGAACTTTGTAGAGTAGGGTGGATGGTTGGACTCGATGATCCCAAGGGTATCTTCCAACCTAAATGATTCTCTGATTCTGTGATTTTGTGAACAATGAGTTTAGAAGCAGTAGGCTTTTTCTGAAACTGATTTGATGAGTTACCATTTCTTTGCTTTTTCTGTGCTTGGTGAAGCTTGGGACAGTTTGTCAGAAGCCATGTCTTGCACCTAGTGAAAGTGGTTGTGAACAGTTTCTTTTTCTCATCTTTTTCACTGAGACAGTCAGAAGGAACTTCTGTGTGTAGTCAAAGTTCTTAGCACCGTGCTCTGATAGTCAACCTCTCATTTGCAAGACTTCGAGTGAATTAAGTTGGGGTGCTTTCCCATGTGGATGGGAAAAGCCCTGATGTGGAGTCTGACTTTCTATCAAATGTGAAACTCCTGTGCCAAAGCCTGGAGCTTCTCCCTGAAACAGCTATAGCATTTTTTCATGTGGGACAAACACTTATTTCAGTCCAACATTGGTTTCCAGAAGTCCAACAAACTTCTGGAAACAAAACCATTTTTTTTTTTTTAAATTAAGAACAAAAAAAAAAAACCCAACCAAACAACCCCTCCCCCCCAAAAACATGTCCTCAGGTAGCATGACACAAATGCATAGCATGGAAACTTCTACTCAAACAGTTAACACTGAGAGAAGTTATAAGCTACTGAAAGGGGGATGTCCCGTAATGGAAAATATTATGCAGGATGAACTAGATGTGAAACTGCAACTGGTACGTAGAACTGTAAAGTCATGGGTGGCTTGTTTTTCCTCTGCCTTCCCGTCTAAGTTGTACAAGCAGCATTTGCCACCGAGGTTATTTTTCCATGAAATTTCAAGATAAATATAGAATTTACAAGCAAGTTTTTTATTGTGATGTGTTGTTGTTTGTCTGTTTGTTGTTTTTTTTTTTTTAATTACACATACTTCCAAGTGGGACCTTCCAACTGTAACGTCAGGGCAAATAATTCATACTCAGATTCTGCAAAGGGTCTTTGTGTCTTTTTGTTTGTGTGGTGTTTTATTTCTTTTTTTTTTTTTCTCTTTTTTTTTTTTTTTTTCCTGAAGCTGCATGTAAAATGTCAGCTCCAATTCCCTGACTTTGCTTAATCACTGGCATTGCTCTCAAAGGATGGTCTCATCCTTTCTACCTCCAGGAAGACGATGAGTGAGACAGACAGACTTCACGTGGCCCATCTTTCTGGACTACTAGTCTGCAGTTTCAAACTCTTTAGCTCTTGCCTGTGGATCCTGAGAAAGAGGGGGGGTTGAAGAAACAATCTTAGGGTTTAGGGACTCCTTGCACCCTTTCTGCCTTCCCCTCAGTGTCTTCCTACACCCCAGGACAATATTTCTAGGGAGAGGGTGGCAGAGGAACTGGCGTTAGAGAGGGAGCGGAGGTCCTGGGGTAGAGTGGAGGGGCTGAGTATTTTATTTGCCAGGGAATCCAAACGGGCTTTCAGCTGCCCTGCTTCTCCCCTCTCCGCCACAAAAGATGACATAATTTCTCTGCAAAGTGCCACAGTGGCCATTTCTCCAGTATGATTCCTTCTGGGAACTTTTAGACTTTGTTTGAAGACTCATAAAGGTTCCATTACCCTTCTAATTAGGAAATAAAGAAGGCTTGTTATTTTGTAAGGGCCAAAAGACTTAAACCTTTAAAGTAATTATTTCCATGGTGCAATACTACCCATAATTGTGAAATGAAAATTGAAGCCAAAGAGATTAAGATCCCAACAATTGGTTTGACGTGAAAAAGAAGGGAAAAAGCCCACAAGATTTATGATTGCCCCTTTTGTAGTAGTCCTTCTTGCCAGAATGCAAAAACTCCCAAACATCTGGAAGAATTAGGTTAGCAGGAGAGAATTTAGACACACATGAAGGGTTACAACAACAAGCAGAAGATTATTCATAGGAACTGGATGTGCAAAATCCCCTGTGCATATGAACTGGGAAGGAGAGGATTGACAAAAGAATGACCCAGTTTTGCCATAATTTTCAAACTATATGAGTGAGGTATGTGGACATTGCTTAATAAATTAATTATATATATATATGTATGATATATTATTGACCAACTGATTCAGGAGCTAGCCTTCCCAGTTTACTACTGATAAAGAGGAGTTTGGGGGTGAAAAAGGTTTTTCTGGCCAGCCACTTTGCAACACAAGCTGCACAGTTAAAAGCTGTGCAGCCGCTTAAGAGAACATGGTGTAGCCACGCAAAAACTGCTGCCCACCAATATCTGTAGCTCTTTAGTCCTAGAAAGACTTGGGCTCGTCTCTCCTTGGGTTCAGCTCATCCCCTGAGTTCAGTAGAGCTTAAAATCCCATTGTGGGTTTGACACCCCAATTAGTATGCCTGGTCTCTTTTAGATGGCTATACTTCCCAGCAGTGTATGTTCAATACAGTAAAATTAGTTGTCCCAGTAGTTGATTCTTCTATGTGATGGATAGGTGTGAAAGAGCTAACAACGTTGTTGGCATTGAGCAGAAGAAATAACATGCTTTTTTTTTTTTTTTTCTCCTGTTTAAAGCTAGACTTGCTGAGCCTAGAGGATGGCTGTTTGTAAGGACTGAATGGTGCCCTGGAGAAATTTAAATTCATGAAATCCTAACTCTGGTGTGTAACTCCAGTCCCTCCTGCGCACTGTGGGGGATCCTGTTGAGGCCTGCACTCAGTATAAACAGATCTGGATGTGACAGAGGAGGAGGCAGTGCAGTGAGGATGAAAATTGATGGATGGAACACAACATAATTGAAGGTGCTTAGAAAGCTGGTGTTTGCCTGGGCAGGATGCACCTTTTCCTAAAAGCTAAATGAGGTTTTGGTGTGGCTAATGTCTGGGTGGGAGACCACCTGAAAAGTCCTATACATCACAGATGCTCATCAAGGCTAGTTTCAAAATTAGTGTCAGCTTGAAAATCTGCATTTGCTGTGGATTTTACAGGAGGAGGAAGATGTTGTCGGTAGAGAGTTGGACTCTGTTGTCAGCAGTTGTCATTTTTGTGTGTATGTTTTATAAGGAAGGAGTTTAAGCTGAAAATAATCTCAGGAGACTCCATGCAGGAGGGGTAGGGGAAGAAAAAGTCCAGCTTTCCCTTCACTTAGGAATATCCCACACCTTCAGAAGAGGGAATATAAATGTCTTAAAACAACAGGGGAAGAGTTCAGCCAGTTCCTCAGTTATAAAATCCTTCATCACTCACTACTGTCCCACTTGATTTACACTGCTTAAGGTGGGCCAGCCACACTTGAGCACTATGATAGCCAAATACATAACAATAAAAAGTTAAAAAAAGTCATAAAAGTTTTACACAGAGGATGTGACCAGCATAAACAGTTCACAACATGTGTCTAACTCACAGAATAGGTGTCTGGGGCTGAGCAATCAGCGTCTGTGAAGCAAGAAAATAGCCATTGTTTTAAAAAAATAAATCATATGCTACAGTACACAATCTAAATGCATAATAGTTCTGACCCTGGTGCCCCCCTCTGGTTATGTACTAGGGTCTAGCAGCACAAAACAATTTTGCACCAAAATTCTGGAGAGTTTCCATTTTGGCGTAAAGTGCTGTTTGGAGGAGACAAGCTGGGTTGCTAAGGCACTGGGATGTGGGAGAGACTGGTTCAAATCTCTGCTCCCCTCCTTCACATTCCGTTTTTTTCTTCCCAGATTTCTACCAACTAATTAGAGCAGGGACTGGACTCTGCTTCTCTACGCTGCAGGTCAGGTTTAGAGGTTTGCTTCTGCTGTAGCACAGAAGGAAACCCAACAATGTTGGGTTAAATGGAAATAAACAACAAGGTTAAATGGAAATAAAAATTTAAGCTTCACTGAGCGAAGATGTAATTCATCTGAGATTTGCCCTTTTGTACACATTCCTGCTGAAAGGTATTATGCTAGCAACCCTTCACCCCTTCCCTTGAACACCCCGTGTTGTAGATGAAGTTATTGTTAGTGTGTTTGGGGAGCACAAAAGCCTTTATGGGGGAATTAACCCCGCTCTCCAATGTTACCTGTTTACTTGGCGGAGCAAAGCCTGCTGGCTGTAGGGTCTGCTGCTATTCTCTAGGCAGAAAACGCTCCCCGGGTAGAACTGGTTTGTGAGCAAATGGGCTTTGGCTAGGCCAAAGTGAGGTCTGAGGCACCTGACACTTCATTAAAGACTGCAGTGATCTGAGGCACGGGGCTTTCTGTGCATCTTCATTTATAGTGCTCCATATAGGATATTCTTGGTCTGGTTTGGGCTGCAAGGATCTTTCAGGTGTTTGTTGTGTCGAGAGGAAGCCTGCAATGGAGAAGAAGCAGAGCTACGCGCTTTTAAAGCATTCAGGTGAAGGCTTTGCACCTCTGTGAAAGAGAAAGGAACACGGGAGCTTAGTAGTGATTACAGCAGGAATAAAATATTGCATTTTTATGTACTTAAACAAGTAGAGCTTGACTGTATTAAAAAGGAAAGGGTTTGGAAATTGCCAGACTTGAATGATTTATTGTTATTGTATGTGAGGTCTAAGGCTGTATTTTTGTAAACGCTTTCTTGTATCCACTGGAGACACTGTACGACACTACACTGTATACATGGTTAGTTCTCAGTAATTGACCTACAATCTTACTGGACCTCTTCCATCGAATGGGATACACATCTAGCTGCTATGTTGAGCTTTAGCAGGTCATTGACCTTTAAACTTCCTGGGTGATGTTCGGATTTTTTGGTTCATATGTATATACATGGACTTTCAGCAAGTTTCTGGGGTTCAGGATCCATCTTCAGTTCCCTTCTGGGGAGGTACCTCTCTGACATCCAATTTCCTCCAATTTTGTACACATCCATCTCTCTTTGTGCCATATGAAGATATCTACTCTCTTGTTCTTTTTGGATTATTGTTTTGTTCACTGAATTTCACTGAATTTTTAGAGTTGGAAGGGACCATAGAGATCATCTAGTCCAACTCCTGTTCTGTGGGAACTCCATGATGAATGGTGAAAGCATATTTTCCAAAGGCACTTTCAAACCCCATGCATGCTGTACTCATGGGCACAGTTCGTGGTAGGTGCACAACTATAGAAAAAAGCAAATATTGCTTTGCAAACCTGGGTTCGTTTTATTCCTACAACTTGACAGGCCCCTCCAGGGAGCGTAGCCGCCTCCTTTCTCTTCCTTCTCTATCCCGATTTCTGTTAGTTTCTATTCTTTCATGTAATGGTTTCTCTTTTAACAGCCGTTATTTAACCTTTTCTGTTTTATCGTCTTCCCTGGGAACTGATCATGCTTGGTCAGCTCTGGCCTGCAGCTCTTCATTGGAGCCTTGTCATTCCTGAGTCAAGGGCCGCAGGCCAGCAGATTCTTTGGGGCTGAGACAGAAGGACAACAGCTCTTGACAACTGCTCTTGCTCTATAAGGACTTAATGAGCGGGCCATCTGCACCCGTCATCTACCTTTCCCCAAATCCCAGGGCTCTGATTAAATCCTGTGCCCATGCTGCACACATCATGGCAGTAATATAAAGGACAGGACGTCATTTAATATCAGTAGCCTAGATGTCTTCTGCAGCCTTAGCAGGTGCTAAGGTTTTCTAAATGTCTTTTTCCATCCATGCACCCCCAGCCATATTATATGTAAACTTAATACCCCTGATTGCCATACAAGCTAAACAAAGATTAGGAATGATTTATGTTGATGTTCCTGTTTCCATAGAGAGTGGTTGTTTGGGAATATTTACAGGCTATAAAGCCAGGGAAGGTAGCAAAGGAGGATGAACGAAAACTCAGTTTAGAAAGCATATCTCTGGAGATGTGGAATGCAACAGTTTGGGCAATTTTTTTTTTCCAGGAAAAGAATAAAAAAGGGAAGCATCTGTAATGACGTTCACTAGAAAGTGGCATTGTGCATAAATTATCAGCACTGTTTAGAAATAATTAGGAATGCGTAAATCTGGGCGTCAGAACAGATAGCTATGGCTGAGGCATTGCTTATGGCATGTGATCGTGTGCTGAAGTTGTTACTCTGAGTCAAAATGCTATCGTCTTCTGAGGCCGTGTTCTAGGCCTTCCAGCTCTGCATCTACGTAAGGGCTGCCCAGAGTTTGGATCTGAGCCTGGAGCAGGGTGGCAGAAAAGGATGCTTGTAAAGATACGTGACTTTAAACAGGGAGGATGCACTGAAGCTGGCATTGGAAGTCAGAATGACTATTATCAGGGAATAGTGTGGACAAGAATAGATTCTTTTTCAGTGCTTTTCTTGATGCTTGTAGTTTTATTTACGAATTAATTAGAGGGGATAAAATGTAGCTAAAATAAGCAGCCCTATAAGAACAGAAAAATGAATATAACAAGATAGTAAAATTAATGATACCAGAAAATTCAGAGATCATTTGGTGACTGAACTATCCACATACTTGGACTAATTCAACAAATTATGTACTTTCTACATTTGCACATTCCTGCATCTGATATTTATATCTTGCACCAAAACAGGAAAAAAAGGCTGGAGAGAGATCTTGTGAGGTTGGGATTGTTCAGGGGATTTTTGAGATTTTTTTTCTAGAATTCATATGAATTTGCTTATAGAATTGTAGAAAACATGATTTTTGGAAAAAGGAAAATGAACGCAAAAACTTCTAAAAAGTAGACACCTAAGAAACATCTGACCTTTTTAAAATGAAAAAAGATTCTAAGTAAGTAAAGGCTTCTCTGATGGCATTGCCTTGTAACTGAAGGAAGCACAACCATCTGGGTTGTTTTTGTTTTGTTTGTCTGTTTTCACCAGTCTCTCATGTGATGTATCCTGGAAGCTGCCAAATCCTCTCAAATCTTGGGTGGCCTGGGCCTGAAACAATAAGCCGTCCAATTTCCCATACTGTTGCAGTATGTAGCCACCAATATATTTTTTTTCCCCTAATTGAATTTGGACAGAGAGATTATAAAAAAATATTCTCTTCCTTGGAGAAAATGAATCAAAATGTCTGTTGCTAATCTTTCTGAGCATATGAAGTCCATGTTCATAAGCCAGAACGTGTACTGTATAATTTTTATAATCAATCACAACTAATCTGAAAGATAAGTTGAAAACAAAATAGAGAAATCAGTCACTGTACCAAAAAGTTTAAGTTAAACACTTTTCTGGATATTTCTCTGTGCTCCTTCACTCATCTTTGGTGGTTTCAAAAAGAAACTGTGGTAGTAAACAATGAATGAATAATACTACTGCAGGAGCTAAAAATTCTTTCATTGCAGTCTCTTTTCTTCACACATCCCCTGAATTTTATTGGAATGTATTTCACAAGTATTGATTTTTCTCTCTTTTTGATTAAATATTATTGAAGAAGTTTTGAAAGCAGTTGAAGCATCTTGTTCTAGCATTCATCTCTGTTTCTGATACTTAAACTTCATTCTGAAATTTTTATTAGAAAGGATGCCCTTTGACATTGTCAAGAGAAGGTACATCTGCAATTTCATTTAATTGGAAATTTTTTCTTCTTTCCAATCAACTAATGAACTCGAGGATAGTCCTGAAATGTTGATATTTCCCATGAAACAGACTTTTGGGACTTGGACCAGCCCAGAGAAGTGTTTGAATAGAATTTCGCCTGCTGATAGCATTGTGCAAATGTTATTTAACGTTCAGCATGCCTCTGCTGCAGGTAGGGGATGAGATAGCTCACATCTACAGCAAGGGAGAGTATGGCTTCTTTGCTTTTACTTAGGTTTCACTTGCTGGTATTTCATGACAGCTCTTCGTGGCTTCAGACGGGTGCTGAGCACAAGGAATGCCTGCGGGATTCTGCAGCTGAGCGCATTGTGAACTGAGGAGTGAGCTCTGCTTATGCGGGTGGAGGAAAATGAGCAAATCCTCTCGCTGATTTTATGAGTTCTTGACGTACACTGGGAGCAGGGTGACAATATCTTGAAATACAGAGCTGTACATTATGGTGCATACAACTGTCCTACTGCCTGGTTATGCAATCAGCAGCTTAATTGCTTTATATTCTGGTTCAAGTTCTGTCAGAGATTGGTCTGGTGTTTCACCAAAGGCTGGTGAATTTGTCTGTGATCTGCTCAGAAATGGGAAGTGTCACCAATCAGACACTGCAGGGATTTGGGCAACTTTTTGTTTCTTTGATATTTTCACTGCAAGCATCTGTGTAAGAAACCCCCTTGTGATTCTGAGGAAACATTCAATTGCATATAACTGCTCAGAAGCCAAGCTAAATAAGCCAAGAGTCAGGTTTTTGTTCAGTCAAATATGGAGTATTTGAGACTTGCTTTGAACACTAAAAGATGGCAACCAAATGCAGGAATGTGTTGGTGACCCATGATCAACTTAAAGTCTCTTTAAAAACTAAGGCCACTTAGAAAACCGATTAACTATGAGATTTTTATATTTTTTTTTGCTTGTGGTGTTATGGTGTGCTAAGTTCTGGAAAAAGTCAAACTCATGATATTTCTTCCAATGAATCCAAAGAGGGAATATTAGTTAGGAATTCATGCGTGCATTCTGACTCTCAGAAGCAGCTCTGACTTAAGGCGTACGGATGTTTATCTCGACATTTTTAATATCGTATGTGGTAGATACTGGCAAGGACATCCCTTTCCTTTACCCAAAAACATTTAACAGTGATGAAAAGACTTTTGCAATGGCAAGCATAATTCTTTCCGTGTTTGTGCTTAAAAAAAGTTCATTGATTATTTTTTGTTTATGGAAGTTGTCTTTGTGGCTGAAAATAATAAAGATATTAACCATAAGCCACTGGTGACTGGTTTACATTATCCGTATCTAAACTTGAAGCACAGAGAATTGCTCTTAATGGCTTGTGAGACTGAGTATTAGAAATGAGAAGAATGTGGTAATGGTGCTGCCTTAATAAAGGATAGCAAATGATAATCTAGAGAGTTAATGGAAGAAAGTGTTATTTTCTTTATAGGAAAATGTAACGAATGCTTGCCCAAATATTCTTAAAGATGTGTCTTTTTAGTCTCTACTATGAAAAAGTACAACTTTTCAAAAACTGCCTTTTTTTGAGCTTTGTATCCTGAGCCCCCTATTTTATCAAGCCAACTGTGAGACCTACTTTGAAAGCAATACTGTGAACGTGTATTGCGCAGGTATCCCCATGCTAAATTTTTTGGGAGTGACATAAACCAGGAATAAAGTGGTACAGAGCATGCGTGGTGGCAAAGAACATGCTTTACAGCCATGGAAATTTGCGGCCTGCTTGTATTACTAGGTTCCCACTGGTGTTGCTAAAGAAGATAAGCAGTACGTACTTACAGCAGTTATTCAAGTTATCTGAACGCAATTCTTGTGTCCACTGTTACCACTGCAAAAGGACACAGGAGCATTGCAGTCTTCTGTGGCATTGTATGGCTTGGCTGAGGAAGTGGTATCTGAGGAGATACTGTGACTTACAAACGAAAAATTCCAGAAACTTGGTAGGAATATTACATTAGTGTTGCATTTCTAGTCTTCCTGAAGCAGAAATGGAGGGAGACAATTATGAACACTTAAAAAAGGACTTCAATGTAAATTCAAAGGACTGAATGGAGAAAAAATGGAATTATTTCCCAGCATTTTTAATTGATATCTGTGTACTTCATACAGCTGGCACTTGGTACTCAATTGTTGCAAATTATTCTTGAAGGAAAAAGAGAAAATTTGACTTCTTGTGATTTTCAACTGTCTTAAAGAATAGGATAAAAGATAGGATATTTGCACTGAATGTTGAATGAATATCCTCCAATACCGTGGAGGTTACATTAAGCTTCAGGGGTCAAGAGCTTGCCACCGGAGGTGAACATTAGTCATTCTGGAAAGGGAAGAGACAAAGAGAAATTGGACCCGCTCAGGAGATCAGGTATTTTAATAAGTATTTGGTGGATGCTGCTCATGAGAGAGCCAGAAGGTCACAAAGTAATTTTTTCGGGTAAGCGTGACCCCTGCCTAGAGAATTAAACCTAGCACTTGCAATTTCACCTTCTGACCAAAGAGCAGGCCAAAGTAGATTTGATATAATGCGTTTAAAGCAGAAAGCTACATTCTACGTCAACCTCAACTTTGCCATAAACTGTGGCTATGCCACTTGCATAGCAAAGCACGGGGATTTAATCTCTTGGAAGCAAAGTCATTTTGAAGTGCAGAGGAACTGGAGACTGGAACTGTGAGAAACATACGAGCTGTTACTCCTCTTTCCTGTATATTTCTGTAGTTACCTCATCATGTGTTATGCCAGTGATTGAGCTTATATAGACAAATAGCATAGCTGTCTGCAGTTCAAAGCCCCAGCTGCCCCTGATAGTTTCCCCCGGAGAAATTCTGTCATGTTACTTTGTCAATGCAGATGATTGAGACATAATCAATTGAGACATACTGGGACTATCGCAGGACAGGAAATGTAAAATGAAATGTAATTTCAAAACACGTAATATGGAGGCTTCTGTAGTAGTCCTATTTTTTTAAAAAATTCCTAATTTTTTTTTTTTTAAATTTAAATGAAGCTGCTGCAGGAAATTGCCTGTCAGAGGACATTACCCAGAGCTTTAAGAGGAAGCTGGGTGTGTCTAGATTAGGAGAGGAGCAAATGTCATCCTCGATAGTTAGCAAAAAGGCCACTGTCCCTCTCTTTCCATAGAAGAGGGGACAGGGAAAGACATTCTAGTATGGCACTAAATGATGCATCCTTCAGAGAAACTTACGCTGGGGTTCATGCTTTCCTAGAATTCCCGGTGTGGAGTCCTGCCTGTGGATGATTATAGTGTTCTTGGAGATCCCACCGGCACAAATTTCTCCCATAACCTGCTACTGTAGTGTAAGCAGAGGGACTACTTCATGGGAACTTGAAGCCTGACTAAGATTATTAGGAATAGTCATCATTTCAGTGACACCTCTCTCAGCTTTGGGACGAGATGACTTGTCCCAAAACTGTGAGTGAAGCTACATGCTGGTAGCCTCATGGGAGCTGCCCACCATGACTGGTCTTTCAGTGGGGTGTCTCCCCTCTTGATAGGGATTAGACCAAGATGGAGATGGCAGTATGTGCTGCTAGATGAATGTTAGGGACCCACTGTGCTCCTGTACCCAGATTTCAAATTTGGTCCATGGTAATTCATAAGCTATATTGCTAATGTTCCTTCATTTGTTTCCTCTTCTCTTCCAACTCTTTCATTTCTTTTGAGGCAGATATTGCAGTTGCCCTTCCCTCCACTGGATAAACCCAAGGGCAGGCCGAGGTTTTGGCTTAGAAAAATTTCTGGAACTGCTGTCGAGGCTCCCTCTGCTTCTCTTTCCTATAGATTCCTCATCAGTGATGATGACAGAAATTTGCATTTTCCAGGGAAGTGGCAAAGGCTTGTTCTGTCCAGAGGGATTGCATGGCTGGAAGATTCAGTGAGGGATGTTGTCTGACTGATGTGTAGCTCCTTCCATAGAACTGCCATGTTACTTTGGCACAGCCACACTTTGCTCTAGTGGGCTTCCAAACATGGCATCGCCCAGGCTGACAGGGTGTGATGTAGGGCACCAGAGATCACTGTCTGCATGATGTTATGCAAGTCACTTAGAGCCAGGTCTACATTGGACTGAAGTCTTAAATGACGGGGGAATTATTAGATGTGTCAACGTGAGCTGAATGTCTGAATACCTGTGTGGATCTACACCTACATGGATCTCTTCAGTACCTTGTTTCCCATCTTTAAAAAGGGAGCAATACTCCTTGCTTTGTATCTTTCTGGTTTCTACCTGTTTGGAACTGAATCCCTTTACCGTACAGAAACAGAGATCTGGTCCTCTCTATAGGCGTGCAGTGTGGCCTGAACTGGTTAGAGCTTCTTGGGTCTGGAGGAGATAGGATATATGTGGTAATAAGATATAGCATGAATTGGCTGGAAAGTGGTGATTGTATTCAAGCCCTTCCCCTTATGCATGTGCTGCATGGATAATATGGGGACAGTCACAGTTTCACTGTCTGAAGCAAATACCAGCAGAATATTCTTACCAGCAGCCTACCAACTGTCTCTACTTGATTTTATTGAGTATGTACAGTCTTTGGGAGCCTGAGGTGTCTTTCTCTCTCCATGGCTTGCCATCCTGTCCTGGCTTTGGCTGGGATAAATTCAACTTTCTTACTAGCAGCTGGTATAGTGCAATGTTTTGGGTTTAGGATGAGAATGATGTTGGTAACGCACTAACGTTTTTAGTTGTTGTTAAGCAGTCAAGGCCTTTTCTGCTCTTCACACAGCCCTGCCGGAGAGGAGGGTGGGAGTGCACAAAAAGTTGGGAGGGGATACAGCTGGGACAGCTGACTCCAACTGATCAAAGGGATATCCCATAACATATGATGTCATCCTCAGTATATAAAGATGGAGGAAGAAGAAGAAAGGAGGTGACATTTGGAGTTCTGGTGTTTTGTCTTCCCAAGTAACCATTATGTGTGATGAAGCCCTCCTTCCCTGGAGTTGGCTGAATACCAGCCTGCCAATGGATAGTAGTGAATTAATTTTTGCTTTGCTTGTGTGCGTGGATTTTGCTTTACATATTAAACTGTCTTTAACTCAACCCGGGAGTTTTCCTTATTTTTCTGATTCTTCTCCACATCCCACTTGGGGAGGGAGGGAGAAGCGAGTGAGCGGCTGCATGGTCCTAGTTGCTGGCTGGGGTTAAACCACAACACATCCCTAGGGACGTGGCCATGGAGAAGCAGCTGTAAGTGTTGAATTGTGTTACAGCAGCCAGAGCAGATCAGGAGACCTAAGTGAAGATCAAAAGTATTGTTTGCAAACATGGGCATGTGTGGGACTTAAATGGATTTTGCCCACTAAAGTTGTGTTTTTCATTTGAGCTCAAATTAATGACCGAGACCTAAACTTTACTCGTTGCCCGAGCTAAACTGCTGAAGCTGAATAGTTTATTAGCATCAGAGCACAAAGAGCCCTGGTTCTCACATTGCTGTAACAATAGGATATGTCGGAGAATATTGATTTGATTAGGCTGACACTTGGTTTACCCTAGTCTGAGAGAAGAATCAAGGCCAAGGAATATGCCTCACCCTCAAAATGCCTGTACCAGCAGCTGTGCAATTTGTAACTCAGTTGCAAAAGTAAATGATGGCACCGTCTTTTCTGCCTGGAAAACAATACTTAAAATAAAGCCAGATTTACAAAGGAGCATGTACAGTGCAATTGTTTTGAGCACATGCACTGATTTTTCTCAAACCAAGACAAATTGACAATGTGCGCAAATTTTCTCAGCACCGCTAATTTCGTTGTGCATAATTTCATTGCTTGGCAATGGAAAACAGGGGTGTTTGGAAAAACATACACATTTGCTGTTTGTAGTTTGTAGACTTTGAGAGGAGTGGACATGCTCTTCAGGTCAAGCAATGTCCCTGAGGGCAGAGTTCCATTATCTGTTAGCCTGCAGAAAAATTGTATTAAAATCCTACTTTCCCATCCAGAAGCTTCTCTTTCTCTCTTCTTCTTTCTCTCTTCTTCTTTCTCTCTTCTTCTTTCTCTTCTACTAATGAGAAAGGTGCTGTGAAGTCTCTGTTCTTTGGGGGGCACTGTGTACTTGTAGCTAGGCTTAGTTTTGTACTGGAAAATTGCAGGTATTATGTTTTCTTTGGAATATGGACCACAGTGTTGTTTGCTTTGCTTTTAGTGTCCATGATTTGCTTTTAGTGTCCGTAATTAATTCTTTCTTATTGTGGGTAAAGAGTCTCTTTCCAGCAGGCTTTGGGATCCCTTTTTTGTTTTGATTAATCTTTTTAGTGTATAAATGTGCTTTGCATATATTTAGCTGGCTAAACCAGGAGAAATAAAATACCATACCTAGCAGAAACGGGCAGATACCACACCAAAATGAATGGCAATGATACGTAATTATATGTCTACTTTTTCATTTCTTTAATCCAAGGTGAGGGAGTGCTGCTCCTGGAAACTGTAGACTGATCCCTACTTTCAGGGTGCTGCGTAAGTCTATCTTCCCCATACTAGGGGGAATCTCCTCTTTCCCAAAACCTTTATGGAAGCCAAAACTGGTGCCACCTTCTGCCCTGCACTCCTTGCTTGATTATCGTGATGTAGACTGAATGGATTGACACGCTTCTTGGTTTTTTCATTTAGTGTTTTTGTTAGCACCCAGAAGACTCTTAATGACTTTTGAGAGGGAAAGAGAACACAGTTCTTGGCGCTCATGGGGGATTTGTGACACTTTGAGCGGGAGGCTTGTTGCCTTGGGTTTCCTGTTTGTTAGTTTTCTGGATGTGCTAAAAATCCACGATGTGAATAGCCCTTTGGAGTGATCTGCTTCTTCCGCTGGATATACGCAAGTCCTGTGGACTGCATTCTAGTCCTTGCTACTGTGTCTAAGCGGCACTAGCTTTTTATTTCCCAGCTGACTGACATTGCAATGCATTTGAAGGGATGCTTGTATTCCTCCGCTTGCTTTTGTGGTAGCTTTTACACCCTCTTTGAGTGCACTGGTGGATTTGAAGTCCATATGGATTTGCCTGTTCCAGGCAAAAAGATATTGCCTGAAGCAGCATGTGTAAAATTTTCCTAAAAAGTTACCGCTGCCTGTCTAACATAGAAGAAGCTTGTCTGTGCCCAGGAGGTAATCGTAAGGATGACCAAATCTGCTCATGGTGTGTGGGCTTCTCCCTCATGCACTCTGGAGCAATCCCGCAGACAGACCTGCCAGCTGGGTGGCTTGCTCACAAATCTAAGCTTACTCACCTTCATGTCAGACGTGTACAGCTGTGAGCACCGCCATCTGGGCTGTATCCTCTGTATATAAGATTAGGCTGATTTCAGATGAGCTGTGGAAATGGCATAGCCATAGCATCATTTAGGAATCGTCTGCTGAGGCGGGGGGAACCCACACTGTGCTTTCTTTATTTTATGAAGGGGGTATGAGAAAATGTGCAGAGCCAAACCATGCTTTCCAGTCTGGCCTGGAGTAAGAGAAGGAGGTGTGAGCTAGCCCAGAGTGCACAACGTGTTTCTTGCCTGCTGCTCTCTTGTACCAAGGGAGGAAAAAAGCAAAGTTTGCTGGAGAGGGTGCCCCTACCTATTGTCCTGCAGCTGACCAGGGTACAGAGGGCTGAAAGCACAAGTGTAAGTTGGTGCTCCTCGTGTTGACTTTTCTCTGGGTATACTTCCTATCCGACCCAGCCTTTAGGGCAGTCGTGCCCTTGGGGGGCCAATGGAAGTTTAGTCCTTTCTGTTCATGCAAGAAACACAGGTGTCGCCTATCCTGGTAAGTACAACAGGACTTCCTGCAAGATCTTGTTAGCCTGGACATCTTGTGTAATCTCAGAACAGTTCCTCTCATCTTTGATCGTGACGTTTCACTTAGGGAGCGCTTATATTCTGGAGGGGCAGAAAGTGAAGTATGATGCAGTGGTTACTGATATTTCAGAGGTGCTTGGAGATACTCAACACTGCGTTGCGTGCTGCAATATACAGTGAGGAGCAGGAGAGGTCTGTTTAGTTGCCAGGGAAGAGAGTCCCACCTCTGTTCTCAAGGCTGAGTCTTTTGATACCTCCTCCAGCTCCCTAGAGGGTTCACAGGGGAGGACCAAACTTCTGCCCCTGCTTTATGCAGCCGTGTCACCCTCCAGGGATGTATTTTGTCATTGGAAGTGTTAAATCTCCCTTCCCTCACTGTCCTGCTCGGAGACAAAGAATGGCAGACTTTTATTTAGAACAAAAAGTTGCACTGCATAGCTGTGAAGAGTGCTGTGAAGAGAACCCAAACGTGACATAAAAGCGCTACCAGCTGGATCCAAGGGTGTTTGCTAGAGTGAGAGTGATGTTCAGCTCTGGCTGTGGTTGCCAGGACTCAATGGATGCTGACCCTTGCTGCTGACGGGATTGTAACCTTCTGTGTCTGTGACCCATGCCAGCAGTCCAGCACGTCGCACTTTTGTTGTTGGTAGCGGGATTGGAACTAAAGACTGTTTTCCTGCCAGCAGGGCTGAGTGACACATCTTCATTACCCTTGGTGCAGGAGGAAGCCTGCCTCTTTGTGTCAGTCTCTGTGCTAGGGAGTAAGCTTGGTTACTCCCTAGCACAGAACCTCGCTACTGTGGTTCTTCTAAACAGAACTTTGGGTCCCCAATCTAAACACGGAGCATCCCATGCTAGTTACAGGATGGGAGCGTCTTTCTAAAGATGTCTATCTTGATGCTGTGAGCACTAGGACAGGTTGACCACCTGTTAGCTGCACGGACCACCAAAAAATTAGGTATTGGGGGTGTGAGGCAATGGACAAACTGGTTGGGTACAGATGAGAAGAATGGGCTTCCCCATGGAGTATTTGATGATCTGTATGGATCTTGCTGCATTGTGGGAATGTGCAGAGGTGGGGGACGTATTTCCTGTATGTTTCTGAAATGGCAGCTGAAGACATTGCAGCGACAGCGGTAGGAGGCTCAGTACTACTCAGTAATGGCCATGTGTACCATGTCAAATAAAGAGAAGAAAAATAATTTCAGGAAGCACAGTAATAAAAAGCGACTTCATTTTGAAAATCAAAAGATTATTCCTCCCCAAATACCCGAAAGAATTTTTCCAGGCAGGGAGCACAGCCTTGCTGTCGCAGCTGCTTTGGGAAGAAGGCACTTGGAGGACTGGAACAGCAATAATATAAGTCGTTCCTTTGGTCACCACTGCCTGCTGAGTCTTGAGGGCTTTGTGGTGCCAAAATGCAAGTTCTTCAGAGTGGCTGTGCGCACCAACCAGACCTGCCTCCCAGGGGATGATTTATAGTGTACTTTCTCGACCACAGACTTACCTCAGCTTTAGATTGTAAATTTTGTAGGAAAAATTGATAAACCTGTGAGAGCCACAGTCTCGACAGAGATTTCCAGGTACTTCTAACATGATTCTTCTGGGGGAGTGACTGGAGGCTTAGGTCTCCGAGAACGCACTAACAGCCCAGCACGTAGGAGCGCTTTGGCTCTTATCACAAGCAGTCCCACCCTTGCCCTGAGTTATCAAGCTCAAGAGCTTAGCAATGAGCACTTGCAGGGCCCTTACTTACCATGATAAGGTATCAATATTAAAATTATGCTTGGTTTGGGGGTTTAATTTCTGCATATACTATTTTTTCTATGTCTTATGTGTGCAATCGTAAATCAGGACCTGGGTTATTCAGCTCCCAAAAATGTTTTTTAGCTCTGTGCTATGACACAAAGAGTCTCTGATTGTTAAAGCAGAGGGGATAGGAAGAGGTGGTTAGGCTGGCAACCCTGGTGATGAGGGCGAGGGCTACCATGATAGTTCCCTAAATTCCTGCAATTGTGGATTTAGGCAAATTTTAACTATGTATTTGTAATAGGCGTGTACAAGTGGCTTTCAGTCATAGGACACGAAGGGGCACCCACTAGATTGTAACTCTGTGTTCTTCATAACTTACATTTCCAGTAATATCTCCAGGAAAACTATAGTATCTGTGCCAGTTCATTGGCTTTGAAGTTTCAAGTCATGGAATTCAGAAGTTTCTGTAAGTGAGACTGAGAGCTGGGACTCTTTAGCCTGGAGAAGAGAAGATTGAGGGGAGACCTTATTAATGCTTATAAGTATCTAAAGGGCGGTTTGAGGGAGGATGGAACCAGACTCTTTTCAGTGGTTCCCAGTGACAGGACCATGGGCAATGGGCACAAGCAGGAACATGGGAAGTTCCACTCAAATATGAGGAAAAACTTCTTTCCGGTGAGGGTGCCAGAGCCCTGGAACAGGCTGCCCAGGAGGGTTGTGTAGTCCCTTTCTCTGGAGATTTTCAAGACCTGCCTGGATGCCGTCCTGAGTGATGTGCTCTGGACAACCCTGCTTTGGCAGGGGAGTTGGACTAGAGGATCTCTAGAAGGTCCCTTCCAACTCCAACAGTTCCGTGATTCCATGAAATTCAGGTCAGCAAGAAGGATGCAAACTTTACTTTTCATGATGCCATTTCCCTGAAGCAAAATTGGTCTTTTTGAAGAATTTTAATGGAAAAATGACTTGGAACACAAAGAGTTGGGGATGCTTTGACAAGGGAGAATCAAACTCATGATAATTCTCTTTAAAAAAAAAAACAGAACCAAACAGTTGAATTCAGCTTTAGGTATCACATACCTGCTAGCTCCCCATTGCAGTGGACACTGAGATTGCAGGGGTCGATGATTGATTGTGGGTGCTTCTACCATTCAGTTTTCTGTTCTGACTGCCAGCATCTCCAGATACTGTTTACTCCTTAGCCTGGATTCTTCAGTGTTTTACATTCTGAAAATCTAGGGGATGGTAAGATCCAGTAGAGATTTGTAATTTCTTCTTAAATAATGTCTCTACCTCTTTCTATTTGGTCATTAATATATAGGCTAATAATTTATACGGTTAATGGAATGACTGAGAGCAAGAATTTTATTCTCTTTTGTCTAGTAAATCCTTAAAAACAGAGTTACGCATATGCTGTTATGTATTTCTCCTAATATTTAAAACCATCACAGCCACATCATGGGAGACGTCTGGCATTAGAAGAAAGTTCCAAAGGGTTATTAAAAAAAAAAAAAAAAAGGAAAAAAAAGGTGCCTTCCAAAACCAAACACTGCTTTTTACTTCATCTAATAAAGCTGTGAAATTTAAAATGACACTAGAATAATTATGATTGCTTGCTGTAAATCTGCATAGATTTGGCTGTCTTTGAATTTTCTTTTTCATGCTATAGAGATTAGTTTACTGTCTGTGGACTGAATCCTTCTTGCGTTACACATGTGACTAAATCCATGGGGCCCAGTGGCCAGAAAAATAGACCCAGAAAGGCATTAAAATAGTTTAGCCCATTCAGCTGCGAAGTCATCTTACACATATTTTCCCCCTAACCGGTTTTGTGTATAGTATTGTCAAATATGAATCTGCAGAATATCTCCTGGTCTGGAATCCGTTCCCCTTAGAGCAGTCAGCAGTTCTCCTGGAGCTTTTCTTAGTGCTTGGTACAAGCGTGTGTTAGGATCTACGTACTGCGCTGTTTTCCTCGGCAATAATTTTTGCATTTATTTTCACGCTTTCTTAATTAGTTTACGTAGCTCATTTGTTTCCAGCATTAGTCTTCATCTGTTCTTTCATTTTTTAAGACGTCTGCGTAATTTAGAAAGTTATCAATAGTGTGTGATCACTAAAGCAAAACAAACAAACAAAGGTAAAACATTATCTAAGCTTACTTTATCTATGGTATTCAAAGAGAGTGAAAAGTATTCGTCATCGTATGTAGATGTAGGATTATCCTTATAGTAAAGTATCAGTTTTAATGTCTAGATAAATAACTGCATACCTATAAACTAAACCCGTGTATCCTCCTAGTCCAACTTGCTAAGGATCATCATCAAAGCTTTGAATCCCTTTAAAAGTTATTTTTCAGAACACAGATATTCTATATGTAACTTCTGTTGTACTATTTGAAATGGAATCGGGCTGTGAGGGCTGCCAACTCATCTTTCATGTGCCTTTCCCACTGGTGTGTCTCTCTTTCTGCAGAACCAAGCTTGCACAGCAGAGCGTTTGTGTTCCCTTTTACATGTGGTCCTCGTTAAAAAAAATACAATGAAGTTTAGCTGTGGTGAAATTATTTATTTGATTTTTTTTTTTTAACTGGTGCAAAAAGTAAATATGTTTACTGTGTCCCTTTCCATTCAGTGTATTTCCTTTTTTAAGCTCCATTTGTGTTCAACAAGACAGCCTCTTTCTCCAAGATTAACATTTCTTATGATTGTTCCTGACAGAGGATTTACTTTCAGAGGCCCTGCTAAGGATAACCAAAAAAGGGCATGTAGCAAGACAGTTTTGGCAGCTTGCACGAATTTTCGGAGCTTTTTAGGTCTTGGTTTTCTGATGAGTGGCTTCCTGAGCATGCCTAGGGAATGACAGGCATCTCTGCAGGCAGGCTGAACCCACCTTGGCTTGTGCGTAGTCATTGGCTGCCTATTAGAATAAATTGAGGACAATGCATACCGCTGCCTGCCAATTGTAAACATAAGGGATATGTATTCACTTAGCATTGACTTTTGGGAGGGGCCAAGGAAAAGCTGTAGTTTTATTGAATAGAGCTGTGTGTGAGGCTGCTGGTGTGCCTTTCTTGCTGTGCTCCTGCCCAAGCAGCCAGTTATTCATTTCCTTCCTACTAGTTGAAAACTTTTTCAGCCGCGGAGGTAAGGGCTTAAGATACGTGTTTGTTTGGGGAATGAGCCGCTCTGACTGCGTTTGCATTATGGCTAGAGATTAAGCAGCACGCGGAATCTAACGAGCCGTGGACGTAGTGCGAAAGTGTCGGATACTATTTTTCCTCCCCTCCTCTCTTCGTGTGTCGTCCCCCCCGTCCGCCCCCCCCCTGCTTCTTTCCAGATGTTTGTAGTGAACTCAGGGAGATATCTGTGCCGGGCGGGTGGAGGG
>JAOXJK010000001.1:67871806-67921005 GCA_025774025.1 Xenus cinereus
GTGCCGGGCGGGTGGGAGGGGGGTGCACGCTCGCCCACCCCAGCAGACCCTCATGCAGAGGTGTTGGGGGGCAAGAGTCTGGGTGCAGGGCAGGATCTGTGAGTTCCTGCAGCGGGTTTGTTAGTGGAGAAATAACCTATCTGTTTTTCTTTAGTTTTCCTCTTTATTTTTTTTTTTTTTTAAAAAAGGAATTGCGATGTAAACATTTTCAGCGTGGTAATGGCTGGCGAACTGCTTTTAATTTTGCAACCTAATACCTGAGCTTTCAGGGCAGCCTGATTGTAAAAGGCAGATCTCCCGGCGTAACCGATACAGATCCAGTAAAGCTCTGGTTAATGTAACTGATCTGATGCTCGCTGGAGCAGATGTCCATCATGGCAGCCTCTCATAGGAGTATTGTTGACAATAGACGGCATCCGTTTTTGTCTTCAGCCTTCAACATGCGCAGCAGCGTGCTGCCAGGGTGTTTCTTGTGAAAGTTGTCTTTCCTGTTAAAAGGGGGAGAGAAAAATGCGCTGGGGTGGGACCGCAGCTCTTAAAAGCCTGGGTCTCTGTGTGTGTGTGTGTGTGTCAGTCGGAGCGCTGCCGGGGAGAGCCGGCGAGTCCTTCCCGGCTCCTTTGACATGCTCGGGCAGTTTGAAGGCTTTGTGCGAGGCTGGCTGCCGATAGCACGATATTCGGCGTAGCAGGGAATTTCTCAGAGAAAGAGCTGGGAAGATGAAGGGAGGGAGGGAGGGAGGGAGGGAGGGATGGAGTTAGCTGCAGATGGGCACTTGGGAGCAGCAGACGTTGACCAAACTACTAACCTCTGGCCAGACCTGCAGCAATAGAAATTAATTTTCTCATATATCATGTATTACTTGGGTGAATGGGCAAGATAACTGTTTTAAGATGACTTTTTGGGGAATATTTATTTTCAGAGGAGTGTTTATTTTCAGAGTATGCAGTTTGTAGGCAATTTTGTGTAGCTGAGAAGGCGTCTCTTGCTAAAAGGCATGCAGGACAATAATTTGTGAAAAGAACACATTCCCTCCTTGGCAGCAGCTCAAAGAAAATAAGAAGGGAAAGTGCTTGTTTTGTGAGAACCATGTATTTATTATAATTTGTCTATTTTAGATACCATACTGTGAATGATTGTGCTTGTATGATTTGCCACCAAAGAACCCTGGGTCCCTACCTCCATTCTTTCTCTGTCTCATTAAAAGTAGCAGTAGGTTCTCTGTGAGCATATCCATCTGCAGACAAATGTCATACCTTTTTCTCCTGCTATTGACAGACAAAATAAGATCCTACCAACATACACCGAAACCAATTAAAGGGACTGTTTTAACTTTATGGTAACTTTATGTGCAAATGTAGCAGTGCTTCAAGGAAGTGGTCCAATTGCTTAGTTAAATTACCTTTAAGGTAAAGTGAATCTGACCTATTCCCAACATTATTTGAAGAAAGTACAGGTTTGCCTTTCTTTGGGAGGCTTTCTGATAGGCAGGTATCTTAGTCAATAAAGACTGCACGCGTTAATATAATACCTAAACCAGGAGGGCAGAGGAGAACTGCCGGATAAGATGCCTCTCTGAACAAGAGGCCAAACTGAAATAACTTGTATTTCCTGAAAACTCCTCTTTGTTGCAGCACGCAATGACAAGAGGATCAATTCCACAGCCTCCATTCACAGGATTAGTCTTGGTGAAATCAATACTATCATTAGCGGATGCAGGATCTGACGCAAGGGGAGTCCTGTGTACTCTGAATGTGCTTTGACAGTGAGTGATGTAAGCATGTATTAGGAGAATAAGGGATTTTCCACAATTGCTACTTCATATGCTCTCAGCATTATTCTGACACCAAGCAGCCTGAGAAATGGGTAGCTTCCCTTGTGCTTTTATTTCTTGTCTGACACTGATACAACAGTGACACTGAAAGCTAGGAGATTTGAAGGGAGAGGGGGGCTGTAAGGTCTTCTGGCTGGCATTCGAGAGAAAGCTGAAGTGCATTAAGATGGGAAGATTTCTTATTCCTCAAAGTCTCCTTCATGGGGCCACGTGTGGCGTGGAGGCAATGCTGGTCAGCATCTGTCCGGACCCACAGGGGGTTAGGGCCCAGCACTACTGGTTCCAAGTGGTTGGACTCCGAAGGCTTTTTTTGCTGGCTGCTTTCTGGGACGTAATTTCTGTCATTGGAGAGAAAGATGCCAGGGAGGATCTACCAAGAGCCTGGCTAGAAGTTCTCCTTCTTTCACCCTTCCCTGTGTGCGGCCGGAGTGGCCCTGCCTATGGGGGTGCTCTTTTCATTGCAGAAAAGTGAGGGCCTGCAGGACTTCCTTCCTGCAGGGCAAGTAAGATTTGAATGCCCTGGGACTGTTTTAAAATACTCTGGTTTCTCACTAGTTCCTTACATGAGACCTATTCTGCTTGTATGTTTTCATTTGTGTGAAAGATCCGGTGGAGTTGTTAACCCCTATCTGCCAAGGGTACAACTTGGTTACGTTCGATCCCTGCGCGTGTGAACAAAGAGGGACAGGAAACCATATATGCCTAAGAAAGAGAGAGCCAAGAGAGCAGCATTAGCTGTCCATCTGCAGGGCCTGTCTGGACTCTACCGGCTATTGCAGAAAGCACCAAAAAAGGTAACGGGGCAGAATGGGAAGCTCAGTCCTGTGAACCTTTCGTTGTCTTTGGGAGGAGCTTTACGGGGAGTCTGCAGGACTGGGCTCCAGGTGTACAAAGCCTGAGGCAGCCAGGCCTGCGACTCCAAAGAGTGGGAGTCTATCTTCAAAGCAAGCTTTCATTCTTTAAAAATTGTCTCTTCTTAGTAACTACCCCCTGGCAGCTTTGTAACACGAAAGCCACTTCCTTACTAGAGCTCTCACCTTGAGAAACATGCATGTGCAGGGGCTGGTTTGCTGGTTTTGGTCATAGATCCTGGGTGGTTTAAAACCCCACGACCTGGCGAGGATGGGCTTTGGGGGCATCTGTACTGGAAACAAGGCGCTGACCTACATGCTGGTACTTACTCTGTTGGTGCTGGTGTTTGCTGGGAAGCAGTAGCGTGCCTCCAAACAGTCTGTCGAGGATTTGGCTAAGGCTGAAATTTGACTCAAAGGCATTTGAAGATCAGATTAGATCTGACCTTTCTGGATGAAACACTGAGGTCATAGGACAGTTGAACTATGTAACAATTTCTTTTTGCTTTTCCTGATGCTTTTGTGCAGTTCAGCTGGCCCAGCGGGGAAGGAGGCTCAGCACATTGTAATTTGGGATCCCTCCCACCCCTGGGGGAGCTTGCTCCTACTTCTCTTGAAACAGATTTGATTCACCAAGAAGGTCAGGGCATGTAACACCGTTACTTAGTCGCTAGCCCTGGTATGTTAGCTGTTAAGGTTTACATCCTGCATTAGAAAGTGCTTCTTTTCATGTAATTTTTTTTTTTTTTTCCTCTTTGGAGCTCTGTTTAGTGCTGATAAACGGTGCGAGGCAGGCAGCCTGGCTGCCAAGCAGATACCGGCATCAGCAGCATGGTCCCCACCGCGTCCCTCTCCCCCGAGCACCACTGGCTGCCCCTGGGAGGAATGCAGCCTTCTGGACTTTCTCACTTGCAAGCCTCCTGGCTTCTGCTTATGTCTTAGAGCAGCTGCTGTGCATCCAGCTACAGCAGTGCCCAGGTTTGCTGGGCTCCCCGGAGGTGAGGCGGGTGGGCTATGAGCTGGGGTACCCACCTCCTCCACCTACGGTCAGGAACCACCGGTGCTAACTGATGCCTCTTTCCCGCTCCCTGCCCCTTGTGTCTGCCCCTTGAGAGGCAAAAACTCTGTCCGTGAAGCATAGGGGCACCTCCTGATCAGAAGAATCCTGCCTATAGTTTACAGGACTTTGGGTTGAAGCCAGGAAGAAGTGTCCTGCTGGGTGAGAGCAAATAACTGAGGAAGCAGGGGGAAGAGAGAATGGAAAGAAGCAGCCGTATCTGAAGCCACTGGAGTAATTTCTCCTTTGAATTTTTTCCTGTGGTCATAAATACCTGGTGAGTCACTTAATGGCTGCGTGTCTGTTTCTGTATCTTCAAGTAAAGGATAATCCATGCCTTTTTGTATTTAGCCCATGGGGCTGCTGGGGCTTAAATCATTATTGTTTACAAAGAATTTGTAATGCCAAAATGCCAAGTTTAAGCACCGGCTAAAACCTTATTTTTGACTATTTGCCAGCAAGATCATACACTTTTTTTTTGTTTGTTTGTTCACACCGATACGTACTCTACTAGAAATTAACTTTGTCTAGATTGTGGGTATAAAACCACTGAAGCCCAGTGAACGTGGTGGAAGATGGAGCAGGCTCAGTAGTGACACTGAGCTGACGTGTCTGGAGGGAACATCTTGGGCGCTTGTGGATTTAACTGGGCTTGCTGCATCTGAGGCAGAGCCTTCCTGTGAAGTTGTTGTGCATACACCAAAAAACACAGGATGACAGCTTTTTTACTTACAGACCCGCCATAGTGTCATAAGCTTGGAAGAGAAACTACTGAGCAAGCTGCTGAACCTTATCTGCTTGTCCAGTTTCATGTTGATGGGAGCACTTGAAATTGTAAGTCCTGGGGCCGGGCCAGGCTGCAGTGGGGAAAATATTAGGGAAAGATTTCAGGCAATGGAAACAACATAACATGTTTCCACACCCTCTTGTGTACAGAATACAAATAAAGAGCATTTCCCTTGGGACTTGCTGTGGAGGGTGTGAAGCAAAGTGGAACCCACCCGTTTGCACATTTTCTGGTTTATGTCCTTAAATGGCAAAAAAAATCTTTGGAATTTAGCTCATAGAAGGGTTATAAATAGATTTGTGGAGATAAAGTTTTGCTGTAAATGCTCTGGTTTTGGATCTCTTTAGAAGAGTAACTGTAGGCCAACAAATGTGAAAAGGGGGGTATTGCTAAATGCAGGAAGAAAATTTCATTGCACGTAGTGCAATGTGCACACATATACGTGCATGTGTGTGCACACACGCCCCCTCTCCACTTGCTCTCACCCTCCCATTCTTCCTTCAAGGATGTGGAGATCTAAGGGGTATGGAAATTGCTGTGTGCGCTTTTCAAAGTTAAATAACTTGGAGTGAGGAAGAACTAGCATTCATGATTCATCAAATTGCGAAGGGAGCCTGAACCTATGACAGCTCTGTAAACAAAGGTCCTGAGATTTGTTGGCAGCTTGTTTTATGTCTTTCTCCAAAGCAGCTGGCTCCGGCTAGGGAGAAGCTGTGTGAGGCTGGATGAACCCTTGCGGAGCGAGTGCAGGAGCCGTGATTCTTGTGCTCCCTCAGAAGTCAAGGTTCGGTCCTGCAGACTCGTGCCAGTTGGATTCCAGTCATCATCAAAGGGAGCTCTGCTCAAGTGAAGGAGTCTGTGATCAGGCTCTTGTTTGTTTCTTATTTGCAAGGCTTTGATGTTCCCGTTGTCTTTCTGTGACTGCCACAGGGCATGTTACTACCCTTTTCCCACTTCATTCTTTTCTTTGACAGTGAGCTCCCTAATGGTGAAATGGTCCTCCTCCCTTCCCTATTTTTTTTTTTTTTTTTTTTTTAGCCACAGCGTTCACCCCTGTAAAATCTCTCTCTCATCCCAGAAGCAAAGGCAGGACCTTTTTAATTCCTTACCTTTTTAGAGAACCTAGCAGTGCTTGTTTAATAGCCCAGATCATCACCTTCTCATACCAGCACTTGTTCCAAGTACAAGTTCTGCTCAGTCTTCTGGTATCAGCTGCAGATGGAGCAAAGGCTAAGGACTTTCTGTCTGCATCTCCCTAATGATCTAGCGATAACCCGCTTTCTCTCAGCAACTTCAAAAGCCATTGAGCCAAGGGAGAATTTGGCTTTCCTCCGGCCTAGTTAAAGCTCGTAGGTTTGGAAAAGAAATTCCTAGAGTTTGGCTGCAACACGTAGAAATGGGAGCGGGTTGGTTTATCTCTGAGATCCGGGGAGGAGTTTGGTGGGGTCTCATTAACCTGCATCGCTTAACCTGCTGGTGCTGCAGGATGCCTCTAGTCAGCATCCTTCATGGGGGGCTTCGGAGTTCTGCACCCCTGGGTCCTCAGAGAGGAGAGAGTTTGCTTTGATTTATGGCTTTGGGAACAGCTCGGCCCCATACCCAGAGCCCCACCCCTGCTATGAAAATGAGGGGTTTCATTCAGATGTCTGATAAGCCACAGCTGTTGCTTTGCCACTTCAAACAAAACTTGGATTATAAAGACTGAAGTGCAGCATTTTAATTGCTGTAAATATGCATAAGAGTGTTTAGGCAATCCAGATGATACTGAGCCAAGCATTTCTGCGGCTAATATATATTGCACTGACAAAAGCAGGCCAGCTGAGAATTTCCCTACCGCTATCCCCAGTAACTTAAAACACCAATTGTCTGTTTTCTGCTGCCTTGGTGTAAATGAGGGAGAAGTTTTAACTGGGGCATCAGTTGGCCTGAATCTGATTGCTTTCAGGAACTGTACAGTGATGTAAACTGTATTGTTAGTTCAAAAAAAAATAAAAATCGTTTGGTCTGATCTCAGTTATCTTAGTGGAAATCTGTTTGATTTCCTTGGGTTACTCAGAATTCGCAGTGGGCTGCTTGCTGTCAGAAGCCTGCCCTTTTTGTTTGGCTTTCTACACATCCCCTAAAGGACGACGGCAGCAGGAAATTGGGTCAAAATCCCAGTAATGAGCATTCACTGGGAAATGATATTTCATACAAGAGAGGGCACTGCAAACCCAGAAAGCCAGTAAAATTCCACTGCTCGTTTGCTCCCTGGTGATTAAAAGGCCCTGCCATATATGGGAAAGGTCTGAGCTTCATTCAGTCCAACCACAATAGTAAATGACTTATTCACTGGACACAGTATGCAATCAAGGAGCAGTGCCTTATGACAATAAAAAGGAAAAGCAGCAACTTTTGCTTGCAGTTTGTTTGCAATTTTCTCCACTGCGTGTTATTAAAAGCTCTGCAACTATTTTTTTTCTTTTGTTCCTTTATTTAGATCCCTGTAAACTGCAGTTTGGTTTGCCACTTAACCCTCCCCCCATAAAACCAGACACACCAGCCTATTTCCTCCCCTTCCCCCTCTACAACCCAAACAAGAAAAAGACATTTCCTCTACCGGTCCATATAAATGCAGCTCCTCTGTCTTCGGTGCATCTATTGTGGATTTATGTGACTAAAGGCTGGGATTAGCAGACAAAAATCTCATTCTCACCCAGGTATAAAGCAGTAACTTTAACAAAAGCAATGGTTAAGTGCCAGTATTTCAGAGACAGTCACGGGACCGCAGGAGCGAAGTAAATAGCAAATGTGTGTATGTATGATTAGGGATGAGTTTTGGGGAAGGAAGGGAGTAGTGTGCTTTGGGTGGGAGGTGCAGAAGGGGTCCCCAGTGCTCCGCACACCCTTCAGGGATTTTTTTTTGCACCGCATCAGTTTCTGCAGTGAAACCCTACACAGAGAACATTAAGAGACAAAGTCATCGGAGCACACTTGTGTTTACATTCTTGCTTTTCGGTTTATTTTGTTTAGGGATCAGTACTCTCTCTGCCATCAAAATCATGGCGATGAAGTAGTTGGTCTAGTTGCATTTTATTTCATAAGGAGACAGTTAAGCTACTGCAGCAATGGAGCTACATAAGGTCCTCTGCTTGCTGGAGATTTTTGGGAGTTTTTATGGTTGGTTTGTGCTACATTGAGTACGTTAGAAATATGACGTTTGTGTCATATTAATAGATTTAGAGGTTATGTCTGGGATCCTACCCCTGTGCATTTATGATGAAACCCCACATCTTTGTGGCCAGAAGGGTCGATTGATCAGTCTGATCTCCCAGACTACATGCATCATTGCGCACCACCCATTAACTCATGTTTTGAGGCCACGTAAGCTGACACAGTTAAAACAGATGTTGTAGTCGGCCACAGGACAGGTTGGCTGGATTCGAAGCTGGACTCCTGCTCCTCCAAAATGTTGTGCTTCCCAGGAATGACCACAGCTGTGTGACAGCAGAGATGTGGTTCAGCTTCTATGTTCATACACATCTGGGTGCCTCTAAGATTTTCAAAAAATGTAACTGGTAATATGAATTTTTGTCCACGTGAAGAAAGCAGAGTTTCTTGCAGGTGACCTGGCATAGGGTGATAACAAATTTACCCTGGCAGGTTAGGGTAGCTATTGACTGGCAGCCTTCAGGTGGTTTGGCTTCTCAGTACCAGAGAATTCTTTTTGAGATGTGGCCCTATTTCTGTCTCTAGTGTTAAAGAAAACTGACTTTTCTGTTTGGAAGTGGGTTTGGCTTTTTTAATTATTGTTTTGCTAAAGGTGAAACTGGCTTGCTTAACTGCATCTGAAAGGTCAAGATCTTTTAAGTCAAAGAAAGGAGGATGTAAATTAGGCCTCCTTTGAGATGTTGCTGCTTTTCATCCCTGGGCAGCAGTACTTCTGAGGAGATGTCATTTGACCGTTACCATAAAGTTGTGTTAAGACTGATGCCCATGAAGAACCCTAATGTACGCAAAAGAAGCTGTGTTGGATAATGACAGCTGGGTGATGCACCAGTAACACGTGTGAATGCTTGTTTTCCAGCTCTCGGAATGATCGGGGAGAGCCAAACTGGAGACCAAAATAACTCTATATATCTAATCTGCTTCTTATTTCTCCATCCAGAATTTGTAGTATGAAAAACCTTGCAGTATATCAGCTTCTTAAATGGCATCTGGAGCCTCTGGATGAAGTCCTTGAATAATAAGCACATTGGATGCAAAAAGTATTCTTGCGTGGTTGAAAAAATTATTTATTTTATTTTTACCATCTTCGGTCTTCCTGAGCCCAAATGGAACATGTGAGACTGCTTTGTTTTATTTTTTCCTCCTAAAAGAGGAAAGTATAAATGATGCATGCTAGGGAGACATTTTTCCCTGGCTTTCCCTTCCTTTAAGTGATTTTTGGCCAAGCTTGGTGTTTGTGCAATCTTGTTCTGGCTACCTGGAGGGAAGCTTGGCAGAAGTTCTTCTTGTTCAACTCTGCTGTTCTGCACTGGCCATGAATGGGAGTTTCCCTTCCTTTTATTTGTTGGGGTCCTTCAGTGAAGGCTGTCAAGGTCATAATTTTAGAAGATAAGTTTTTTGATTTGCATTAATCTTTTTTAGAACATCACCCTTCCCTGTGGTGCTGTTTGTGAACTGTCTTAGAGGTTCAGTCCATTGTCTAACAAAGGACTTAGATGGTCAGTAAAGATGTTTATTGCTTCACCTATCCAACCAAAAAAGTAGCGTGTAGTTCCTGGGCCACCTGCCCTAACAACCTAATAGCTTTTCCAAAATAGGCATTATTGTTTTTTGGGGTTTTTTTCTGTTCACTATCTTCTGTAGTAGATGTGAACACTTTTCTTGGAGTCAGTATATACCAAAATTAATATTAACAAAAGGGGAGAGTGTAATGGTGTGATTGCCTTCTGTATCAGAGTATGTGATAAAGATCAGTTCATCTTAGTAAAAAATGAAAGGAATTTACAGTATATGTAGGAAATATGTTTCATTATAAATGAACAGATTGAAGTGGTGACAGACCATGAATCTGACTTATATGACAAATAGAGTTATACAGTCCCGAAAGCCTGCAGACTGGTGTGATGAACTGGAAAACACATTATAATCCGAGTAGGTTATTTCTGTCTCTCCTGTGAGCCTTCAAGGCAATGGAAAGGCACTGATGGAAAGGCTGTTGGCATTAGCAGGCATAGAACCAGCTTCATCGATCTTGGTTCAATGCTTACGGGTCACTGAGGCTGAATTTAAACCTTTACATTCCAGGTTTTTCCTGATTTAGAATTAAATACCAGAAGCTATAGGCATTAAAAAATAAAAACCCAAACCAACACCAAACACCTCCCACTTCCCCCCAAACCAAACACAAAACTAAAAATGAAAACCTGGGAAAGACATATTAGGTCATCTTGTCCCTTGCCTCCAGGCAGTGCAGGATGATTCCCTAAAGTATATTCACACGTGTTTTGTCCATAAACACCTCTGTTTATTAACAAAATACAATAAGCTGCAGTTTTTCAGTGAGGATTGGGATAGTTTGCTGCACTTTCTAGTTTTTAGCGGGGGGGAAATAGCTATCATTCTAAAATGTGTTTCTTGGCCCATGGATATTGCTCATGTGAATTCAAGCAAAAAAACCCTAATGAATGGAAACTTGTAGAAGAGTTAACGGCAGCTGGTTTTATTATGGACCGTGGCTCTGACATGATCTCACGCTAGTTTAATACAAGTGTTACCTCACTGACTTCAATGGAACTGCTTTTCATTTGCAAGGGAGTAAATGAGGCCAAAATCAGACAGAGACCTAGGGAGACACTCTAGGAGAGGGTTTTAGTTTGGGGAATGTGCTTTACATACATAAAAAAATATATGGGCATATCTGCATGTTGTAGTAAATCTGTCAGGCCACCTGGGAGAAAGGGCCAGATTCTGCTTTGAATAGCACCTGTGTAAATCCAAAATGAACTGTAGGGGTAATGTGCAGGGAGGGCTAAAGAAGCATCTCATTTTTCTGAGGATCTAATAATTTCTTTCTTGTTGAATTTCTGATGTTTCCTTGATGAGATGGTTCAGAAATAGGACAGAATAAGACTGTTCTGCAGGGAGCTTAAGATTTTTTACTTCTTAATTTCAACCGTATCAAATTAAAAGAGAGGTTGCAATGACTATTGTGAAGCCAGCTCAGACAAAAGCACCACATGTGCAGATGTTCTGCCTTGAAACTATCAAAGCAAGCAGTGAAATAAGAACCATGTATTTCTGGAGTCAAACGCCTCTTCAGAATTGTGCAATATTGCATCCTCCTTCAAGCGCAGCCTTCAGTTTAGCTAAATCTTGCCAGACTGTAGGAAGGCGCCTGTGCTCTATTAGAAGTGTAGCTTTGGTCTCAAAAAGGGAGAAGAGCTTTCAAACTTCTTGAAGTCCAGCAGAGGTGTTCCTTTACAAGGAGGATACTTGGGTGCTACAGCAACAGCCGGAAACCGTGAGATGGGCTTTGCCGTTGCTCTGTGGATGAGGACACGCGGTTGAAGACACGGCAGGTGATGACCAGGAGTGAAGGAAGGCCGGGAAGAGAGGTTTTCTCATCTTGGTTTCTCGCTTCTTGTGTTTAGGTCACCCTGCTCTCCTGTACGGCAGTGCCTGAGGTACAGGCACGTCTGGAACCAGAGTCTGCAGCCTCTTCAGTGTGAGCTTTGACGTGCTGTGTCTTAGGGTTAGAGTTTAACACAGCTCCCCTGATTTTAGCAGGATTTCCCACGAATGTAAACACCGGTTTCAGACGCTTTTTGCTTTGCTCAGTCTTTGAAATGGGGATGTTTACAGGTGCGTGGTGTAAAGGTTCATTGTAACGTGGTTTTGCAGTGTGGTGCTGTGCACTCCCACTGATGCAGGGAAAACATTTTAAGACTACGGAGTTATGTAGTGTTAACTTTCACTTTTACTCTACTTGAGGTCTTGAAGGAAAGCAGAATGATAGTAATTGAGGTTGATCTGTAGGCCAAATTCAAGGCGGGGAAGGCAGTAAAGTATGGGGAATGTTTTAAACGGCCCTATCTGCTTGTTTAAAAGGAAGCTTTTATGGAGCGGGGATAGGAGTCTCGTCTCAATCTATTATAGGGTTCTCACTGTTCATTACGTGAGCCAAAGCTAATTATATTGTCCACAGAAAAAGTGCAGCAGAAGCCGGTGTCCCTGCGGTTCGTACAACTGCTAATTGTTCCCAGTGGGCATGCAGAAATGTGTTCTTACAGAACTGGTCTGAGATCACCAACTTGGTTCACGTAGGATGCTGTTCTGCCATCAGACCAAAACGACTTCTGCGAGCTGCAGTGCTTTGCTGGATTCACACTAGTAAGCGTGAAGTAGAGGCCTTATTGCTCAGAGGATTTGCGATGAGATTTTCAGTCCTCTCTGGATCTTCCTCCTAAGCAAATTAAGTGCTGCTGAGAGAGAAACTTTGGTGGGAGAGCTCTTGTTTAAATGCAGCACAGAAAAGTTTTCTCCTACTTATTTTCCCCATGCTTCTGCCCTGAACCCACCTCCCCACCCCCCGTTCCTATTTTAATACTCTCTTTAGCTGAACAGAACTTTCCAAATTCAATCCAAACTGTATATGCCAAATAATATTGTGCGCATTGTAGGTCCCTTCACTGAGATAAAAATGACTGAGGTCGTGTGGAAAGTCAGTGAAAAAGGTAGGGGCAGAGACCAGAACTTCTGTCTCCTCCAGCAAGATACGCAGGTCTAAATTACGCTGTTATCCCAGGGCATAATATTCATGGGCCTACTATTTAATTACCTTTTATTTCAGATAGCTCCTGGGATTACCATATTGATGGCAAAGGAAGAGATAAGTAAGCAGGGGAATTTTTGTCTGTGAAGAACGATGAGAATTTAAGAGCATTTTAAACACATTTAGAAGTGTTAGGGGATTCCCTCTTCCCACCCATGTTCAATACCTTGGGCATCTGCTGAACATTCTCCTACGTGAGCAGGGCCTAAATAGATGTTGTCTAGTGACTTGGATGTTATGATGTGCGATACCTTTTAACAGATGCTGAATTTCCCCTTTGCCACTTAGTTAAATATAAGTTTATTGCAGAGAGTTATGGTATTATGTTTAAAGTAGCCTGGCCACCCTCAATCAATTTTGGTTTTGATCAGTAAAAGTACAGATTAACAGATGCTGAACCAGATTTTTACTGCTGGATACTTGCTGCTGCTGGGAATACTAAAATGGTCTACATCCATGGACTTGTATTAGTACTGCACTTACTGTATCAGACTGATTCTAAAAAATTCTTTTCTTTATAATTTCCTGGACGTTTTCTCAGCAAATGGGCAATAGAGTCTGTAGGCAGTGCGTCTGTCATGCTGCCTTCAGAAAGCAGAGGTGGTGCTAAGTTCATTGGCAAACTTCAGTGCAACAATGAAAGCTGTGGGGTGGAGAGACAGCAGAAGCTCAGATGATGTTGCATGCATTTTTGCCACGTCTAAAAGTGTTGCATTAGTTGAAATGCATGTGTCAGAAATGAACAACTTCGATTTTATGCTGAAACATCTCTAGGAGAGAGAAGGACAGGAGGATACATGGAAATAGCTGAGTTTCTTGTACAGCTTTGGTGCTGCCTGCTGCACAACGAGCATAAATTTATCTCTAAAATGCCAGAAAAAAAAAAAAAGCTTTTTGTACCTACCACATGTGACTTTGCATTTATACAGGTGCAACTGGCTTTAACTGAAGGGCCGTTTTGACGAGAGATGGAATGTCTTATTTATATCATCGATATAAATTACATCTTGACATTTACATGAGTGGTAGAAAACAAACACACTTCACTTGTGTTGGTGTTCTTGTTGTGTGCATAAAAGAAGACCTGTCCTCCTTACCCATATGCATTTTCTGTGAGGACATAATGCCCCTATTCAGTATTCATAAAGAAGGTAGTGGCTATCCAGCTTGGCTGCTTGATGAAGAGAGGCAGTTGCAGAATTACAGCCAGATGAAATCACTGATTTTTGTGATGGAAATTGTTTATACATTTTTCTTCATTAAAAAGAAATGCAATTAGTGGTTTACAATGTTTATATGGTTAGCATCAGCTAAATCTTGTTCCAGTCCATTGCATGCTCTTCTAACGTGACCTATAATACGCATTATGCAAAAAATCTGACTGCGTTGTCCAATGTTAAGTGCAAATTCCCAATGCAAATATGAAGCTTTGTCAAGCTGAATGAAGCTCTTTAGGTGATATCAGGAAGGGTTTTGTTAGTTTGTTGATTGTTTGCGTTTTTGGGGGGCAAAGGGGTGGAGGAGACTCTAAGTAGAAGATGGTATGCTGCAACTCAAAAGGATTAGATCTTGAATTAGAACATTGCTTTAGATTTAAAGACTTAAATCACTGCCCAACATTCACCTTTTCAATGCAGTGATCCCTAGAAACTCTTTTGGGGAGCCAGCTGTGCTCTCAGCAAATTTCTTCCTAACAAGACAGGGGTGTTGATTCAAAACTTTTGAGTGTGCCAGCAGTACTAACAGGATGTCAAGTTTCAAACATGCTGGTTTGTCAGAAGCTGAGTCACAACACTATACCAAGTTGCTTCCTCTTTTACCTGATTGCTTTATTTTGAATGTGTTTTGCTTCACTTCAGCTTTATTGATCAGATATTACTTCTTATTTAATAATATCACAGCAGTATAAAGCTTCTGGACAATTTATGTCAGTAGCTTTTGGGCAATTATGCCGTAGCGTTTTACTGATTATCGCATTTGAAATCTGAGCAATTTCAGGCCAGTTTTACCTCTGTTGAAGCTTATTTTGGTTCTAACTACTTGTGATACGACAGAATGTGTCTCTGAAAGCGATGCAAAGAGAGCAACTGTTTCCCCTCGCCCTCGAGATTAAAACAAGCTATTGTGTTCACTAGAGTACTGAAGAAAGAGTTTACTAGAGAAAAATTTCTGTTCTGAAGATCTCCAGTACGTTATTCAGGGATAATCCATACAAACAGTGAAATAACTTGTTAGAGGGGTTGCACATCAGAATTGGTAGGTACTCTTCTATTTATACTCTGTGGTGTGGTATTTCCAATAGTTTTTGGAAGTAATCATTCCAATATTGGGGTATCCCATGACACATGCACAATAAAATCGGAATTTCCCCAGTACAGTGCTTTTAGGAAAGATTAAGTTTGTTGTAGTTTGGATTGCGCGTTACTCTCCTAAAAAAAAAAAAAGCAAAGCAGTTCTTTGGCTATTTTGGGGGTTTTCATCAATGCCTGTTCAATTCTGTTTTAGCATTTCTTCTCCTACTAATAGCTGATGCAGCCCACCCAAAGAAACGTGCCTGGCTTTGACTTGCACCCATCTGAAAGTGGTCAGTGGCTCTACAGTGCCTAACACCACTGGCGACTGAGGGGAACAGGACCTGAAATCTAATTTTGAATGCTGTTTTGCCATCAAAGCATTTCAGTCGCTGCTCTATTGCCAGAAGTACCAGATTTTCTTAGGAACCTCAGGCGTTGACTCAGAATTACGTGGATTGAAAAAAGCTTCATTTAAAGGAGCCCAAAGATTTAGACATTTAGGGTAATCGTTATGTAATTATCTCATCCTTCTTAATGTAATGAGGAGAGAAAGGAATATAAGGTACTTGGAGCTAGAAGATAAGAAATGTAGAGCCTGTAGTCCATGCTAGCTAGAGTATTGCATTTTTTAAAATGTGCGTATGGTTAGCAGCTTTAAGCACTGGATGCTGTCTTTGATTATAAGAGTGCTGAACTTTATCTGCAAAATTGAAACCTCTGATTTTCTAGTACATCAGTAAGTGAAACCTAAGCACATGTAATCTGTAAAAATAGATGTAATTACTTTAGCAAATGTATCACAGCTGGCCACGTTTAACATTAAGATACCTGTTTCTTATAGCTGACTAGTGTCAGAAGACAGAGGTGATGGCTTGAGCTGTGCTATGCAGACAGAACGGGGGAGAGAAATTATTGACTTGCATTCTTCTGCGTGTACATTAAAGTGAATTAAACTGAGCTGCAGTTCTGACCTTTGACATTTCTTCCCACTATTTTCTTCTGCTTAAAGCATCTTGGTGAGAGCAGCTTTTTTAATTTCAAAAGCACTGGTAAAATTGTACCTAAGTGGACTGCTTCAAAATTGAACACTTGATAAAATCTTCAAGAACACCTAAGGCATCTGAAAGCTGTCACTGATCTTTTTGAAGGTGGTAGTGTGCCGGAGCAGGAGATGGGACTCTGTTAGGCTCCATTTCTGGTGCTACTTTGGTTTTGCTTTGGCAGACTTTTTTGCCTTGTCTTGTTTACTTATCTATAAAACACGTATTTCAGATTTCTCTAGTAGTGTGGGGGCGAAGCGCTTCGGTATTGGTCAGTGATTGCTTTGGTTGTAATGATAAGCTAATGAAAGGCTGTGGAAGATCTCTGTCTGGTCAGAGCACTGGCACAAAGCACTGATTGCATGGGTGTAGCTCTCTTCATTATTCTCCAAATTTTCCCAACAAACTTTGGTGTCATTTCCTACTGCGGGTAGGACCTTATTCGTCTGCTACAAAAGTATACCTATTTCCTGATCTTTTGGAAATTTCAACAGCTAGAAATCCTGTTTCTCACAGGAATGTTGTGACTTGAAACTTAATTAGTGTCTACAAAGTGTTAAGAGGTCCTTTAATGAAAAGTGCCCTGGAAGTGATAAGTGCATTGTGATATTGTTAACTAAAGCGATGCCCACAAGAACTAGTGGCTAGATAAGGCTATCATCAGCTGCTAAGCTTTTTCTGTTCCTGTTCTTTGATCCTGCAGGTTTCTAATTCCTCCTTTTCAGCAGTTTTAAATTCCCCTTTGTAAAGAATGCGTGCTGCTGAAGTAACATGGACCAACTCATTTTGGGTTAGCAATCCAAACAATTGGAGCAGGTTATTAGGTTTACAATTTCAGTCTTAGGGCACTGGGTTTTTTTTTAGAATTGCTCTCTGGGAGGTTTAACAACGTTTAGGAATTGCTGTCTTGAGTAGCCAGTGTGGGTTACAGGACAGACTACTAATAAAATAACTAAGTTAAAACATTGATTAGTTAAAGTACTCCTCCTATCCCCACCTCCCCCTTAGAAAAACAATGTCAGATTTAAAACGTTCAAGATCTTGGTATTACAGCCAGGCCTAGCTGAAGTGTGATGGCTACAGAAAGTGAGGACTCTGGGGGAGTTCCTACGCGTTTCAAACCACTGAAAGAAACAGCTGTAATCTTAGCATTTGTCCTCCTGTGGATGGACGTGTAATCATCCCTCAGCATTACACCTGGAGGGGGAAAGCATCATTCCTGGTGTGTGGTCCATACTGAGGCACGGGTGCAAGGAGTTACAACCAGTTCATCTCCTACCCCTACAGTGATTCTGTTCCCTGAGGAGGCTTTTGTGACAGTAACATAAGCAATAACAGTCCTTAGGGGTCCTCTATCTCTGATTTAGGGGTGCATAGGATGCTACCTGTCTGTCTTTGCTCCAGTCTTGGCTTTAGAACCAAGACGAACTCGGCCTCTGGTGTGTTAGAGTTGAGGCACGTGCGGCTCATCTCTCTTTGGGCTACTCTGTGGGGAGTTAGCAGAGAGAGGATACGCATGGGACCTTGCTGAGAGGCAGCCTCATTCTTGTATTCACATATTCTGGTCTTTCCGAGAGTCTTTTTCCTCTTGTGAGATGTTACCGGGAGTGTTTTGTGGCGTTGGTAGCAACTCTGTATCTTGATCTTAACTCCCTTGCCTCTCATGCAGCACCTGGAAAGAAAAGCTGTAGTGGAGGCCTAAACTTTGTGTGTTTTTTTGTTTTGCTTTGCGTTGCCTTTTTTTTTAAAGAAGGAAAATTGTAGGTTTTGAATGACCTGCAGACATTATGTGGGCAAAATTCCTGCTTTGAATGGTTCCCAGGGTACTCTGCATTGTACATGGCCCCTAACACCAAGCAACTTGTAGCTAAGATTTGTTTTGTTTGCTTGCAAAAGAAAATTAATATATCATGATGGGCAAAGCATGGCACATAAGTCAAACTACACAAACAACTAAGGATTTTTGTGTTCTTATATCTGTCCATCGATAATATTTAGAAAACAAAGTCCTTTGAAAACCTTAAGGAATTTTGGCTGTCTTTCAGAAATGGTAGAGTTAAGTCAATAAAATGCTCAGCAGAGATTGTATGTCCCCAAACATATTTTATCTTGACAGGTTATATACTATTGAGAGCTGCAGCCGTGACTTGAAGCCAAGTTAGGAAAAGAACACTTCTGTTACAGGGGTGCATTTGATGGGAATCTGAGGAGGGGAAGGGAGAGAATAGTGTGTGCTCTGGGAACACCAAATGCAGAAAGCTTCTCTAAGCTGAACTCCTGGGTTGTATAAATCATTGTAACCGCGCTGGCTTCAGTAGGTATTTACTTATTTGCATCTCTTGGGCATCTGGTCTGTTTTTTATTTTACACAAACCTAATTGCTCTGGATGTGTGAAAGCATAGATTTTTAATAGAAATTATATTGATGGGTAGGAGCTTGGAGACTAAGAATTAGTTTCTAATCAGTGTCATTTGCCTTAAAAAAAAAAAAAAAATAATTAAATGGGCAAATGGGGTAATGTCTAGTCTCCAAGACTTCTGCCTGCACCAAATGCATACACTTTGTTTCTCTCCACTGATGTGGCTTTATTGAAGTTTGCTCATCAAAGAGCTTGCTTTTATGCAAGAGTTTGACTGGAAAGAATAGGCTTTCTGGGTAGGAGACGGGGACTTACTAGTTATGTGACATTAAAATAGATGCTTTACTGCCCTTTTCGTTCTCCCATCTGAAAGGAACATGAAGGATTCGCTCTAATAGCAGGGAGGATAAAATCTGTCTGTCAGTGATACCTGTTGAATGAGGCTCAATCTAGTCACTCTATTGCATGATTAAAACTCTTTGGATATACAGAGACAGAAAAGTGATGCCTGCATAGCAACAAATTGCCTAATCTCTCTTTCGTTATATCTAACCTGCAAATTAGTAACGTAAAGGCCATCTCTTTTTTCCCTAGGAGAGATTGAATGTAAAGGTTGCAGTCTGACAATGGGTATTGCATATATTGATGTGTTTGGTTTTTTTTTTTTTTTTTTTAGGAAGCTGGAATTCACTTTGCAGGTAGTATAGGAAAATTACATGCAGGCAGCACAGAATGTACAACAGCTACTGTCGAGGCCAGGGAACATAAACTCTGTAGTGAATTTGGATGGTACCTCTGAACCACACAATTAGCAGAAAATTGAATGGTTTGGGGTCAACGTAGTGAAAGAATGACAGAGGATTTAAATTCACTTCTCAGTCATCCTATATGAGCACCTGTTTATGAAGGGAGTTTAAAAAGTCTGATTTTTAAGACAGACTGTACTCCTGAAACTTTTTGGTACTTTGGGAAATCTTTAGTAGCGGTTGGTGACTTATCCTTTTGCCTTGTCCCCTCAGAAGCCTGACTTCTAAAAGAGCACCCCTAATGTAAGGAGGAGCTATGACGTGAATGTTTATCAAGTTGAGTGTCTAAAAAAACAAGTACGACCGTAAGTCGCGCAGCAGCACGTACTGCCTTGTAGGGTTATGTGGAAAAGTTTGCATTAAAAAATTAATCAAATGATATTCACACGTGTAGGCCAAATTGGTTTTCCTTCATAGGAATACCTTGAGAAGATGTGGTTTTGTGTTGCTATTATTAAAATAGATATTTTTGACTGTTATACTTCATTTGATAAAAAAAAAAACAAAAACAGTTGGAGGAATGTTTATTTTTTACTCCTTGGATGTTCTGTCCTTGAGGCAGTGAACAGTAGTTTGAAGCTGATAAGGGATGCAGTTGAAAATACAGCTGTTGGCTGCAGCGTGGAGGCAGCTGAACAGAATTAAAAACCTTTGAGGGTCAGCGTGCCGGTTGGCATAAGATGGCAATAGATTTTTGGTGGCTTTGCAATGTAAGTGCAGTTCTCAGTAGTAATCCCTGTATTTTCAGTTCTCACATTTTCATTTGAAGTTATCTTATGATTTATATAATTGGAGGTCATTGATCTCTTTGGAAACCTGTTGCAGAGAAAGGCCATAAGTTACAAGTGCCTTCTTTGCTACAAGTTTCCCAACAAGTGACCTAAAGAATTGCTAAAGTGTCTTTTTTATTATTTTTTTTTTCTCCCACACCCTTCCCCACCATGGCTATATGTGTTGGGTTGATAAAAAGTTACATTTTTCCCTAGAAGTCTTCTTTTATTCACTTCAGTTGTCAGATATTGGAGGGTGAAGCTTGCACATAAAGTGAGATTGATTGCTGTGAAATTATTTCTCCCCTATGCAAAAGGAGAAAACAACATGTGATTTGGAAATGTATTTGAATTAAATACAACACATACCCATTCATTTTTTTTTTGGGTGTGGGGGGCATCCAGAGCTAGTGGTGACATTACTTACAGGGATATTTTAACGAAACTGGACTATGCTGAAGCCATTTCACAAGGCCTGGGGCATTTGTCTTGTACTGTATTGTATTAACTTCAGCTAAAGCAGGATCAATTCCTTAAGGTCCAGGAGTAGCAATTATAAAGCATACTGTGGGATTTTTTGGTTTTGTTTTTTTTTTTTCTTCATGAAGTGGTCCTACTTTTTAATTAAGAACTTTCACTAGCCAAAGACTTTTTTGACTCTTCATGAGTTTTTTTTTTCTTCTGATGACTCTCAATCTTGAAAAATATTTAATTGTATTCGTTAACTAAAAGGTATTAAGATATACCAGGAGCTAATAACTAGATACTGCTTTTGAATTCTGTTCCTGACCTCCACTTGGATGGCTCATTTTTAGAGAGACATCTGCTGAATGATGTCTACTACATGATCTGAGGTTCTGGTGACTGAATGGCACAGTGTGATGCAGAATTGTAAGGTCAGATTCAGCCGATGTCAGAGAAATTACCAAAAGTTTTTGCTGCTTTTTTGACAGCTTCACAGTGTTTTAAGGCATGCAAAGCAATATATTCCAGCAATGTTCAGGAAATGCTTTTCAAATGAGTTCTTAAGACATATTCTTCCACTGCAGCCATTTAGAGTCATTCTAATAATTAGTAGTAGATTATAGCTCAGGATTTAGTTTTTTCTTTAGGGAAACATAATGAAATCTGCATTGCTTAGCTTCTGCCACATTTTTTTCTAAATAGAGGACATCATCTTCAGGTCTGTCTATCCGGCGTCTTTCATCAGCACTGAATTCACTCAGTTTGTCATGCTGCAGTAACCTCTGAAGCATGCATGTTCAATGAGGTTGTTTTCAACACTGTGCTGAAAGAGTGAAACCCATAGTGCTATGAAACAGTGATATAAAGTCAGGCAGGTCCCCCAGAGAGAAAATTGTTTATCATAATGCATATACTCAAACAGACACGGCTATGGGTGCATAGAATATGACTGGCTGCTTTACTTTTGAAGCAACTTACTGATTTTTGTTTTCAGAGTGCCATTTGGATTATTTCCTCTAAATGCAGAACCTTCCATTTTTGGACAAACTTTGCACTCAGCTAAAAATGTATGAACATTATCTGAGGCTTTCATTCCTTCACATTTTCCTTTTCTTCCTAGTTGTTGAGAAATTTCAAGATGGTGACTGGCAGCGTATAGAAAATCTAAAGCAAAAAGGGGGCAGTGGATGACTTTTAAATGTGAAAATTGCCACTCTGAGCCAGCTGAAGGTACTGCTGTGGTTCCTGAAACTACAACTAAAATCATGAACCAGTTCAAGTGAAGTGGCATTTTGGGTGTGGAGTCAGGGTTTTTCAGAAGTTACACCTCACTGAAAGCAGACATTCTTTTTTTGCTTTCACTGGTAGAAATCCAGATGCACATTTTAAAACTCAGTTTACTCTGGATCTGTACTCAGATAAGCAAAGACAGAATATTGGTCCAGATGCATACGCTTAAATCACCAGCCCATATCTTCATTTCTCTTCTTTTCCTTCAGTTTATCCTCCCTTTGAAATCCTGGCCACCCAAGAAAGTTTCTGAATGCTGTGATCTGGAATATTCTCTTAAAACAATACCTGCAAAGTTATTTTAGATTGCTGATTCATTGCCATCCTTCCTAGGGCTTTTAGCTTTTCAGTTCTTTCTGCAATGATTTTTGATTGTTGGCAAGCCCAAGGCAATAATAAAAAGCAGCAGCTAGTCTTTCTCTTGGTACTTGGTTGTTCTATATCCTCTAATTTCGCTCATGGCAGAACATGCTAATGGTAAGGTACCCCAGTAGTCAGCACGATCATTCATATCGTATTTCTTAAAAAATAAAATTTCATGGAATCTTGCTTATAAGACATGCTGGATGAGCTGTGCTGAAATCAAATTAATTTTCTTCCTAGAAGTAGATAGCCTAAACAGAAGCTTTTATCAGACTTCCCTGCTGCCCTGAAAGAACCCAGCTGTTAGGAAGAAGGCAGGTATGTGTGCAGACTTTCATACTCATGCAATGGTTGGCCTTTTTATGCAGATTGTCAGTAGAGCTGCTCATTTATAACAACTATAGTTGTTTTTCTGGTCAAGTGAAAAACTGTCAGGGTCGTGTCTAAGGAAATTGTGTTCCATTGGCGCAAAGCGTCATCAGGTATCATGAGGTAGATTAGTAAAAATAAGTTTGTAAATCTTTCCAACCATTTAGCCCTTGCCTGTTATTGTAAAAAGACTAAAGATACTCAAAATACACATTCCGTTGGGTTCTCTTTCCAAATCTGAAAAAACAAATAGTCTATCCAAAGCCTCTTTAATGGAAAATGATTCCCAAGGGAATACAGAGCTTCTGGTTCTTTTCCAGTAACTAAAAAGTTAGCATTGAAACAGGAAGTGCATATAAATATCTGCTCAGCAAATACGCTACACATTTATATAGTTAAGAGTGTAGAGGTTAAGAGCGTCCAGTTGGCACTGGGATTGCTCCAAGTTCTCCAGGCTTACAGTTTCATTATTGTATTTGAAACCTTAGGGAAAAATATAAGTACTTATCAAATATTTGCATTTATCCACCCTCTTGCAAATCACTTGCAAGAATGATATTTTAAAGATTTCCTTGAGCTTACTTGGTGGTTGTGGAAATTCTGTGGTCTGCCCTGTCCCATACCTACAAGTTTTGGGGTTTGCTTAGTTGTTACTTTTTAAATTTCCAAAATAATTTGTTAGAAAAAGAAGAAAGAATAACAGACTGGAACAAGGAGAGAAACAATCTCCTTACCATGTACTCTACTGAAAAAGGTTTTTACAGAGTAGTGGTGGTGGGAGAAGCGGGGCTTGGAAGCTTTGTACATAAAAATCAATGGTGGGATATATTCCAAGGTCAACAAAATCTACTGTGGATCTACTTCTGTAACCCGTAACTCCCATAAACGCGCCTTTCCGATATGAAAAGTACCACAGCTCTGGTGGGATTATTGAAGTGAAATGGGTTAGCAGGGGACGCTTGGCTCTTTCTGACAGTAGTTCTGTTCGGTAATCTTAAAGCAGATGGTCCCTCTGGAATTCGGACGTGATTTTGGGAAACGTGTATCAGACATGCTAGTCTTTCTCGAACAGTTATTATGATAACACACCAGAACTGGAAACCTCAGGAAAAAGTGAAATGAGGAACAAAAGTTAAGGAGAGCTACTACGGGGAGATACTACAGCTGCTACTACTTATAATTCAGATAAAAAGCACAGATGATACCAGGATCGGGATAGTGAGCAGTGATGAAGATAAGGCAGCTGTATAGTGCAATCTATATCACTCAATAAAGTGAGTCTATTCAGATAAATTGTTGTAATGCAGCCAAAAGCAAAATCATATATCCAGGAACAAGAAAAACAGAATGAGGGATTGTATCTTCTGTGTATGAACAATATAGAAGACTCTAATAAAAATCAAATCTTGGTATCTCCTTGGGGAGAGATATTGGCTACTAACAGGCTCTCTGATTCTAGCAGAGAAAATCCTATCTAATAGCTAGAATCTGAAGCCAGACAAGTAAATTAGACACACATTTTTACACTCAGGGTGATGAATCACTAGAAGAATAAGGTTCATTTGATTCTTCATCTCTTGGTGATGTTAACAAAACGTGACATCTGCTTTATGTTGCAATGTCCCACAGTTTGGGGTTTTTTTTTTCTTCTTTCTTTCACTTCAGTAATCCCCTTAAGTGTGCTGTGGGGTTCATGTGTTCTAGGGTCAAGAGTCCTGCTAGATAAGTTAGAATCTTTCTGATCACACATGAAAAGTGTGTTGTAACAGGAGCGTTGAGCTTCTTTAATTAAAACCCCGACAGGAATACTTTTTAATAGTGATTAATAAACTGTGCTATAGAGCCTGTCTGGAGGAGTTCTCACAGAAAGTTGTCCAGAGACATCTGGAAGGACAAGAAACACACGCAAAACACAATGCATGGGAAATAGTAAGTTCTTAGAAAGCAAGCATGAAGGCTGATATTGGCCTATTGCAAAGTGACTTAGAGGTGCTGTGCATCAGGGAACCAGAAACTGGAAGCGATCAGCAAGGTACACGCTAGAGGCTTTTCTGAATGGGTGCTTCCATGGGAGCTTTTTAGACTGCAATTTATCGTAGATTTAACTTCATGTTAATGACTCATGTAAATTAGAGAAAGCTAACGTGATATAAGTGAGATGTGCTGCTCTGCTGCACCTCCAGAATGAGAGCAAGCCATTTTAATAACTAATAGTGACATAATCTCTAATTACAAAACGCTTCTGTAGATGGTACCTCAGTAACATAATAGAACAAGAAAATGTTATTTAATACTTATTTTAATCTATGCTTATACAAAATGGAATAAATTAACTTCAAGCTATCTGTGCCTTTCATATTAATTTTACTTTTAGAGTTTTAGGAATAAAGTATTACTACCTTCCACTATGCATTCATCACTAGACCCAATTAGTGGTTGCTGAATAATGGTTCTATAGCACAATGTAGGCATGATTTAAAAAACAGAAAACCAAAATGCATTCCTTTTAGAATCTTTATCTACTGTCTAACTTTTCTGCAGAAATCAGGATGCAGTTTTTGCAGGTTTTCTCATGTGTGATACGGTCAGAAAATGGGGGGTGAGTGGTAAGGAAGGGTAATTCTGCTGTGGCATTTATAATCCTCAGTAATTGAGAAGGCTGCAAAGAAAAGCAGATATTAAGAAGAATCAACAAAGTTTGTGTGTGGGTTTTGGGTTGGTGTTTTTTTTTTTTTTTAATTTACATTCATATTCCTGAGAAGGACTAGGAGAAAAGAAATGTAAGAAATAGCAGTGGAATTTAGCAAGAGACTGTTGAATTTAGGAGGAAAGGTGAAGAAAAAATGAAGATAGCATTGAATCTGCAAGTCTGGGAGAGAGAAAGGAGGGCAGAGCACTCAGGAGTGATAGAGAAGACAGACAAACAAAGATGGGTGCAGTTTTTGAAGAATCAGTCTGAAATAATGTTGAGTAAAACTGGGCAGGATGGAATGAACAGAAGATGATGAATAGGTGATTGGAATGGTACAATCACGGAGCTGAGATCAGAAGTACTAGCTCTGGGCACTACTAGAGGTGACAAACTATAATACAGATTTTGAAGGCTGTCGTACTTCCATTTAGGTGTGATGTTATTTAGTATGTTGTAGCCTAGTAGTGGCAGTTTTGTTAATGCTGGCACTGTTCCATCTGGTGGACAATGTATTTTTCTTGTTTAGCATGGAAACTTCACAGATTGCATGGTAAAAAGTGATTCTAAGTGGAAAAAGCCCGGACCAAAAGCAAGTAATAACACTTTCCAGTCCTGGAAAAAAAAATAAAATATTGCAGGACCCTTATATCATCTTAGATGTATGTTTTTCTATAAATTCTCCGCTCTCTACTCCAAAAGCTTTTGATGACTATACACACTATCTTCCTACTCATCATCAGTCTTTTGGTAATGTAGATTTGTGTCTTGTACTTTTATGTAAACTCCAACTGATTGCCAGTGCATTATACCTACATGCTTCGGCAGGAGAGGAGGCAATCACATTTAAGTCCAGGACAGCCTTTGCCCAGTGGAGAGAGTCATTATTTGAATGTCAGAATTTCTTTTGGCATCTGGTTATAACCTGAGCGTGGCACAGTGGGCTTGCATTGCAATATCATCTCCAGTTCATGCTTGATGATAGCTTGCCGTATACAAGAAGTTGGAACAGATCGGTTTTTGATGAGAGAAGCCATCAGCTTTGTCCTTATATGTCCTTAGCATAACAGAGCTGATCCTTGTGTTCAGTGTTATCTGTTAGTGCATGCTTGGTGTATGTAGGCAGCATCAAGACTTGCTATCTTCTATGAAAGGTCTGGCTGGAATTCCAGTGTTCATGTAAGCTCAGAAAAAAAAAATAATTAGTGATAACACTCTCTTTAGAAAATTGTAGGGCTTCCAGGTTTTTCTTTCCTTGAAGTACAGGCTAAAATGTTTTATCTATTTCTATGTATCTGGCCTCAGGTAAGTGTTCTGTTTACTTGATGTAGTGAGCAGGACACATCATGGCAGAATATCAGTCTTCTGTTCTGATCATGACTAACTGGCTAAGTATGGACCTCATGCAAAGTAACAGACGGTGGGTCTACCATCAAATGAGACTTCAGAAGTAAGTTTTCATCAAAGTGGTTTTTGGGTGAGCTTGAGACAGAAGGACCGATGTTTAATGTAGAATTTGTCATCTTTGTATCTTCAGAATTTTTGCTTCTGTTCTCTGCCCATGAATTCAATGAGGCTTGACTTCTCGATAGGACTCCATGACACATTTTTAAATTGTTCTCTTGTGACTCAAAGCTGTATTTTTAAATGACTGCTTGTATAGGCTTCTCTGTTGCATCTTTCAACACCTTTTCTTGATATCTCCCTGTAAATGTCAGGCACTTCATCAGTTCTGTGACTTCATGTACCTTCATGCAGGGCTGGTGACCCGGGATGTTCTTTAAGTCTGCATATATCTTGTCAACACTTGTGCTTTGGCCTGGGCCTGCTCCTAAGTAATGCAGACAGATAGCTGGGAGTGATTTCAACAGAGCCCTTGTTTTGTGCCACCCCTTTGCCTAAAATTGCTGTGTTTGTTTTGCCTGCTGTTGGATCTGACAGTGCCAGTGTCCCAGGAACAAGGACAAGGGGAATATTAGTCCCCTCTGACTGTTAGTTGGATAACGTGTTTCCACAGAAGTTTCTTGCTGCTTCAAGTATGGTATCATCTTAACATCTTTGCAAGACCTGTCACTCTGTTGAAACTTGCAATGTGTTCAGGCTTCTGCTTGGTCATCTTGCTGTAAACTCTCTGTTTATGAGGATTTTTATCAAGATGATTCATCTTGAATTCATTGTGTGTCCTCCTCTTTGTGGTTTCAGTAGGCCATCACGCAATGGTTGACAGGACTACCTGAGTGGTAACGCTGTGATAAGATCCATCTGATCACCACTGCTTGGGTTTATGTGGTCATTCTCAGCATTTCACAGAAAGCTTTGATGTCTCAGTGCTCTTTTTGAATCTTAGGTAGCTGCATGGCTTTAACTAGATACTACTCAGTTGTAGTCTGTCAAATTCTCCTTGTCTTCATGTACTGCCAAACAATACATACAATTTTGTTGCCATCTTCCAGTTTATGTAATATGTCTGGGTCTATGTATTATATTGCATTGTAGTGTATATTACAGATATATACCTTTCCAAGCTTTGTAGTCTGGCAGAAACAGTACTGTGATGTGCATTGGTTGGTGGTTTGTTGGGGTTGGATGTAGTGAATCGAGATTGATCGTGTGAGGCAGTGTTCTTCCATACAGACTGTATGTCAGGTTTGCCAGCGTAGTCTCAAGTTGAAGCAGTGGGCAAACACTTGCTGGACTTCAAGTGACTGACACAGTGGTATTTCCCCTTTTTAATGAACATTTAACTATTGGGGATGAAATGGAGAAAGTAGTAAGTGTAAAAGAAGTGATTTCCCTCTGCTGTGGTGGTTTTCCGTTCACACAGGAACTGTAGTTGATGCTGACAGGAATTCAGCCTGGATTAAAATTTGGACATTAACTGCGGTCCACATGCATGGAAAAAAATAGAAAAATAAATTCCTTCGTGATAGCTGATTTTTGCAGAAATGCCTTTTGGTTGAAGTACTACATGCATTTTAGAAAGTTCATGTACCTCTGCAGTTTATTTTAAGAGATCTGAATTTATTTGGTGTAGATTTATTTCAATTATCTAATCAGAAGCAGACACATAACTTCTTAGGCTGTCAAAGGTATTGAGGAATGTATGACAAACTTCAAAGGAATGCATAAGATCTTGCTACACATCTTACCATACATTTTTATAGAAAAGAGTTAATTAAATTTTCTCTTTCTGCCCAGAAATTACTTTTAGGCTAAATTAAGTATGTGGGGTTGTAAGGCTTTTGAGTGTTCTCTCTTTCTGTTTTAGCTTTGTGACTGATTAAACAGCCAAATGCTTATCTGGATCAAAGAAGTAATAAGCAAAGGGGCATCCTTAGGCCAGTTATCAGTTGAAAACAATCTTAACTGTCACGTATCCAAGTTTTAAAGCGCATATTCGACTGAATGGATTAAGCAATGGGGACTATGTAATAGCGTTTATTTGCAGTGAAGAAACTTCCAGGGGGAAAGAAGTGCATGTTTCTGCAGGCATGGGTTTGCTGGGGAACAAAAGGACTGTACCACCCTTGTGAGTCCTGCCTGGTGTGGCATGTGGTCCCAGTCAGATGAGACACGAGTTTCCTTGTTACAGTACAGCCTTCTTCCCTGCCTCCAAACTGGGAATGCAGCTTACTCTTGGGTTAATTCCTGTGGAGACTTAATTTATGTTCACTCTCTGGGAGGGAGGAAAAAAAAAAAAAAGAACTCTAGTTATCTGAATATACAGCATTCAAGTATGTTTGCAGGGACAATATTTCAAGTTATTAGTCTCAGCAATTTAGATAAGAACATGTACTTTCCTAGGAAAGACAAGGCATAGTGTCTTAATATTAATACCTGACACAGGGTAACCCTATGTGATGAAGTACCTAGATAGCTCAACAAGGGGTGAATTAGAAATGCCTGGGAAGATATATGATGCCATTAGTAAAACATACAGATTTATGTGTGACATTAACATCTCTAAGGCGGCAGAAGCAGAATTGTAGTATTAAAGCTGCATTAATGTTTTGCTTCACCCCAGATGCAGCAACAAAGAGATCTCGGAGAAAGTTTTATCTAATAGGTAAAGTACTGCCTACCAGTCCCTTCAAGTTTTCCTGTATATCCTCTAGCAAATGACTAAGATACAAATTTTTGAAATCTCTGGCTGATGGCTGTAAAGATAGTGGCATTTTGGGTGCGACTGAATACAAGAGTTTGGTTACCCTTTCATGACGTTTAGGTATCTCAGTACCTGATGGGAACACCTATGTACATCATGGGGGGAGAGTTAAGCAGAAAGGATGGCCCCAGAGGAACAGGGCCGGGCAACAGCAAGTGCCAAGCATAGGGGTCTTCTGAAGTCCACTTCTTCTTGAGCTCTTCCACACCAGTCCCAGGAAAGAGATGGATGTTAACTCTGCTAGCTGGCCTTGTGGCATACTTCATCTCCAATGGCTGCAGAATCAGGGGGGACGAGAGAGTTGCTGCATCCTCTTTGGCTCAGCCCTGTGCTGTTTTATATTGACTCCTGCTACTGTGAATTACTCGTGTTCTTTTTGTCATGCCTGGTCAGGGTCTGTTTTGCATGTACATAGAGTGGGTCAGCAGTGACACATCCTCACTCAGCCATGGAGCAATCCTGTACCTCTTGTCAAGAGGGAGGTTTTGTTGTCTCGTATTCATTATAATACAAAGAGATGGAGCCACAATTCTAATACTCCCACAGCCCTGGAGTTTGAAAATGTTCTCTTTCCTGTTGGTAATTTCTTGCTGTACAAAGTGAATTCAGTTGAGCAACAACTAATTTTTGAAAGTATACCTTTTCTACAATGCAGAGGAGGAGTTAATGATGTGGGATTGTAGTTCTCACTTGTGGGTAGCTGGTGTGAAACTCAGCAGTCAGTCTGTCTTAAAAGCAGAGAAGTAAGAAAAACTGTCATGGTGCCTTGAGTATGGAAAATTTGAGAAATAGCTCAGTTTCCATGTAGAGAAAGTGGGTTTCTCTTGAGCAGGCCATCAGCGTATAGTAAACCGAGGCATAATTATCTATTAAAATTGTCGTTTCCTCCTCTTTGAATCAACTGCTACCATTTATAGATATTTATATATAAATAGAAGTTCTGCTGGTTTTAAGGTAAGGCAGTTTATCTTTGATACAAGGTATTGGTTGTTTGGGGAAAGTAGGTGCTAAGGTAGGTGTGTAGCATATAGAAGAGTTTTGTTGAAACAATTGGTAAACGACCCTGGAAATCTGGGGATCAGAAGTTAAAGCTGACCACACCCTTTCAAGCAAATGGTTAGTAAAAGTGTTGCTTATAATGAGAATAATCTTCTGGCATTCAAGCCTGTTTACATTTGGTGAAATAATACATTACACTTAAAAGCACTTTTCACCTCAGAGGTCTCAAAGATCTTCACAAAAGTGAATTTTGTGCAAAACCTCATTGAAAGTATCATTTAGATCACAAAGAAGAGACTTGAGGCATAGCGAGCCTGAGGATTTTGTCTTAATTTACACATGAAATGGGAAAGGGAAAACTAGAAACTTGATTCAGGACTAGCAGGCTAGTTACATGACAATCTTTTGGGTGTTTTTTTCTGTCAGCTGGAAAACAACCCTAATGTATGCAACTGCTGCATACAGAAAGGATACAAAGAAGTTGACAAATATCAGAAATGCTGACTTTGCACATTTCTGATGCATTTTTCATTTTTTATGGGGAAGGTTGACCAGAAACAGCTCCATGGTGCATAACCCTTTATTGTTTAGGGGTTTGTAAGTTCCATTTTATTGTTTGTGGCGTAATTTTTTTAATCTTGTAGTCTGAAATAGAAAAACCCCTCACTTTTATGATGTGTAAGCATATATTTTACATTTATTTTCATAACTTCCAATGTAAAGAATCCCTCCAAGGAGCTGTATTTGGGTTAATGGAGTTGGAGTCTGAGGCTCCATGGAGCAGGGAAGTCCTTTAGCTCTGTTCCATAGTATGGACGGTCCTGGCTGCTTTACAGAAAGAAAGATGTAAGGGTGTAATTTGGCAGCACTTGTTCTCAGTAGTCACACGATGAAGGGCCTGATGGAAGGTCTTCAGTGAGTTTTGGATCAGATCGTGAAATATTTTGCCTATGAAACATCACAGAATTTATATTTAAAAATAGATTTTATTGGAGACCAAGATTTTCATATTAAAAAACCTTCAAATATATGGTTGGAATAAGTGTTCATGATTCCTTCAAAACCAAGAAATGAAACTAATCTAGTGATTTCTAAGAAAAGTGAAAGTTAACATGTAAGAAACAGATGCTGAGTTTTTGGCCTTGTTGAAATTGATGACGAAGCTTCTCTTCTATCCAGTTGTAGTCTGTTCTCAGATTTGGCAGTCTCACTGGTTTTTGGCTGTTGACTGTTTTTAGCAATAATCTCTGGCCGTAATGCACAGGCTTTCTGGATGTCTAGTACCCTAGGCTACTACATGTCTGTAAATCCTGTATGAATGTTTAGTGCATAAATGCAGAGCATTTTCATTTCGCATCCTAGTATGCTTGATGCCTCAGATTGATCCCAATTGAATGCAGTGTCAACCGGTGCAGTAGAAAATAGTTCTGATATAGAAACGTTTCAGACCTACTTATTTTGACTTGTCGTTGTTGGCAGATTTGAGAACTCCACACAGAGATTGCAACGGTTTAATCAAAAGTCACCATTCTTCAGGCTAAAATGGACCAGTTGAACAAAAAACCCATAAAAATCTTGACCCCACCCGAATGAGTATGCATGCATAATTTAAAGCTCCCAAACAGTCTTGTTAAATTCACATTTTGTACTGTCACAGACAGTCATGGGATGTACAACAATAGTCTGGCTCTTGTGTTAGGTCAAAGGTCTGTTTGTTCTTTCATATTTCTCCTTACTTAATTTGGCAAGTGGACACTCTTTCTGTCAAAGAGAAGAGGCCAAAACAAAGGGCAGGGGTTTTTTTCCAAGTTATTTTTGAAACGTCTTGATTCTTGGATGTCTGATTGGGATATTTAAGACCTGGCTGTCATTACCCTGGAAAACAAATGCTGTTACAGCAGCTTAACACAGGCAGCCAAAATCATTAAAAGCTTTTGAGAAAAATCATCTAAACATACTCAGGTTTTGTTCAACTGCACAAAACTTTGAGGTGCTAATTATAAGCTTAACAAAGGATTCGTATCTTCTCTCTTACATATCAGTGTTTAAACAAGATGAAAAAGCGTGTCCTTTAAAGAGCTAAAGATGGGGTCTACTGTGTTCTCCTTTCTTTTCTCCTCACACACATCCATACACCTTTTTCTATATCAGAAACCTGTTTCTGTGCTTGGGTCATTTCCTCTTTCGTGTATGTATAAACCCAAATAACGAAGAGCTGTGTACTGTGCTTATCTGATACCCACACAAGACAGGAATTGAATTCTGTGGGAGCTTGAGCTGCAAGATCTAGCCCACCATAACAAGCTGGGCTGTGTGCTTCCCTCACCACCCAGTGATGAGGAGAATTTCCCCTGGGCAGAAGCACCTTATTTGGCGTAAATCTCGTTAACACTGTCGAGACCCTGATGGAAGAAGCTGCTGGGAGCTCAGGTCTGCCTGATACTTGCAACATGGATCACTGGGTGACCCACGAGCAACATTGTTGTATTCAAAGGAGACTTTCAACAGCCCATTCACTACTGTTTTTTTGTTTGTTTGTTTTTTTAAATGCTGCTCCTCAAATCTTAGCCTGGGATTATACATGAATTGTTACAGATCCGACAACATAGTCCCTTCCTGCATTTTAAAGCAAAGGTTGTTCTTTGAATACATTCTTCCATGGAGTTTTTTTTTTTTTTCCTCAGTATTTCTGCAATGTTTTGTTTTCTTTATCTGTCCTTGGCACAAAACCATGTAACTGAACAGCTTTAATCAGAATTATTTGTTGGGGAACTGACAAAGCAACAATTTACTTGAGATATTATATCAAACTCTCTTTTAGTCCCAAAGCAAGTGTTGTTACAGTGAATGTCTTTGGGTTTAGAAAATTTCCTGTGCGCTGATGCCAGTTTATCTCACTTCAGACTCCACTAGGTCATCTTTCCTAGACTCAGGTTGTGTACCTGCAGAGAATAGGTGGTTATTCTCAATAACTTTCAACCCTGTGTAGCCACGTGATGGTAAATAGCTTTCTTATTATTTATTTTTAAAGAACTCTTTAAAAGATACCTTCCTTCTATAGTGTAGAATGGCATTAAGATCCAACTGTCAGGCGTTGCCTTTCCTGTGTTGATCTCAAAGTTCTTTACTAAGGAGCTTGGCATTGTTTTCCCTTTTGTCGGTCTGAGAAATTGAAGCACAAAAAAGAAAAATGACTCCTGCAACAGCACCAGACTGGAGTTGATGCCAGCCAAATGCTTTGTCCAGTATGTCACGCTGTGCTTTGAAAGGCACAAACCAGGACGGGCACTAATCTCGCAGTCCGGCTAGTATCAAACATGCTACTAAAACCATTGAACTATTATTCATCAAAGAGATGGATGGGATACAAAGACTGGCAAAACACTTTTTTTCAGTAGTCCATGGCATCACAGAGCTGTAGCAAATAACAGATCCTTTGAAAAATCCAGCTAAGGGCAGAATTAGATTAACTTTTAAAAAAGAGATTCAAGTAATAGCACGACGTTTCAGAGTGCACAGTGAGCCAGACAACTATGTTATTTTAACCCACATTCAACATTCCTATCAGTAAATCTGCACAAAGGGCCTCATATCCATATCTTGTGTGGTACTATCATTAAATCTTTTTTTTTTTTTTTTGCTACTGCCTGGAATTTCATTATGAACCATTAGTGATGTAATACTAAACCTATGGAATCTTAAACATGTCTTAAAATCTGTGGAATAGACTCTTACCAAATAAAAATTGCAGTACCAACAAAAAATGTTGCATCTTTTTCAAACGACTCATTCCAGTTTTTTTCCCAAGCATGTTTCAACTACAGTCTCTCAAAATAAACTTGCTTCAGTAGATGTGTTTTCCACTAAATGTTGTTTGTCTTTCCTTCCCCGTTCCCAAGACACTATTTACTGGTTCATTTAAATACAAAATATCTGTTATATGCTGCCCTCTTTTGCATGGAGTGTTTGAGTTGCTTCTGGTTGCTGTAGGAGCCTGCCTTTGGATTTTTCCTGGAAGTGTGGGATTCTGTGAGAGAGTCTTTCTCACTTTTATATTCTCCCAATGTTTCATTAATAAGTTATGTGAACCACAGCAGTCTGAAACAGAGTGAAATTTGTGTCTTTGAGAAGCTCCTCAGCTTGTAAAGGAGGGTTTGATTTACACTGTAGCCACTGGTAAAAAGAACTAAGCTTTAAACTCTAAAAATGTACCTTTAATTATACGGGGAGTGATTCAGGGACGTTCCGAATCCTCTGTGAAATGTTTAGCTGGCGCAGAGTCGTGCTTCTGTCAGAAGCCAGGGTAAAAATTGAAGGGTGTGCTTTAAAAGCAGCTGATCTTCAGCAGCCAAACAAGGGAAGAACTGCCTGCTTCTGATTTTTAGTCTATAGAAAGGCATGTTGCCTGTATTTTTCTGGAAGTCCTTCAGAAGCTCTTTTCCCGGAGTCGGTGCTTAGCCTTGAATCAGTGCTGGCCAGAGGCTGAAGAGCTGGGTGGGGGGTACCGGCAGGAGCACAGCGTGCTCAGGGGGTGTCACGGTCCTGTCGACTGCGGGGAGACGCTGCCCCATGTCCACCTTCCTCGAGCTGTGCAAGGAGGTGACAAAAGGATGGATCAGAGGGCGAGGGAGTGTGTCCTGCATGCTCACGTGTATGGCTTGGCTGCTGGGATCCATCAGGAGCTACGCTTAGGAAAAATGACTCAACTGCTGGCTCCCTTACTGCGGTGTGTGGGAATGAGCTGAGGGCCAGAGCGGTTTCAGCCAGAGTGTGAACATCCATTAATACTCCGTCTTCAGAGCGCTCGCTGCCATATCTGCTTGTCTAGCTGTCCTCCTCACCCTGGAGCAGCAAGTTGTAAGGCTTTGCCATCAATTCTCTGCCTTATCTTGGGATGTGATTTTATCTTTTTTTTTTCTTTTTATCTCCAACAGCTTTGTGGCAGCGTTAGGCCTTCATGTTGTTGACACGACCTTCAGTCCCATCCAACTCTCAGCCTGTCCTGAAGCTATCCTGGGTGCCCGCTGTCAACACAACATTTGTTAAAATTGAATATTTGATGCTCAGTGAATTCCCCTCTTGTAGAACTATAATTGTCCTACCGGTGCCTGTAACAGAACGTTTGCTTTAAAAACCTTATTTTTTTATGAACAAAGGTGCTGTAGCAAAGCCTCAGTCTAGGCAAAACGTTTGATGGGCTTGTATTTTATTTGTAACATCAGCAAAGGCTGAAACTTCAGAGAATTAAATTAAGAGAATGAGGGGTGAAGTAAAAATCATATACGTTTTATAATATAGACTACCAGTGGTCAGTTTAAATATGCAGGGAGCACTCATTAGGTCTGCCAATGTTTACCAAAGTAGGAATATTCCCGGGTACAGATGAGGCATTCCGTATGGTGTGACCGGGTGCTACGGGATCCTTCAGAGCAGATGATGCTTTAAATTCCGCTCTTTCTTTGTGAGCCTGATGACAAACTTGTCAAAAACAGCTTTTCAGATTTAAACAACAAAACCAAACAAAACCTCCCTCCCACAAACCCCTGTCTCTTCAGAGTTTTCTTCTCTTTGAGCTATAAATTCACTGCTGATATTGGCTTAGGTTTTGGCTGGCTGCCCGATGCAGTTGTCCCACAAAAATGTACAGAATCTCTATCTTTCAGTCTCCTACAAAGAAAAACAGGGAACAAAAATACCAGGGGAAAAATGCGTAGAACAAGATGTGACCTTTTTCGAGGTAAATATATGCAGGACTTGAAGGATCCTCAAAAAAGCCATTCTTTTCTAAAATGCAAATGTTTCTGTTGATGATTGATACCAGAAGTGATAGAGGCAGTAGGATAGGTGGATGGTGGGAGTTTTAACCAAAAATGTCTGATCAGAGGTTGTAAGACAGCGTTCTCCCTACACGTGCAGCATTCATGCATATGCTGTGTTTTTGTAGGCTGACAAAGGAAAAAACAGATAACCCGCATTGCTTTTTTATTTTCCCGTTGCATAATTCAATATTACATGTTGAGTTGTCATCAAATTGTTAACAAACATTATCAGAAATTAAGCTTCATGTTTGAGTCATGAAAGGGACTAAAGGCTGTGCATTGGGCAAGGTTATGTCTAACTGTGCTTTTTCACATCGGTAGTGAAAAATACTGTGAAAAAATAAGTGCCGCTCTAGTTCAAGAACAGGCAAAACCACTTTAGGTCTCTTTTAAATAGTGTTAGAGGAGAAATTAAAGGACTTATTTTAATAGGTAAGATAAAAGTGTAAAAGTTGCCTTGCTGTGGCAGGCAGAATTATTGTTTTAACTATGTCCATTTAACAAGTATATAGATAAAACTTGTGAAAAAGGACAGTTTAAGGGCGATTTCTCCAAAGCACCTGAGAAGTCTGTAAGCTGAAACCCATTAGACCTTTCAGTCACATTACTGTCTTCAGCCTCATCAGCTGTAAGAGCTGGGAATTTGCATCTGAGGATGACTGCCCTATTGAGCATTTCAGATGTGGCTGTGACTCTGCAGCATGGGTTGCTTGCTATTAGGACATCAAAGAGGAGCTACTGTCTGCGATGGGTGGTGGTTTTCATGTTGTCTCTTCAAGGTGATCGTAAGTGGAAGATAGCGTTGTTGGTTGCCCTGAAAGATATTTTTGCCGTTTGTCTCCTTTAAAATGTCTACCGCCCAGATCCACTTGGGTTGTGATGTCTTTTGATCTCAGGAGCTGAATAAAACAGGCCAAGAAATCCCTGGGAACTTCTGCAGCCAGATTTGCTGGAAAGCGGGGTAATTCAGAACATATAATGCTTTCCTCTGAAACAGCGCCATACCTGATGTGGTTTCAATGAGTTGCTTGGCTGTTGTTCACGCCTCCTGGTTTCACAGCCCTGAGGCAGGGCTCCAAAGATGTTCAGAAATCAGTTTGATTTCTATAGGTATTTAAATGTTTGTGCCGTAATGGGGGGAGTTGTCCTCAACATTTTGGCCAAGCAAAACGTCAAAGGGTATGGCATTTCATGGGTGTGGCAACGAAGTAAGGCATTTTGTTTCCTTACTTAGGCTATAGAAAAGAGGGTTAAGCCCCTTCCAGGAAAATGGAAGTAGGTAGCCCTTGGTGTCACTGTTTTTGTTTGCTAATGCAAGCTCTACCATCTAAGTGATGCCACATTTAATACCATGGAACAGGCCCACCAGGATTGCCCTGCTGTGAGAGATTCCAGTGCCTCAACCCAATATCCAAACAGCACGTAACATCCTGACACTATTACTTACTGATGAGGGAAGGGACCAGTCCATAGCACCACACTGTTGTGAAACGGGATGTGTGTGAACCCCTGCAGCTCATCTTCCTCAGAGCTCAAGTCTGATTCTACAGATCCTGTAGACAGGGTTGACATGATATCAAATAAGCATCAACGTAACAATGAATAAGATCTTGTGTTTATTTATACCATCAAAATAACCTAAACTATTAAAAAGTTGATCTGAAGAATTTACAGGTGCTCCAGGTTTTAAGGACTAGATCAGAAAACTTACAAATTTTTGTAGCGTACCATTAATTTTTATTTTGAGGAAAGGGAGAGACAGACAATGTATACTTGGTTGTTTTGATTGACCTACAAAGAATTATGGCGCTATACCTTGTTTACACAAAGCTTACTCCAGTATGCAAATGTAACCCACAAAATGCAGCTTGTTTATTCCAGTAGTCAACTTAAATTGAAGGGAAGGAATTTCTCAAAAAATATTAGACTAACACCTTTTGATCTAAGCTGCAATGAGCTTATTTTCAGAAAATGATCATTTCCCCCTTCCTATGGAGAATAGAATTTCATCTTGGAAAAGAGCAGTGTGAAAACATGCTTTAGTTTGCTTATAAAAAAGTAAATTGCCTGCTTCTCTGTTTAGAAGTAGCTATCTCTAACTATGAAATTATGAAAGCAAGATAGTACTGACAACCTGAAGAGGAAGACAAAGTTTATGTTTCCACAGCTGTTTGGGTTTGGTACCCATACTTCCATTTCCCCAACTGGTGATTAATTGATCAATATGTAAGTAAATATAATGGTGTGATAATCTATAGGAAAGATTAAAGAAACGAAAAGATAAATCCATTTGTATCATGCTTTGGCCTCTTTTAGGAAAGAAGTGCAAGATAACTAAGTGTCAGCTTTTCTTTAGATGTGGCATCTGCGGATCCCCTGAGTATGAACCAAATAGATCAGTTTTATAAAATATTTTTAGTTATTGGTGTCCCTTAATTTTGGTATTTTGCAGGCTATATGATATAAAATAGTATAAAAGTATATCAACAAGTGGATAAAACATTCCTCTGGCTCAAATCCTGCCTAGTCAATTAGTGTTCACTCATTCGTAGTCTTTCATTTCATAGATGTTTCATTAGTGTTTCCTTTTAGGAGAGAATTCAGGTTTTGATAGCTTTGAGGGTACAAACCCTCACGGAAAATTGCAGTTGGGAAATAAGTGGTGTAAAATATATTCATTAATTTTGTTCACTGAGGAATTAACATGTGACATAATGGATTTATTTTAATTTTATTTTTTTGGTACTGTGCTTTGGACTACAGAATAAAATCAGCCCATGAAACAAAAACACGCCCCTGGTCAAGCATATGCTGTGCATGTGTATTTTGGCTCTGTGTCAAGAAATGTGTGCCTAGCTTCAAGTAGGTGAATAATCTTGTTTGGTTGGTGAGGAGCATGCACCTTGTGAAAGTGGGTACTTGAGAATGACTTGATGTTAAGGTATCACAGGATACAAGTCTAAGTGAAAGCCCTTGAATGGAAATGAGATGTTCTGATTAAGACTAATGTCCACCTTTGATGGACATTTATTTCTGAAATATCTAAACAGTAAGGAAGCTACAGAAATTAATGTTGTTTAAGCCTACTATACTGCACATTTGAATTTTTATTTTCCTCATCATACGTAAAAGATAGTGTGGGTTTTTTCTTTGGTAAGTAATGTAGGGTGAGCAGTGTAAGAGCTGAATTCCTACTTGAAAGAATTGGATCACCTCATGTAGCTACTTGACTCCTGAATGGCATGTTAATAATTGGATTTTATTAATGACTGGAGCAGTTTTGCATTTTACTAATGCAAGGGTAGATCTAGATTTTTCTCTGGATTGGAGCATTCCACTGCTATTGACTTTAACGGGACTTTTACTGAGGCTGAGATAGTTCAGAAAACTGGACCTTTGCAATGGTCAGGGGGAATCTGTGTTCTTCTCACCAGGTGTCCCGGATTTGGCAAACCTCAGAAAAAGCGGATCTCTTCAGCACTTACTGCGATGCAGTCTTAGAAAAGTCCAGGGTAGAGCTTTCTGTAGGAACCACCACCTCAGCTGCACACAGCTGTGATTTTCCATCTTGGTAGTTCTTGGGGCAATGAAGGTGTTTCTTGTTTTTGTAAAACAATAGGGTACAAGTTGTTTTGCCATGATGGAGCACAGTACTGTATGTGTATTGGAGGCTTTGACTCCCCCATCATTCTATCGCATGCTGCCTTCATAAGACAGTCATTTGACAGGCAGTATGAAATTAAAACAAACCCCTCAAAATCCCCTAAGATAAGCAATGCCCCCCTCAACACTACTGCTTAGGGATTTAGAAGAAATGGTGCAAAAATGCAGTGTCACTTGCAACAGCATGACATATTTTTCCAGCGCTTTGTCAAATCTTTTGCTCAAGCCAGTTAGTCTAATGAATATTCTTAAACAGATCTGCTGATTAGGTGGAGAACATGGAAGGTAAACTGTGTATTTCTAACGAAAGGCTGGTTGTGAAGCCAGGTCATTTTTGAGAGATCTTTCTTCACCTGGTTTAGCAGATAAATAAAATTTCTCCAGACCTTGCGTCCAGAGCTTTTTGTCTTTTGAATATGTAGACATTTGGAAGTTTTGTCTTTTCACTGCCTCTGTAGATGAAAGGGGATGGGAGCCAGCAGAGCCTGTGAGCAACTTCCCAGTTGGCTTATGTTCTGCCAAGTGGGATATCTGAGTCTATTCTCCCAGGAACTCCCTCCAGTTCTCCTGCTGAGGCGTCACTCAAAGGCAATTTCCAGTCTCACCGCATACTGCCCAAGCTGTTATCATTTAATCTCGCTATTACTTGGAGGTGGCTGTTTTATCACTTAGCCACAAAGTGGCTAAGTACATGTAAAGACCGACAAACAACCTGTCACCGAAAACTGTGTAAATGCACTCCAGCAGCTATGCAGAAATAGCCAAATGTTTTTGCATCTCTGACTGGAGGCAGCCAGCAATCAAGGAACCGTGCTGGTCTACTGCCAAAACAAACAGGGAATTCCCTCGGATATTTTTTGTGAAGTGAATCATGGCGGCATAATCAGGTTTGGCTCCATATTAATCGATGCAGTTTGGCTATTAAAATTCTCAGTTCTGTGGATGATGCTTCCCAGGCTGTTCTCAGGATTGCATTACACTGTGATTGGGTTACGGTCATGGCAGCAGGATCAGGTATATGGAGCAGTTTTCCCTGAAAGCAGAAGCAACTCTTTGTCCTTAATGGGACCTTGGACGGGTAGTGCAGTCTGCCCTTGCTCGCTTGGCATTTTCTTCTTCCTCACAGAGGAGGCACTTGAAAAAGGAAAGGAGTTGCAAGTCAGCTTAATCAGTGGTGCAATAGTATCTGGAAACTACAGCAAGGGTCGAGATCTGGGCTGATTTCTGGATTATCCTTACTGTAAAGTTCTTCTGCCTTTGGAGCCCTCTTCATTCCCACCCATAAACACTTCTGTCTTTGCAGTGCCTGTGATAACCATTTGGTTACGCAAAGAATCCCCTGGGAGCTGAAGAGGCAGCGTCTTCCAGGCTCAGGGGCATCATCACTGGTGAGATATGCTATTAATACTTACATATATTTTTTTTTTCTGGAGGTATTTTTATTCAGTTGAGAAAATTGCTATCATCTATCATGACCAACACTTTAGTATCAGCTTAGTTTCCTTTGAAACTCAAGATCTGATGTGGAAAGGGGGTATTCTGGGTGGCTATTATTCAGCTTAATTTAATATATTGGTGTCACTGAAATCAGGAATAAACTCCTTAACACCAACGTAGTCTTAAGAAGCAGGCATTCTTTTTATTTGGCACCGGGTGCATGGGGGATCGTTCCGCAAAGCATGCATACCCAAAGATGCTCAATACATTGTTTATATTAGTACAATCCATCCATATTAATCACTTTTCCAAGAACGAATACACATATTCGTGCTTTTTCTCAGAACTCATTATCCTAAAGATCCTCCCCTTTGCACAAACTCAGTTTATCACCTTACTGGTCATGGTGGTCTTCTAGGACTCTCTGTTGGTCATTCTTGTCCCCTGGGTGAACCTTTGAGTCTTAATACTAAATAAAGGCATACTTGGTCTACATGCCAACTTGCAGGTTGCAACATTTTGCCTGAATGGGTTTTTGTCTTGTTCAAGTAGCCTGCTGCTCCCGTCCTTGTGGTTATCTTGTTCCTGTCCTGCTCTACTAACGTTATTGAACAATACTTCTGCTGTTCTTGTCCTTGCTCTACTATCTTTATTGGAACAATGCTTTAATTTTTTTCATTCAGCATCAACTGCCCCCTGTTGAGACTTCCAAGGAAAACTTTATTGGTAGTCTCATCTAAATTGGAGAAGCATGGTATTTAGTTCTGGTCCTGAAAGGAGCAAGGCAATAATTCATGAGTAAGCCATTTCCAGACTTCAGAAAATCCTCAGGAGGTACTGCCACTGTGTAGTTCATGAAGAATCTTTGCCCGTTTCCAAATTTCTTCTAAAGCCCTGTTTTATCTATATACACACAGTAAGAAAGTTAGTAGGAAGAAAGCAACATTTTAGTTAGCATGTGGTTGTAAACAAAGCAGAGGCCTATCTTTGGTAACATTGGGAAGACGCTTTATGGTAGTCCTTGGTTGAACTGTCAGAAATTGGTTGGGGACTTGGGACTCTTCCACCTTGATGTTTCTTTTTGTTAACATTTTTTGTGCTAAGGATTATGAGTAAATACGTGTGCAGTAATCTAGTTCTCTGAAACACTGGAGAAATTCTCCCATGTTGTGGTTCCTCTGGTCCCTGGACATTACCTGAATGGGAATTTCTTCCCTTGAGAAAGGCCTAACTCGTATTTGTCTTTGTCATTAAACTTATGTGCGGTCATCTTTGCACACACACATCAGTTGTACACACAGGGTACAGACTGAGGTAATTACTTCAGCTCCACAGCCATACTAGTCTTTCTCCTAGTGAAAGGTTATGAATATGGAGACTATTATATGTCATTAAGATAATAATGTTGCTGAATACGTTAGCAAAGTCAATGACTCTCTATTCCCTAGGTGTTCTGGTTTTAGTTTGATAGGGACACGCAAAACAATTCTGCTTGCCAGGTGGGAGGAAATTTGCCTTTCAAAAGATTATTGCTTCAGCACTTGATAGAAGTCTTGGTAAGCAATGATAATAATAATAAATGTTCCCAGGCTGCACTTGTTTTATAATTGCTGTTTAGCACAAATTGCTCCAAGTGAGGGAACTCCATCATTCTGACTACACAGGTGGAGGTAATGATGTCATGTGTAGCAAATTCACTGATCCAAAAGGATGAGACATTTATATGAAACAGTAATGTCATCCACAATTATAATAGTGAAGACTAAGGAAAACAATGAAAAGGGATTTAAAATTCAAGTGATACAGCCAGCCTCAAGGAGGAGGTGAGGAAGGGACTTACGTAGAATGGTTACCTTGTTTGTTGAACACCTCTCTGAAATGCCTGGCCCCTGTCAAGGGCTATGTCTTGGATAAGAGATGTCACAGATCCGATCTTGACTTTTCCCTTGAGGGTAACATTTTATTAAGTGTCCCAAAAGTCATGGTCATATAAATGGCAGAACTGATGGCTATTGTGTCTGCATTAACTCTTAGTGAGTGAACAGCACATAAAGGCTTACCTTTGCGTCATGTTGCCTGTCTTGTATCGTTTTTGTAGACTGCCTTTTATGATGACTGGTCTTCAACAGGTAAATACAAGAGTCCCAAGCAGGGCAGAGTCCTGAGTGCATACTGAGTTTGTGGGGTCAGATGTAGCTTCCCTGCTCTTCTGGGCTCTGGCTACCACAGCTTGTGTTAGGAGAAGACTGAAAGGAGAGGCAGGGCGAGCTGGGCTAATGCCAGGAGTAATAGAAACCTAAAAGTGATAGTTTGCTGGACAGTATTGGCTCCCAAATACTTTTTTGATTGGCTCGTAGAAGTGTAAAGGCTCCAGTTTGTCCTTGGGAATAATTAATCCTTAAGCAGTGGAAAACAGTGCAATATGCAATTGGTGAGCTGTCCTGACAAAGACTGTCAGAGTAAAATTATTTTTTTGAGGCTGTTAACTATGCTGACTAACAGAGTTGGTTGATTCTGTAAGGATAATGTTTTGGGCAAACTCCCAGCCTCCAAATGCCTGCAGGCAGACTTGTCCATATTTGTGGTATATTTGAGGTCTAGTGTTCCTCCTTTGGGCCATATATTTTAAGAGGAAATTTTAATGGAAGGAAACATTGTTGCAGAGTAACAGCATTCTCTGAAACGCTTTCCAAAGAAATGTTAAGGCCAAAGGTCTTGTTTTTTCAGGACAAAAGAAGTGAATCCTCTAATATTTACTCAGTTATAAATAGCGATGGGCAGGGCTCTAAGGATGGATTCCTGGGAGATTGTATCAGGGATGGTTATTTCCCAAACCAAGAAAAGGCAATGGTTGTCTTAATTGTTGCATCCTCTTTGGCACAGAGGAGAGGGTTATTGTTAAACAGATAGCAAATAATTGTAATAAATTTGTGAGGTTTTAATTTTCATTCGTCTGCCCAGGTGCTTCTTAATTTCTCTTCAATCCCAACAAGAATAAAAATGTGTCTTATTTCTACTAAGATAAGAGATGGCAGTTTGACACTGGGGAAATCCTCATTCTAAACGTTTTAGTTCTTCGGCCACAGCAGCAGTGATGCAGATTATATTAGCATTGGGATTGTGCTGAGGGTAGGAGAAAGCGTTGGGGAAGCACTTCACTGGGATGCAGGAGGTGCTGCTGTTGAATGGCCCAACTGGGTTTCGGCAGGTAACTGCATTTATCCATGCCTCTCTTCCCACACCTGTAAACGTAAGGAAAGATTATTACTTTTATTTGAGAGCTGCTGTTTGAAAATATGGTGTTACTTTAAACTGAACCCAAAATCTCCTAATATAATTGCTGACAAATAGATGAAGGTTAGCTAATTCAATTAACCGATTAGTTTGCTTCCCACAGTGAAATTCAGCCTCTTACAGCGCAGGTCTTATAAAACTCAGCGTGCACTTTATGCATTACCAAAGAGTTAACGTGAAACCCAAGTGGTGCATAAGCCTTGCTAAAGAGGCTGAAGGCCAGAGCCTTCATAATGCCTTGACGTTTTCCAAACACAGTTACAGGATTTGAGGTGTGTTTATAGACTCGTGGGTCTGCCTGGAACCACAGGGCAGTCCTGGTGTATGCGAGGCATTTGCCTTGTTCATATGCATCACCAGGAAAATAATGCCTAGAAGTAAAATGTTAAAAAGTAGAGAAAACGCACAGCATTAATTCTTAGGAAAGGAGTGCAGTTGCTGGTTTGCTTTCTAATTTCCTATATCAAGAATGAATGTATGGTAACTAAACTGACTGGAAAATGTGTTTGGTAGGAAATACACTAGCTAAGACCTCAAAAAGCAAAAAAAATAATGCGTTTTTCAAGCAGTGATGTGGTTTTTTGTAGTTTTATGTTTTTCTGCTGAAGAAGAAAAATCAAAATTGGCCTCTAATAGTTATTAGGTATCATTCAAAAATCTTGCAGTGTAGCATTTTTTTTTTCTAAGAAAGACAGGTATTTAGCTTTTTACAAACTTGTGGCTAAACTCTGTAGGATGCTTTAAAATTAAGGGAAAATAACAAGTATGTCATTGTAACCTGTTGTGTGCTATCAACACCCAGAAAATAACAATTAATACCCAGTACTCCAAAAAAAAAAAAAGTGACAGGGATTAAATGACAGAATTGCTGCTTTTTTTGGTGGTTGTTGGTACTATCATATATGCTAAAGGCATTCCAACCAAGGGCATGTGGCCGTAATGGAATTTGATGTACAATCAGTTTTAGGGAACAGCCTGTACCTTGTTAATAGAATCCATAAAAGGCTTGCAAACTTCCTGAAACCGGTCCCTTCTGTTTCCAAGTCTGCATATGATCTCATAGGAAATGATCTGGGAGAGGCTGGCTAATCCTTTTGCATAATCAAGGTAACATTGTTCTTTTAATGCCTAAAGTGACTCGTTTCACTGATATAAGCTCAACGATCCACTTTTCCTCTGTCGCCAAATCCCTATTTATCAGACTTTGCAATGATTTCAGTGGCATTAGATTAGAGTAAGTGAGAGAACTGAAGTGTTCTTGGTGTTCTTAGGCCACGTAGACTGGCTGCGATAATGTCGTTCATTTGCTTTGTCACCTTTTTTTTTTTGTCTTAACTATTTTAAAAATCCTAAACCACTTTCTGCCTGGCAAAATTTGAAAGATGGGAATGCAAATACGTAACATGAGTGGGCAAGGTTTATTTTGCAGTGGGCTCAGAGGCAGGTAAACAATCTGCACCTTGCCAGGTTTCATAAATGGCAGTAGTAGCAAGAGAGATAGTGAGGAAAACACCTTCCCTGCATATAGATTTGATATTGTAAAACCTCTCATATGTACATTAGCAGTAGATAAAGTATGTTCTTGTACCGAAGCCCTTTAAAACCTCCTTTTTCTGAGATGTTTACACAAAAGCAGAGTGCCTCATGCAGTGTGTGTTCTTTTATATCCTCGGGATACCCAGGATTTCCTTATTGTAGCTAGCCCAAGAAGGGAAACACTCCAAGGAGCGTCTATCTCTGAGAGCCTTGTAGGGCAGCTGGTGTTAATCTTCATTGGCAGCGGAGAGAGAACAAAAGTTTCTGGGCTTTGTAACTGTGTAGAAGTACAATTATGGTCTAGTTCATGTGACTAGGTAGTAACTGCACCAAGCTGAAATTACAGTGAGCCTAAGCAGAGGGCTCTGTGGCACTCTGCTTACTGCGGAGTTGTTAAGTTTGGCACTCTGCTCTGGGCTCCAGTCAAACATTTTCTTAACCATATTAGGTTATATGGAAATTGGCCAACAAGCAATAGCCTTTTGATGTACTTATTGTTTGTGCACATATTTTATGGAGTAGGCAGCCACTGCTTATCTTAAGAACTCGCAGGTTTAATAAAATGAGAGAAATGGAACCCTTTAAAAATTGCCATTAAAGTTTGATAGCAAAAACCGAGCGTTTCCCAAGACAAAGGAACCCGAAGTTGACATTATTATAACACGACTTTGTGCTTCCCTTGTGCTTTTCATCCGTAGGTCTTGATCACTCTGTAAATCAGTTCTAAATATGGTTAAACAGTAGTTTAGTAGAAAATAGTAGTTAAGCATTATGCTGTTATTCAGGTGAAAAACAGGAGTGCAGCGATCCTGACTGGCTAAGGCACAAGCACGGCCGTTCCCTTTGGCAGACTCATCCAAGGCATGGTAGCCCCCAGCAGAGAGGCAGGGTGAACAAGTGAAACGGTGACTTTCTAAACTCTTGCAACAAGGTTTGATTGAGTTTGGAAGATGGAGCCTTTCGTGTTCTGATGGGCCGTCAACAAGGTCCATTTATGTGCCTGTCCATCCTGTTTCCTGGAGAAAAGAAAGAGGAGAAAGAGAAAATACTAAATACTGAGTTTTTTAGTTCCCGCATCATTGTAAATTATCCCAAAGCCAAACAGAATGGGGTCTGGCATTTGTTTTCACAATTTTTCTAAAGGACGGTTAGATGACAGACAGGAGCCACTGGTGAATGCCCCACTTGGGACATTGTCCATCAGTACATGTAGGCTGGGCTGCTTGTGTCATGGAGTTCCTACTCAAAGCTGTAACATACCTGGGGTAGTGCAGAAGCAACGGGTCTGACATGTCTGTGTCGCTTCAGAGTTAAGGATGTCTGAAAATTTCAAAACTTGTTTTCAACCTCAAATTTCAAAACAGAGTGTTTTCAGGATGTAGCTGATAATTTTTGTACTTCTAAATTTTTGTGCTGTAAAAAGAAAAGTTGAGAAGAAGTAGTGTTGGTTAAGCATATTAGCAGGCCTACCCCGAATGCTAGCAGATTTTGCTATTAAAATGACTTTTGATCAATAAATATTTTCATTACTTTTAATTTACTGCTACTCCCTGTAGCTGTAAACTCTTGTCTCACTAAAATGATTCCTTGCCCTTGCTAATGTCCTTATAATACTTGCAGACAGTTGTCACGTACCTTTTTTAGGATTTAGTCAGTTGATGCATCCTTAGCTCTTTTAATCTCTCTTTGTAAGTCAGTCCCTCTCTGCTCGCTTAACATTTTTATGGCTCTCCTGTGATCTTCCTCTGGGTTGTTATTATCATTCAGGAAATGAGTTCTCCAGAGCTGAATGAGGTATTCCAGGTGTGATCGCCACAGAGCTCTGTTAGGGATATTACCTTTCCGCCCTGTGAAGTTGCTTTTATTTCATATAACGTTGCTAGGACTCTTTCTGCTACCACATCATGCACCTATTTGGTGTGTACTCCTAAGAAACTGGATTAAACAAGGGCAAACTTTAAACCCTTTGAGCCTTTTGATTGTGAATTTTGGTAACATTTTTCAAAGATGCAAAAAAGGTTGAAGCCATGCTCTTGGTTTCTAGCTAAAGAGAGCTCTGTGCTGCCAGGAGGCTGGGATCATCTTGTGACTTTTTGCTGACCCTGCTTTTTGCTGATGATGCGTATGGTCTTATACATGTCATTTGACTTCTTGGCCCCGTACCCATATTTGTTAGAGGATGATAGCACTGTAGGAGCTGCATTTGGTATGGCTGCTGTTGAGGGATGGTTTGAGTTCGTACATGATCTGGAAAATATAAAGAACTGGCAAAGCAAAATATTTGGGCAAAAGGCTACAGAAAACCACATTACATGACCTGTAAGCTTATGTTGTCCAGGCTTGTAGAAATGGAGGAGGACCGTCATTAAAAATTCTGTTTGTGCATAACCATTTGTCGCCATGTTTGCTAAAAGAAGAGGGGAACTAAATCAAACGAAAAGGGGTGAACTTTCTATCGGGTGTAACGTCTGCAAAGTTCACTAGAAACCCACTGAAAATATGATTTTAACATGTCCAAGTTGGCTTTGTTGTTTTTCCCAGCTGTTGATTTTTATTTTAAGAGACTTGCATAAGCAAGTATATAATTGTCCGAAAATCTTGGAAAGGGAAGTGAGGCTGTCTTTTATTCAGATGTGTTTATATCAGTGCAAAATAAATGCAATATCATCAAAAAAAATATAGCAGAGCTAGGAGTGGAGCACGGAGAGGATGAAATATTATTTTTACATGTACTCTGAGCTCGTGTAAATGATGACATGTCACAAATGCTTCTTCTGAACACAAGGCTGGTAATCCACTCATTGGCACAGCATATGGATTTACCGGATTAAAGAAAACTGCGTCATACCCTGTTGCATGAAGCAGATGCAGCTGGAGGCAGATTTCTCCAATTCTCCCCTGCCCATCATCTTTGTGAGATATAAAGCTGGTGAAGTTTTCACTTCAGAAACATCCAGTTGACATTAATTTGTGAGGAGCTGGTGTTTATTTGTGATATGGACCTGGTGAGGTGCTCTCTGAGTATAGTAACATATATGAGAGCCAGGCTGACTCACAGTCTTTTTAATCAGATCCAGTAGTGCTTATGTGAGCTGAGAAATTTGCAGTAATGGTCCCTGAGGTTTACAAATACATCCATGATTTGTAGTTTTAGTAAGCAAAGTTTATATTTGGAAGTGAATGCTCTAAGGTGGCTGAAACATAGTTGAAGGAAAGTTTTCTTAGCCATAGTTGCCCTTTTCAGTGTATACAGCTGCTTATAGAGTTTGCCGATTGAAAGATTACAAAACCACTTGTGTGAAAGTTACTTCCCAGGTGAAGGCTTTTGCCACGGACTGGAGTCATGGATGAGGAATGAAAGGTGAGCAAAAGGTTTACGGCTTCAAGCTCCAACAGGGTAGGTTTAGACTGAACATCAGGAAAGAATTTTTCACAGAAAGAGTGGTCGGGCATTGGAATAGGCTGCCCAGGGAGGTGGTTGAGTCACCATCCCT
>JAOXJK010000001.1:67921105-67953628 GCA_025774025.1 Xenus cinereus
TTAAGAGCCGTTTAGATGTGGTGTTGGGGGATATGGTGTAGGGGAGAACCTTGTAGAGTAGGGTAGATGGTTGGACTTAATGATCCCAAGGGTCTCTTCCAACCTAGACGATTCTATGATTCTGTGAAAACAGCAAGGAGCGGTGTGCGAAGGCACATGAGCTCTTGGGGTAAGAGGGAGAAGGTTCTAGGTGACTGACTGCTTGTGCTGTTCGGCATTCCCACAACACATCAGACTAAGACAAAACAGGTAGAAATGCAACCTCAGTTCTGAATTCGCTCAAAGGAAATCGGGAGGAGGTAGAGAGAGAAATACTTCTGTTGGTTCCCATTTCAGGTCCAGTATGGAAGGGAGCTCTGTTGCAGGGCTGTATTTCAGTTCTTACAAGAAGCATTTCTATGGAATTTTGGCCTTAGGTGGACTTCCTAAGAAACAGCTACTGTCCAGAAGATATTCCAGCTAAAATCTTCTGAGAGCAGTTTGAAAATGCTGGCACTGTTTCATCTGAACTCTGATCCAACTTTAACTATGAGAGGGAACATAAGAGGTTCTGATTTGGATCTAAATGCCTCCTCTCTACACTGTCCAGCTTGCACATTAAATGAACAAACAGAAGAACACCCCAACTGAGCAAAACCCCAAATGACCACTTATGAAGAATATGAAAGTAAAACAGTTGTACAGAATTTATATATTTGACGAGACTGAGATCTAATTTTAACGACAGATAGTTATGAGCAGAGGACCGCATCTCCTCAGCAGCGGGAGGGGAGATTGTGGCAGGGTAACGCGGCACAGCAAACAAAGTGACCCGTTCTGCACTTGCTGAAAGTGTAGCCCGTGTTTTGGCTGGGTTTGCAGCCTTTGCAGAAATCCTTCCTGCCGTATTATTATTGTTGTCAGCATCACAACAGCAGTTGTTACTGTCGTCTGCGTGTAGAACTTCCCTTGGCTTAATCCTAAGGCGCCAGGACCGGGCTAGTGGATTAAGCTGTGTGAGCAGAGACAGGAATTCAGCAAGATGCCTTGTTTTTCAGTACCTCTGTTTTCCTTTTGGGAATAACCTAATGTTGCAGAACCAAATTAGGCAACATATACTTATCAGGAGTGTTTGTATGTTGTTACTCCATGTAGCTGTTACGCTACACGGCTCTGTTCATCTGAATATTGAGTGAGATGCAATTCTTGCCTGAAGTGTTTCCAATTTAAAATGGACAAAATAGGCATGTGCAGACAAGGAGCAGAGATGCAGACTGGCTTGTCTAGGGGTCATGGAGTCTGTTTAGAAGAGGTCTGGGTTTGAAGCCCCGTCCGCAGAAAGGTCTCCCAGTCGCTGACTCTGTAAACCTCACTGTGGTCTAAATATTAAGATGAACTATCCTGATGTAGGCAAAATACAGCTTTGCTTTGAGCTAAGGGAGTCTTGGATCCTCAGAGCTGTTCCTTTTAAGGACAGGTGACTCTGCTAAAGGATTCACCTGTATGAAATGAATATGTCTGTGACAGCAGGAAGGCTGGGGTGGCTGGGCTCACAGAGATTTCAGATCTTTCCGAAGCCTGCACACAAGTCTGGATGAGCTGGCTACAGCCTGGAACCCAAACTTCAAAGTCTTCAATGAAATTCAAAATAACACAGTAGGCGATTTTTTGGGGTTCATTTGTTTTCCTAGAGGTGTATGAAGCAGCAGTATGATGCAGTGTGATCCAGCAGCATGAAGCTGAGATCTGGATGTGTTGTGGATCCAGCCTCCTATTTTATGTGTTTAAAAGGCAGTTATTTTGAAGTACTGATTGAGTGTGGCCCACCTGTGCTATTCTTGGGACAGAATTACACTGTTGCTTTGGAAGTCTTTTTCTGTATACCTCCTTCCATATGCCTCACTGTGCCATGCAACGGAGCGAGCTAAAGAGTTGCTACTACATTTACTTGTGTTTCAGGGAGAAAAGTCTTCCTATTGCTGGTTTCCGTTCCCTCCTATCTGTTCCAGAATTTTAGATTAATCAAATTCTTGGCAAGATGATTAAGTAGCTTGGATATAAAAGATTTTGTTTTATGACTCTTAATAAAATGTGTAGATGTGCTTCTGAAGTTAAAGGTAAGTAGATCTCATGCTCCAGAGCATAAGCTGAATGCTGAGGGACTTGGAAAAAGAATTCACCTGTCTTATCCTGCTTATTATTTATTGCATGATTTGATAGGTGAATCGGGGATTTGTTCCATCTTCTTCTGAATACCTGATAGCCACTGTTGGAGGCAGAATACTGATGTTGGTAGAGTAGCAGCTACCGTTGGTATCATTAATGTCATGTTTATGATCCAAACAAAAATAACAGATCAGAGCTCTACAGTAACAGCAAAATGAATTTTATAAACAAAATAAATATGGGGACAATTCAAGAGAAAATAGTAGTGGTTAGGGGAAAAGTTTCAATGAGAGGAAACAGGCACTCAGTGAAAGTCAAAGCTAGTAACTGTCCACTGTATCTCTACATTTTCAGGTTCAATTTTTCTATCCTTTAAGGAAAAGAAATTGAATTAATGGACTTCAAAACCGTATGTTTGGCAAAAAAAATTCTGCGTCTTGAGTTCATTATACTTATACAGCTATCCCAATCTGGATTTAGATTGGGGTTTTGTATGTTGATTTGATTGTTATCTATGGTTAACAGAGTGTCCATAGTCAGAGTATCTTGGGTTCTGGTTTTGTTACATCTGTCATCGATTTTTTGATACCTTTTGGCTATGAGGATAGGCTGTCTTGCCAGTTGAATCCTTAGGAATCTTTCTCTGCAAATGCTTCTGTGGAAAAGGTAATGACTGTGCACTTCCTCCTCCTTCCTGTGGTCTTTTGATGAGCTCCAGCTTTCTGCTGCTCTTATTCAAGACACACATATAGCATTTATGCTGAAAGTGGCAGATGATATCACAAAATATAGAAGGTAGCCTAGAAGAAATGTTGTCAAGTAATCCAGTCCGTTCTATTGGCTCAAACCAGAGGTTACTACTTAAATAAATTTTGGATGGTATATTCTGTTCTGGAAGTGTCCCATACAGAGCTTTTCAGTTTGCCTCAGTTGACCTGTAACAGCACTTAATTGTTCTTTTCTTTACAGAGTTACCCTAAGTATCTTAATTGGCAGGGAAATAGCTAATATCAAGGGAGAAAAAAATCGGTCTCCATTGCTCCATCTTAGGCACATTATGTCTTGTCCTGCCCTCAGTGGATATGAAGAGTTTATCTTTTTCTTCTCCTTTAATATATGTGAGAAGAATTACCATGTCTTTTAGACTCAGCAGATCCAACTCTTCCAGCCTTTCCATGGAGGCCATGTTTCCTAGATCCCTGAAAACTTTCATTGCCCTATTCCGGACCCTTTTCCAATTGGTCCACATTTTCTGCAGTGACACATACCTGCAGATAGACTCAGAGCTCCAGCCAGGAACTGACCAGTGGATCAGGAGGAAGGGAGGGTTGTTTGCAGTTGCTGTGTTTCCAACCATATGACATCATTCCTACGGTGCAATTCACTATCATCCCTGTGTTTTGGGGTTACCCCCCCTTTTTTTTTTTTTTTAAAGAACTGACAATTACTGATTCATTTAATAAATGACTACGTAGCGTACGTGAAAACAATTACCAAACCACTATCATGATTTTTTGGAGAGATTTAGACTGCAACTTTAGAATTCTCCAAGCTGAAAACTGCCTGGTTTTGCATGTTCTGTTACTAGTCAATAGTGCTTTGACTTGCAGTTCCCGACCTTTATTGTTTTTTAGATATTAATAGAAAATATATGTCAATGGAGAATCTTGATCTTTTTGATCAATGACTTGGGTTGCCTAATACATTCAGCCACATCATGACCAAGTGACTTCACAGGATAAGTCAGACTGAAAAACAAAATAAGCTGAAACTGGAAGGCAAGCCCTAGAGCAATGAGGGAAATGGAAATGTACACATGAAATGCTTCAATGTGTTTTTGAAAGTGATTAGAACAGCAATTAGAGAAACACTTAAGGAGAGCAGGGTGGATCTGGAGCCAAGTTTCTTCAGCAGTTATGGGCGTGCTTCATGTTCATTTTTAATATCTGGTTTTAGAAATCTCGAGAAAGAAGAGGCAATGCTATGACAGAAGAGTAAACATGTTTTGTTGAAAGTGGAGTGAGTCCTATGGAAGATGTCATGTTATTAGAGCAGAAGTCATGCTCCTTCCATGCAAGATGAACGGCTTAAGGCGAGGTGCTTGCTTCTCTAATCTTCCTTGCTATCTCATGACTGAAAGACTTTGGATTCTTTGAAGTGAAATTACCATAGAAGTGGGAGAGTTATCCACATCTCCTTAAACTTGGCTTCCTGGAGATTTGGTAGATGCTCAGGGGATTGTTAGTGAAGATTACGGCCTAAAGAAGTCAATTGAGAACATCTAAGTCTGCAGCAAAGGGATTGCCAGTTCCTAACATCCATTTGCTACGTTTTGAATATGCCGAATTCTGAATAGCAGCATTGTAAGGAAAGGTAGATATATGTTCTTTAATGCTACTGAGCCATTAATTCAATTCAAACTTTTTTTTTCCTACTTTGTAAAAGAGAGGGGGAATGAAAAAGAGTGTCTGTCAGCGTAACTATGCAGTAGAGGAAAAAACTTTAGAAATGTAAGACTAAGGAAATATAAAATTGGACTTGTTATTGTAATGAAGCTTAATGGTAAGAGTTCACAATAGGGCTGTTACTCTAACTAAGCAGAGGAAAGGCTCTAATTCTTTGAAGAATACAAGTTTCTTTACATTATTTGTCTGAGTGTGGGTGTGACAGATGGGACCAGATGTCCATGGTACAACTCTGTGGGCTCTGTGTAGGTCAAACTAAATGTGGCCAATATTCTCAGAATAAGAGACTTACTGAAGAGATGAATTTTGCCTTGGTGACTGACTAGCTGCTGTATTCACCTTTAGAAACACTGAAATTTTCCTCTTAGGGTGACAACTGATACACTGTACATTTTCCCTGTTTTAGAAACAGGAAATAACTGCTGTTTCGAACTTTTCCATGCACTGAAAAAGGACTCATGTTTTTCAGCGCACCACCTTGTCTTACCTCTTGAAAGTCTTTTGTCTGAACCTAGGAATATCTTGTGCCACATTACTGTGGTACATACCTAGACCTCAACTGAGTGCTAGGTATTTTTAATAGAATTCCATTTGTGCATTATGCACATTTACAAAATGTTAATAGAAATCCATGGAAACATGAAAGAGGCTTTCAAGTAGGTTTTGAGCCAGGCTGTGAATTAGAATAAATATATTGGTAAGTCAGTTGTGCAAAGGTAAATACTTGTTTTCCTCTTCACAATGTTACAGGAGTGTAAATGCATTGAGTATTTACTTAGTAATGTAATATCTTATTTGTGTAGAGTTATGAAGAAAAATCAAGTGTTTTCCTTTTCCCTCTCCACCCTTTCCTCTCGGGTATTGTTAGAGTGTGTACATATTTGATCTGATCCCAACCTAGGGAACTGAAACTTTTTTTTCCCCCCAACGATTTGATACATTTTGGACATTTCCAAAAGGGCCCAGGCCCGTTAGTCATGTCACTTTTCTTTCCTCAGAGAACTCTTTAAGAGTTCATCTCTGTTACAAAGGCCATAATGAATATTTAAATAAAACTGTGGCAGCTGAAATCTCTATCTCACTAGAAGGTCATGGTTCAGTGATAAAATAAATTGTGCGTTAGGGCTCCTAGTAACTGACTTCTCATCCCTGGAGGGGTTCAAGGCCAGGCTGGATGGGGCTTTGAGCAACCTGGTCTGGTGGAAGATGTCCCTGCCCATGGCAGGGGGGTTAGAACTCGATGATCTTTAAGGTTGCTTCCAACCCAAACCATTCTATGATTCTATGATAAGAAACGCTGGATGGTGTAATTAATGCCATTGTGATACAAATTCCTATTACTAGCAAGCAAACTGACAGATTAACTTGATGCTGGCAGGATTTTTGGTGGATTAGGTATTGCCTTTGCTCGCAAAGAAGTCACAGAGCTGGTACAAAGGTGTAATGCTAGTGTAAACTCCATAAAATAATAGAACCAAAATATGATCACAGATTATCAGGTTTGCAGGCTTTGGTGGCATGTTTGTGCGCATCACAAAACCTCAGTCTAAGGGTAACTAGTAAACCATAGTCATGAATTCAAACTTCCTTGGCTATCCTTAGAATTACAGGTGAACTAGTGCACTTTCTTGAAAGAGTATGGGAACAAAAAAACCCTAACTGCTCCCGGTTAGCATCTTGTGAAAGGCCACTTCCATCTCTGCCCTTCAAGCACTGTAAACACCCATTAAAGTGTTGCTGTATGGCATCAATAGTATATTTTTAATGTTATTTTTCATTATATAGCATATGTCTACTCTTGAAATCTGGTTCAGATGACTAAAATGCACATGTAAAGACAGAAAAAGGGAGAATCTTTTTAGATATTTTATGAATGATATCAACAAGACCTCAGATATTACTATCCCTGTTGGGACACATAAAATCTTATGGTCTTGAAGTTTATAGGTATTTCTGTTAGATCAAGACCTCAGAGTTAATGTGATTGCTTTTGTCATATTGGAAGTATTATCTGTGCTCTGCAATAATAATAAAGGTGCTAGGAAAAACAAGAAGAGATGTTTAATGATGCTTAGGTAAGGTTGACACTAGACTTGGGTATCATGGCTCCTGTAGATGTGCCTTGGCCACAGGGTTTTCCTGACTCTCACTAAATACAAATAAAGTGTAGTTAGCTAAAACACACTGCCAGGTAAAAAGCCTCCATGATGGAGTACAGCTTGGCAAATGGAGAGCTGGATTGCTTCTTAGAGGGACCCAAATTATCGTCTTGCTGTTTCAGACCTTTTCCATCTCTCATGTGGGAGGCCTTGAATAGCTTGTGTTAATTCCCGGGGATTTGGTCCCGTAACGTGTCTCAGTAAGGAGCAGCTCGAAGCAGGTTTCACCACATCATGTTACCAAGCTCTTCATTTCTAGGTGGATTGTACAGTGCTGGCTTGATTCATTCTGAAGTTTATGTCGCAGTCAGACAACCTTTTGGTTAGTATGTTGGATGCTGCATATTTCATGGTTGATTTAGCTGGATTCATAGAGCTTTCCATAAACCATGCAGTTCTAGAAAGAAATTTATGGGTTTGAATGAGTAACCAGTTACATAGGGCAAATGGCACTGTCTCCAATTACTGTACGAAAGGAAGCTTGGGTTTACCACTAATTGCAGATAAAAATTAATATTTGCAAAGGAGACACGTATGATTTATTTATAAGTGTTTTTTGTTTCCATAATGAAATTTCCTTCGGGTTTAAGTACAGTCATTTGGAGGAAAAAGCAGAGGTCTGTGGCTCATTATTTTCTGGTGGTTGTCAGAAGCCATTAATCAATTGCCCCTTTTACCAACATAGGTCCTAATTCAGAAAAGCATTTAGGCACATGCTTAACTGTAAGCATGTGTTTCAAAGCACTTTGCTAAATCAGGGCTTTAATGTGGTTCAAGCTTGCCGCATTTTTTTCCAAGTCTAAGGTTACCCTGAAATGACAGAAGTAGCTAATACATCAGCTAAGGTGCCATGGACCTTCCTCACCTGTCTTTCTAAAAAGTGACATGTAAGGGGGGAAAAAAAGGGTCAATTTTTCCCTCTGCCCTTTCCCTCCTTCATCCTTTTCAAACCCCACCTCAAATGGAGGCTTCTGTGCTGAATAGTAGGGTGTGTGAAATGGTAGCAAGTCAGGGAAAGCGAAATGAGAGGAAAGCAGTTTCCACTTAATTAAGGGGAAATGAACCCTCTGATCTCTGTTTTTGCTAAAGCCTACTTGGCTACGTGGAGGAAAGGGGAAAGCAGCAGAGCTATGTTCTGATATGGCCGGCCAGTTGAATCACGGAATGCAGGATCTCATAAGTCTAGGTAGGGTACACCTACATCTTAGTCTACAGAGGAGATGTAGAGTGAGGACAACTTGAATTTAATGGTCCCAAGCACTTCTACTCTTGTGAAAATTACCGTGGGACTTTCAGTGGTGACGAAAGGCCAAGACTGAGGGTTTTGTTCTCAGTATCTTGTCCATTTTGTCTGGTGCAAAAAGGATGCAATCCAACCACAGCTATCCTGTGGAGAAATTCCCTGGCTGAAGCAGCATCCCAGCTGTCCCAACGCCAGCATAACCGGCCCACGTGTCCACCCTCCCCATTTTGACTCCAGTGAGAGAATCCAAGGGACCTGAGGGTTGGTTTTTTTTTCCCCTTACATTTATTCATAAATGATTCCTGATTTAGTGGAGATGATTGAGAGCTGTCAGAAATTACAGCAGTTACTAGACCAACATGATTTTTATGTATCAGCAGGAGGCCAGATTCCTTGAGAGTAAAGGGAACCAGTCTTACAGTCCCTTCAGGATTTGTTTGGCATGGGAGAGAGTATAGCTCTTACGTACTTTTTTCCTCTCTTCTATGAAAGTTAAAGCTCCCCAGCAGTGACAGCCACATATCACACAAAGACCTCGATTCATTACAGGCTTTGCAGTAGGGATGCTGCCTGTTGAATCATCAGCGCCACTTTTTGCTGAACATAGGTTTCCTTTGGATTTCCTCCTCTCAAACGCTGCTGCCACTCAAACTTGTTTTGCTTGTGAAATCTGACATCATTTCAGCCTGAGGTTGTATGTGGGAAAGAAAATGACTTCATTGATTCATGTTTCCATTTTCTTCCCTTTCCATATTTGACAGCAACAAGAACTCATGATGGAATATTGCATGTAAACCTTTGCTATGTACGTTGCACAGATGGAAATGACAACTGAGCTTTGCCTTTCAGATCGAAGCAAAGCCTCCGTAGCTCATAATGGACCTTGACTCTGCAACTTGCAGTCAATAGGTTGGAAAATTTTGCGTGCTTCCTTTGACTTTCTAGTGGTATTTTCTCTATCCCAGAGAAGAGAAACCAAAACACTTTCTATTATCTGTATTAATAGTTTTATACCACACTTGTGAGGAGCTCAAGCGCTGTTTGTGTTGAAAAGCATTCCAAGGCCTCAAAGACTTAAAATCTGACCAGATGAGAATCAAAGGGCAGCAGGGGAAGAAGCAGCACTGAGGCAAACTCTTGCCCTCAATCTCACCCCAAACCCTTTCCCCAAATCATGTGGCAGAATTAGGCAGATAAGTCGCGTCTTGAATCTCAGGTTGCAACTTTCTCTTTTGCTGGTAAAAGGCTGTCTTTCAAAGGCTCAAACTGTTTTCTACAGCTTGACTGATAATGGTGGCAGTGGCTGAATCCTTAGCATGCTTTTCCTCTGGGACCCTAAATAGAATTGTTACTCACACCAGTGGTGGATAAAGATTGTTTTTCCACTTCAGCTTGAATTATTAAGGCAGGTAAAAACGGAGAGTCTTTCTCTGGTGCTTTTTCCCCCCCGCACTTTGGAACATATTCCTTTGAATGATTTTGGGTTTGGAAAGTCAAAGCAACAGTTATGGACGTTTTAAGAGAGTTCTTAGTTTTCTTTCATGCTTTGGTCATATGGTTGCTTAGAATTCCTAGTTGCCTTGTGCTTTTTTGGTGTGCAAGAGGTTTAAGGAGCTTCACATCTGATACTTTTGCTCTAGGGTTTGCTGAGCACTGTGTGTTTGGGTATTGCAGATCCATCAGGAGCAGAAACTGTGGGCTCTGTGCAAAACTGTGCACTTGGCAAGTCAGACCTTTAGCCTATATGTCTATACAACTTTAAAGCAGTCACTTGTTGCTACTCAAGAATCCTTGCTCTAGAGAAAGCAGCACATCTGAGGAAAGGGATCATCAATAGTAAATTGATTAATTATTTGTCAAGATAAACCATCCAGTCCTGAAAGATGCTGATCCAACTACAGGTGGCCTTGGGAAGTGTGAATCCTTAGCCACCCACAGAAGACACTCAGCAACAGCAGAGATATGATCTTGAATAATTAAATAAAATGTCTGCATTTTCTTCTAGGCCATGAAGTTTAACACCAAAAAAAAAAGAAAAAGGAAAGGATGGAGGGGGAAAAAAAGGATAAATGGGTGGGATATATGTGATTAATATAGATTTAACTTTGCTGTCCGTGATGACGGTATGCAGTGATGAAGTGGATGTGTTCTGTGATTTATTTTCTTCTACTTTAAAGTAGTGGAGCTCTAAAAATGACTAATGAACCTCATTTCAAGGTTCATATCTATGACCTAATTCATATGTGCAGGAATCTTGTCTTTCCGTTAACTGCAGCAGAAAGTTGAGGGTTGCTTATCCAAAGAGTGTTAGAGGCCAAAGCAGAGACCCTGGACAAGATCCAGCACGAATAGCTGCATTCCACTGAAAACAGGAATCAGATGTAGCGTGTACATGATAGTCTAATTGGCAGATGCTATTTACCATATGTTAATTGCAAGTTGTGTTGTAAGTTATGATGTTGATGAAGGCAATAATTAGAGCGCTTCCCTGTAAGATGCTGAGTTGCTAAAAAGAATTGTTCTGATCGAAGCGTTTTTAATCAGGATACCATTGAACTTAGTCTTCTGAACAAAACCTTGTTAATGCGCATTGTCCATAACCTCCACTGATGCAAGCTAGAACACATAGGAATAGTTTTCACTTAAGCAACTGGCCTGCTGCACTTTTATACTATGGAAAGATAGTATGGTTTGTATGTTTGCACACTGGTTTTTTGTGCTACGTATGTTGCAAGATGTATCATTGAATAGTTATCATGAAACTCTACTGTAATTGCAGAATCACAGAACAGCTGAGATTGCAAGGAACCTCTGGAAATTTTATAGTCCACCCCTTCTCTGCTCAAAACAAATTCTGCTAGAGTAGGTTGCCTGTACTTCTGTCCAGTTGGATTTTGAATATCTCTAAGGATGGACTTCATGACCTCTCTCTGTTGAATTTCCTAAGGTTCCTGTTGAACCATTTCTTCAGCTTGTCAAAATCCCTCTGAATAGGAGCACAACTATCTGGTGTATGAATGAACCACTCCTTCCAGTTTTATATTGTCTGCAAACTTGCGTGGACTTTTCCGTCATCCATGTCACTAATGAAAAATGTTACACAGAATTGGTCCCAGTGTTGACCCTGGTGTATACCACTAGCAACTGGCCTCCCACCGGCTTTCGTAACACTGATCTCAACCCTCCGGGCCTGTCAGTTCTTCCAGTTTTCAATCCATCTTTTTTGTTTATGTGGATGTTATACGCTCTGAGACAAGTGTCAAAAGCCTTACTAAATTTGAGGTAAAAAACAGCCACCGCTTCCCTGATCTCAAAATAATCTAAACCAATTAGACTAATTTGTCCATGCTTGGAGTGTTATGCCATCTTTAAATGTAAATGAGTGTAACTGGGAGTACAAATTAGGTTATCTAAACATGATTATTTTCAGTCTTTTTTGGAGGTGATAAACTTTTTTTTGAAAGAAATTTTCAAAGATACAAGGTGCATAAACCCGATTAAAACTTATGAGGTTTGGGCACTTAATTGTTATTTATGCCTTCAGAAATCTGTATTTTGTGTCTCCCTAGAAATGTGCGTGTTGGCTAAGCCGAGTACTTGTGTGTCAGAACTGATTTTAGAGCTTTAGGGCAATGATGGGCTGTGATCAAAGCTTCTCCATTAAGACCACTCTAGTACTTTATTTCCAAGTTTATTTTGTAAAGCGCTGGTAAGCGATCACAGGAAGTTACAGTCAAGTTACTGATGGTGTAACTTATAGATATCAGTGGGAAATAGCATTGCTTGTTAGTCATGGCAACTAATAATCCATTAACATGCTCATTTACGTGTAAGAATATATTCTACTTCATTGTAAACTGTTTATGACTAGAAGCCTAATGATTCTTAGTAGCTATTTTATTAATGTTCAATACTAGCGTTGTGGTTTGTTTTCTATTTCATTTCCCTGCATCCAGAATGAAACTCTTGACCTTGAGAGTTTGTCTGTATTTACTCTAGTGAAGCAGGTTGGACTTGATGACTTTAAAGGTCTTTTTCAACCTAGATGGTTCTGTTATTCTTTGAATGGTTTACCCTGGTTTTAGTCTAATTTAAAACGTCTAATTTCTTCATGCGGCAGTCTGTAGACATAAACAGGGATTCTTCTCTTAGTTTATAGAGCTGAATAGTATAACACATAGAGCACTATACCCCCAGGAGGAATGGTAATATAGGAATGGAACTGAAAATCAGTCATTAGGCTGTGCAAAGTGTACCCACTCTTATGACACCTCTTGTGACAACTCTCTTCTGTTAGGTATTTCATAATAGAGGAAAGAGTAGGGGAAAGCTGTTGCAAGAAGAGGATCAAAATGGTGTGCTCAGCCTGCAGACTGATCCAGCAGGTACAGTGCTGTAGTTCCTTCTTAGCACAGAGTGGTCCCAGTATTTCTTCTTATGGGACACCAGCTGCAGTTATGGCCATGGTTGGTTGTGTCATTAGGGCTGTGTGGTGCTTCAGCTGTACCTCACTGCTCACGTTGCTAAAATGATTTCTATTCAAATACCTGGGCTGGCCACCTTCCCATGGAACATATGAAGGTATCTCCAAGGGAACAGAGCTAATCATCTGATTGCAGTAATGACCATGGTGGGGGAGGTAGCAGAAATCTTACATGACTTTTCTTTTAGCGTATAGTCTTGTTCTCAAAAATGTACTGAAACCCCTACTGTTGGCACATGCTTGTGGGTACAAGAGTACTTGTCATGTGTCACCACACTTCCTTTATACCACAGCGCTGAGGTTTCTTTTTGCATTTAAATTGGAAAAAAGTTGACTTTTTGTCTATGTTCTACAGTCAAGTAGTCGCCTATCACCATGTCATTATAACAAGTTTTTAAGCTGTACCAGCAAACATGAGGAAAAAAGCTCCTTTTTTTCTCTCCTTAAAAAAAAAAAAAAGAACAGTACTTCACACAATCTAGTGAACACTGTGTTTTGCTTTGAGAGATTGATTTATATCCATTCTCTCAAAGTGGAAGGAACTCCAAGTAGGGGAAATCACCATCTTGAAGGAGAGGCTACTTTGATTTACGTCATCTTCAAAGTGTTCAGACTTCCAGTCACACTCTAAGCTCTCAAACTGAAATAACTATGTCTACCCAGGGATTTGTAAGGACTTAGCTGCATCTGTTCGGAATTGTACCTCTCATTGAAGTAGTGCAGCTTTCTCTCTCTCTTTTTTTTTTTTTTTTTTTTTTTATTTTCTTCTCTAGCAAGAAAATTTACTTAAATGCTGTGGACATGTTACCAGAGAGGTGAAATGCAGGGCACCAGAAGAGAGCAAACAATGCTATGACTGCTATGTACAACCGAACAGTCTTTGTATTGAGGCAGATATTTGAAAATAGTGACAAACCAATCCACAGAGAAATGTGCGCCTCTGAGAATGGAGTAATTTATATGAATGTTTGTCCTAAAACTGGGAGAGCTTGGTTTGCGATTGGTTGGTCTGCTCATGAGTCTTAGGCCACAGTCACCTCATGGAAGAAGCGCAAACAGTTCAAAAAGACTTGAGATTTCATGTCTGAGTGCAGATGTACTTATTGCATGCCACCTCTGAATGCATTTCCTCTTTAAAAGAATTAAGAAAGTAGATGAATGGGTATGTTTTAAGTTTTGGGTCCTCATTTCAAGAATCCCAGTGAAGCAAGAACCCTGGCACATAAGTAGAAAATTTTGATTATAGACAATCTTTCAGCTTTCTCGTGAATGTTCATCTAAAATTTTATTAGATCTGTCTTGAAGTAAGCATGTTGCACAGTTTGGGGGCTTATAAATCACGATCTCTATGTTAACTATATAGAGATTTTTAACCGTGTATGACCTTCACAGGTGTTTGGTGAATTACCAAGCACAGGTGATCCTAATTGCAGTTGCAATAGGGTACTAAAGATATTGTTGCCGTGTTGTATGCTTAGAACAAGACAGTATTTGGGGCTTGTCTGAAGCTTCCTCTTTTTTACTTCCTCCTCCCATTATTTTTGATGCTTTGGATGTCATTTGCGGATGTATGAAGAGGCCCTTCAATCCATGTAAAGTGTGTGCTTTGGTTCTGGCTCAAACAAGGACGTCAACAGCAATGGAATTGCTATTTCTGAAGATGACAGCAGTTTATCATCTTCTGCCACACTTGTCACTGCCCTCTCTCCCTTTTTAGAGCATACCACTGAAAGAATTTGACAGAAACCAGTTTTGTGTTTCTAGGAAATGAAGCATTTGTTTCTTTCAGAGCAAGTTGAGCTTTTTTTTTTCCCCCCCTATTAAGAAAAAACAAATGGGGGGAAAAAAAAATCTGGACCGCTGTTTGACACACTGGGAGACACCCATGTAAGGTCTTCGTTCACAGAACATGTCTGTGACTGTACAAGTTATTTATTTTCCCTTTGTTACAATCAGACTATTGTAAAATGAGAACAGAAATTACTCCATTCTCCATAGGTTTCTTGTGAGATTGAAAACCGTGAGGCACTTGGAATTGCAGTGGAAATCACATGAATACCATAGAAACAAAAACTTTACTGCGGTTCAATGTTGACTAAAAGGTATGAGAGATATATTTGTGCTTGGGTATTGCAAGAAACCATACAAACTTAGCCAGGGGAAGAGATAATGTATTGCCTGAAGCCTTCCCTGTGTGGAGTTTCAACCATGTTCCTCTCATGCTTGGCTGCAGCAATTTTGATTTCCCATAGATATGTGGCGGGCAATGTTGTGTATGGAATCAGTGATTTGCTAGTAGAAGGATCACTAAAGCTAATGTCCCACTCTGGCACCCTGGATGGAAAATGCAAAGTAGGCAAACGTGAACTGGGAGTCAGTCTGGGCCTAACTGGGCTAACATAGCTGCTGCTGCCGTCACTGGTACTCTGTCAGCTTTGTTGATCAGTGAAAGACTTCATTCTAACGAAGCTGCTAATCCAGCATCAGCTAGAAAACTTCATAATTACTTGTTTTGTGCCCCCCTCCCCTTCAAATTCAGCCTAGAAACAAGTTATCACTCAAATACAGAAGTAGGAGCATACTATTAGTTTTCACAGTCTTGCTGCCAAGTAATTGAGTCTGACATTGTCGCACAGAAGGCTAATTTCTGCAGTATGGAGCTGGCATTCCAGGCATTGCACTGCAATAGCGAGGTCTATGGGAAAAAGTTGAGGAGCACTGTCTGGAGGAATTATGTCGGCCAGCCCAAATTCCAGCTGAGGAATCCCTAGATGATAATTATTTAGAAAGTTTCTACTCTCTAGTGGGTAGAAGTCAAAATTAGAAAAATATCTGAGATGATAAATGGCTTGGAGGAGAACAATCTAATTGTTTTGACGAAAGCTGTTTTGTAGATCAAACTCAGAGCTACAGCACTAGCCATCTAACTTCTCAAACCCTCAATCTTTTTTTTTTCTTTTCTTCTTTGATTATCTATTTTTAATCTTCTGTTTCTGGAAAGATAGGTAGAATGAGCTGTGCTGCATGAAATATTTGTTATCATAAGGCTTTTTGTGCAGTCCTCCTATCTGACAGTAAATCAACACAGATGCCTTCTCTGTTGGTGTGTGGGCCTCTTTTCTAGATGCAAAATCAAGCAGTCCAGATCATCTGTCTTTTTGGTGTCTGCAGAGGGGACAAGCACCACTGAGGATACTATAAATATAAAAGAATAATGTGATAATGTCTTGAATGTGACATCGTGCAACTACAAAAAGCCTCAGCCTTAAACTGGAAGAGCTATAGGAGTTGCTGTGGTCCTCTAGTGTAATGGACCTAGCTCACACCTACCACTAATCTTGTACCTGCTGACCAGTTCTCAGGTTGGTCTCATTCCCTCCATGCCAAACCTTCTCCCCATCTTTTTTATCTTCTTTGATGCTTCTTTGTGCCACTGCTGCTCTTCCTCTGTTTTTAACATCCTCTTTCCCATTGCTTTAATTTTCCACCTTCCCTTTTCTTCCCAGTGTTGTGTGTTTTGGGTGCATTTTTTCTCTAAAACATAGGGCAGATTTATTTCTATAGCTCCTCCTTCTGTCAGCTTCTCTCGCTCAACCACCAATGGGTAATGCTATTTCTAGTCTGCATGAAGTAGACACAAGTTGTGAAAGGTAGGATGGTCTAATAGGTTTAAAAGCATTAGGACGGGAATTCCTCTCCTCTGACTTGTATCAAAACAAATGAAACTAAAGTGGTGCTAACTTCACGTCACTGTCATGATGTGACATTCTGAGGGTTTAACCCTCTGCCGTTTCAGCTAAAACAGTTGCTCTCTGAACTGGGAGTAGTCATAACTTGGCATCCATTGAATGGATGAAGCTAGGCATCATTTCATGTATGAACTACTTCATTCCCAGATTTTCAACAGGACCAGGAAAGGAAGATGGAGCATATTTAAATGTCAATGTTCTTTGAACTCTGGTTTTGTATATTATGTGGTAGGAGAAATTATTGGAGTGGGAGACTATTGTTTAGTTTTGTATATTTCTACTGCTTAAAGATCAAGGAAATCCTGAGGCTGACAAGGGGGTTCTGTTTTAAAATAAGAAATACATAAGATTTAAACATCAATCTTCTTGAATTTCACTTAGTGAATGAATTCTGATGTCCATATGATACTTCACTGTTTATTAGTCTAATATGACCCATATATAAAGGTTGCTTTGGACAAACGGTATCAAGACATAAAATTAATAAACTCTCCCTGAGTGTTGTTAACAATGAAAGCTGACAATAGTCAACACCAACTAGTTTCCCATGAGAAACAAAGAAATAGCAAAGTGCTGTAAATAGCATTCCATTTTCTGTTTGCCAGATGAAGATGGGACATATGGATGGTTATAAATGTTTTGCCCATTTTGGCACATTCTTGCATTTTCAGTGGCCTAGCTTCTTGGTCTGGGATTCAAAAAACAAAACAAAATAATGAGGCTCCCAGGCTTTTAAAACACAGCAGAATCATCGAGTTATTCTTCACTGATATGACTGCTTTACTGAATAAAAGGCTGATGGCTTTTCTAACTGACTTTATTACAACTCTTTCCCAACTGAGAGGATCTCTTAACTTCCATTTGTATTTTTTAGTTTCACTTTGGTTTCCCTGCCCTCTTCAGTATTTTTGTGATTGTAGGTACCTTGTTGCTATTAATCAGGCAATGGAAAATACCACACCCCCACCCTCCCAGCTTTTTCTTTGTTTTAGTTTTTAGATTGAGCTGTTGCAGATCTTGAAGAAAAGTAAAAATAATGTGGGAAGGATAGTAGAATCCTCTTTAGTAGTCAGAATTAGGACGTTCCTATTTTGATAGTCAAATAGTCACCCTATCTGGAAAAGGAGTTTAATCCAGAAGCATCTCTGACTTCTCTGTTTTCATGTAACCCTTAGACCCAAGCAGCAAGTGACCATCTGAAAGATAAAACCTTCCCTCCAATCATGTTTAATTCAACTAAATTCTTTTCTTACGTGGAAATCAGTGTAAAACTCAAGGAGGCTGAAGGGTAGTGTGTTTAGGTTCTGCCCGTGCCAAGCTATTTTCCCCCCACCCCTCTAATTTTCTAATGCTGAATAGAATTTTATGTTGCCACAAAAGAGAATTAATGTGGATAGAATTAATTTCAGCTCTGTTCGATGCTGAATTACCCAGAAAAGTAATTCTCTGTTGTGTACTGTTGGTCACTAAGCTGTTGAATTAGGCTTTTTAATGGTTGTGTCTTTCTTTTTTTTTTTTTTTTTTTTAATATGGTTTGGGCAACAATGACTTGAACTCTCGCTAGCTGCAGCAACATTTCTCTGTGAGCCAATGTCCTTGAGACAAAACAAATACATTGCTTTGCCTAATGTGGTTTTCTTTCCTCTTCCAAAAAATATGCAAAGCACAAAGCAAAATGTTTTGCAACCCAGTATCCTTTTTCTCCTGTGCTTACTGTTGCATCACAAATAATATACATTATGCTATTTAGTTTGCTAACCTTGTGTTCTGTGGTCAACCACAATTTTTCTCTGGAGTCAATGGAAGATTCAGATACTAGAGGAATCTGGATATGATTCAGCAGATACTGACCGGAGCTGGGTGAAAAATTATTTCTGTCTTTAGGTTTTCACAAATTCAGATTCTTTCTGGAAATGCAATGGGATGCATTGAAAGACCTCATGAGGTAGAAAAGGAAGAAAGAGAGACACTTTGAGTCCAATCCATTGGCTAGGTCTCCTTGCAAGATTGAAAGTTTAAATGCTACCCTGCATAGCTGGGATAGAGGCTGGGTCTTTCTCTTGTGAAAATGTGGGTGCATTGATCATCCTGCACTGCATTGTTCCTGCTCAGGACTCTTTTTAGAGCTGCTCTGCACTCAATAAATAATTAAGTATTCTGTTCTCTCTGTCGATGGACTTTTTAATGCAAACTGGAATGACTCCAGAAAGATGCGGGCAAGTTATGATCCAGAACAGCCCTTAGGCTGGTGACTTGTTGTGCATGATGGTACTTATCTGAGAGAGATATACAAGTATTTTCACTTCACCATTTTCACTTCACCTGATTTTTTTTTTTCTCTCCAGTCAGCTTAATGACTAATAATCAGATCTTTCTTTGATTCAACCAGGACTGATACTTGTACTCAGTTGAAGATGGATAGTTCTATAGAAAATTTCAATTTCATTGATCTGTTTTGGGGGAGGTTTACCCCATTGACTGTTACATGTTTTAGCAGAACAATTGCAATGGCTTCTGGATATGTATTTCATATAAATTATGGCCTGAAACATCTTAAAATGCAAATAACTAGTAAAGCAAATGAGGAGAGACAAAGTAAAAGCTGATTAAGCAACATAAGATTTTGAAATGAGATGTGGAAGCAGTGTGGAGAAATAGTTGTGATAAGGCTGGTCTGTGGCTAAGACTTCAGTAGCAGAAGCGTCACTGAGGTCAGGCATAATAAAAGTATACAAGAAATGTGAAAGATAGACGAAACAAAAACACAGGGAAGAGATGCTAATGAGATAGCTTCTAAAAGTAGAATCATAGAATGATTTGGGTTGGGGTTGGAAGGGACCTTAAAGATCATCTAGTTCCAACCCTCCTGCCATGGGCAGGGACACCTCCCACTAGACCTGATTGCTCAAAGCCCTGTCCAGTCTGGTCTTGAACACTTCCAGGGATGGGGCATCCACAACCTCTCTGGGCAACCTGTTCCAGTGTCTCACCACCCTCACAGTAAAGAATTTTTTCCTAATATCTAATCTAAGTCTACCTTCTTTCGGTTTAAAACCATTACCCCTCATGCTATTGCTACACTCCCTGATAAAGAGTCCCTCCCCATCTCTCCTGTAGGCCCCCTTTAGGTACTGGAAGGGGCTATAAGGTCTCCTCAGAGCTTTCTCTTCTTCAGGCTGAACAACCCCAATTTTCTCACCCTGTCTCCAGCACTCTGGAGAGGTGCTCCAGCCCTCTGATCATCTTCATGGCCCTCCTCTGGACTCATTCCAACAGGTCCATGTCCTTCTTATGTTGGGGCCTCTAGAGGTGGATGCAGTACTCCAGGTGGTGTCTCATGAGAGCAAAGTAAAGGGGCAGAATCACCTCCCTCGACCCTCTGGCCACACTTCTTTTGATGCAGCCCAGGATGTGGTTGGCTTTCTGGGCTGCCAGCACACATTGCTGGCTTATGCTGAGCTTCTCATCCACCAACACCCCCAAGTCCTTCTCCTCGGGGCCGCCCTCAATCTGTTCTTCGCCCAGCCTGTATTTGTGCTTGGGATTTCCCTGACCCAGATGCAGGACCTTGCACTTGGCTTGGTTGAACTTCACACGGGCACACTTCTCAAGCCTGTCTAGGTCCCTCTGGATAAGATCCCCTCCCTCCAGCGAGTCAACTGTGCCACACAGCTTGGTATCATCAGCAAACTTGCTGAGGGTGCACTCAATCCCACTGTCCATGTCTCCAACAAAGATGTTAAACAGCACTGGTCCCTGTGCTGACCCCTAAGGAATGTCACGTGCCACTCGTCACTGGTCTCCACTTGGACATTGAACTGTTGACAGTAGCCCTTTCAGTGCAGCTATCTAGCCAGTTCCTTATCCATCGACTGGTCCATCCATCAAATCCATGCCTTTCCAATTTAGAGACCAGGATGTCATGCGGGACAGTGTCAAAAGTAGTTAACCTTTAAGTTCTTGGAATGTATGAAAAGCTTGAACTGAGTCTTTGGGGTCTTTGGTTTTTCTATGCTAGTGACTTCACTCCTCTTTGTGAAAGTGAGGACTACAAAGAAACAGTGTAAGACCTACAGTGGTAAAATAGGTAAAGAATAGGGCAAACCCCTGTATATAATAAAATAAAATAATAAGAATAAAAGCTGCTTTAGTATTTGATTGAAGAGAAGCAAGGCTGAACTTGGAAGGATTAATGTGGGACTGCTGAAACCTTCATTAAAGGGCTGTCCAAAGAGGACCTTTATCATTTACATACATGCAGTCTCAGGCAGTGCAGTCATGCATACTTGTACAGCTAACAAGGAAGTCAGCAGTGAAGATGAAATAATTAACAAAATTAAAATTATAGTCTCTGACTATGTTTAATAAAGGGGGTATTCATGTGAGAGAAAGAGAATGCCTTAAAAATAGGTGGCTCTGTGTGGTGCTGCATACTGACCTAAATTTTATGACTATGTTTTTTTTCTGCAAAATCTATAAATAGTTTTCTTTTGGGGGGAAGGAGGGGCAGAAGAGCGGAGAGAGGTTAGGAGGGAAATGAGAATGAAGTAAAACAAAATTCCTTTTTTTTTTTCTTCTTTTTAAATGGAATGCTAACCAATCCCTTGGCAACAAACCCCATGTTTATTTTTAATTAAAAAATAACATAGCTGGGTTGACTTCAGTTTTCCCAGCTGCTATTCTTCCATCACAACAGCTCTCTGGCCTCTTTTCCCTTGCTGATTTCTTTCATCATTTGCACTTAGCTTGTATGTGTTACATGGATTTTATGTAATATTTCCTACCATTGAAAGCAAGGCTAACAGTCTAAACAAGTAGCTGGGGCTCGGTCATCTAGATTTTCATCTACAGTACCTGAGCATGCCCTTCGTTTTTGAAAAGTAATAGGTGTGACCAGGATAACTTTTTTTCACGTGCACATTCCTTGCTCTTCATATGGCTGCCAAACGAGGAAAGATTTAAACAGCATATTGAATTTATGAGTTGTAGTTCATTAAAATAAATGGAGTGGGTTTGGCAAAGCTCAGGTATCACTGAGCACACAGGTACTGTTTGAAGGCTGACAAGCAGCCTTGGTGGTTTTTCTCTAGATGATCAATTGCAAACTGCCAGTTTTTGTGTTTGTACATTAGGTGAAAAGTTAGAAAATAGACGTGCTTGCCATGCCTTCTCCAGCAACTTCATTTCCTCCACTGGTGGGGCAGAACAGGAAGAAGTCAGGGTGATGATCCATTTCTCAGCAGGTCATGACAGAGCTGACTACTCATGTAGTGGAGATGATGTTATCCATCTGTGACAATCTATCTGATTTCCCGAGTGGACTGGAATTTAAGTTTGTGTGGATATTTAGAGGCTCTTGAGTATTCAGGAATACCTGATACTTTCTGCAGGCATTTTTAAGCTAATTATGCTTGAAATAGTAATGTTGTAGCCTTAAAGGTTGTCATACCAGCCATCCATACTGCCAGCAACAGTGGGAGATGACAGTATCAAAGCTACAGCTGTTCCCAGACAGAAATGTAGTAGATAAAACAAAAGCAGTGATTTGTTGGGTCACTGGAACCAGACCATAGATATAAATATATGTATTAATCTTGGACAGTCTTTGCGATGCATGATTTGCAAACTTTCCATGTATAACACTTTAAAAAAACAGTTATTTGCACTGGTTATTCCTGAATAAGTGGCAGCAATCTGGTGTGCTATGATGTTTATCCTCTGTGGAAGTTTAGCTCTGCTCATCTTGCCTCAGTTAGAAGCTAGAAAGGCAAGGACGAGGTGCTTAAGAAATGACTCAAGACTTCTCATTGATTTCTGATTTCTGCCTCATGGTATTTGCAAATATTTTCCCTGATGCAAAATGTCTGTGGTAGGACTGAACACATTTATTACTTAGGAAAAGATGCTTGCCATCTTAACATTTCACAGATGATAAAGTTTACTGTCATGATGAACTAGGGGATCGGGACAAGAAACTGAGAGGTAGCATATATCAGGAGGCCAGCATAAGGATTAGGACAAGTGGGGCGATAGGATCTGGGGCAATAAATTGACTAAAGTCTGGTGTAGAAAGAATGCCAGCAGAAGTGAGAAATGAAGAAGCTGGAGAACAGTACATTGGGGAAGGCACGATGGATATGAAAGCAGGAGAAGAAGAGGGAAGGTATGGGGCAAGAAAGTGAAGATATGATGCAAATGAGGTGTTTGAAAATTGCTGGAAAGCAATTGCTGTATCTGAATTATTGTTACCCTGTCTGAGGAAGGTGATTGAGAGTGAAAAAGTATCACCTTTTTTTCTTCTTTTCTTCTTCCATATCACAGTTTTGGGACACTGGTCAGCAAACTGGTGGGTGCTTCCTGTGTGAACGTGGATGCTGTGGTCCTTCCTTTGTTTTTGCAATGGAGCAGCATTGGCTTATTTCTAGTTTCTTGTTTTGACATGTAATGCTTTACCCCTTCTAAAAGATGATTTACTTGCGTTAGTACTTAAAGATTTGACAATAATCAAATAAAATGCGATGCTAGTGTTCAATTTAATCATTTGTCCCAATGATTATATTATAAGACATTAGAACAGTGAAATTGTATTTTAGGCTAAGTGTCACTAGGAGAATACTAAAAGATTATCATACTAGGAAGGTGGTATGAATTGGAAAACTAAAAGAAAATGGTTTTCTGTACAATCCTGAAATAAATCCCCAAGCAAAGGAAGTGGAACCAAATGTTCCCCTCCATGAAGTTTAGGAACATTCATTCTTAGAGTTTCATTTTGACCCATTATAGAGATCTTCCCCAAGGACTAACCTAGAAAACTTGAATCAAACATTCTGCACCCAGGGGAGGGTGTTCTCCAGGGACTTTCTGCTGTCCCATCTGCATGGAACAACCCATGTGAAGGGAAGCCACGGACGAGTTTCACATGAACCTTCCCTGCTGAGGGAATGCCTTCATTTGCACAAAGCTCTTTTCGAAACTGCTTTATTTTTATGGGAGCTGTGAGCTCCAGGATCCACAAATAGTAACTTTTAGTGCTGGCACTAATCCTGTCAATCAGAATTCTTCTCAGAAATACCATTAATTAAACTTCCCTGAAAAGGATCCAGCTCGCAAAATTTTCCCTGCAGCTCCGTCTCTCCTGACACCCATCCCAGCAGCGTGTTTATGTTCAATAACTGAAGAAGACACGAGAGAGGAGAAAACCGGAGCTTTCACAAGAGACCTTTTTGTTACTACAAACTTATTTTAGCTGCCCTGCTCTGCTTGTTTTGAGCAAATTCTTTCATTTGTCGTGTTGAATGATGCTAGCAGCTGTCAAAATATGTTTTAAAGCAGCCAGTTTCCATTTGCTGTCAGTTGCAAGTGACTATTTTCTGAATTATTATGCAGTATTCTTTATGGATTATTAATAATTTGGATTAGAGCTCTAAGATTTCAGCAATCCTTTTCTGAGAGGGACAAAGAATTTGCAAAGAATTTGGGACTTCTTGTTAGCAGTAAGTGGTTCTGTAGCAGACATGCCTGTAGCCACTGCTGGTGACGTAGGGGAGCTTATGTTCAGTTTCCAGATCATCAAAAAGGCATATGGCAAGTTTTGGTTTTTAAATTATAAAATTTTTTGTTCTTCCAGATCATAATTTGAAAGGGGAAAACCCTCCTTAAATTGTCTTTTCCTTGCTGTGTGTGTTGCTGCTCTATTAGGGAGACAGGTTTACATGAGGACAAATGGCTATTCCGGAACAGGCTTGTCCTGTTCTTGCTGCCACTGATGTCCATGTGAGAACAGCAGACCCTGTGAGGAGCAAGCAAGGAACACAACCCTTTGTTTATTCCTGTGGGCAGTAACTGCTGATCAAAGCAGGAAGAGATGAAGAGCCTGGTTTTCTGCTAATGTGAATGCCACTGCTGTGCGGTTAGCAAATGGTTTCTGCTTAGTAGCACGAATGTGGCCAAAGAAGGAAGCAAGTGCTATATTTGCATGGCCAAGGATGATGTTCCAGCCCACATCTTCTTGGACGCACACATACTTTGCTAATTTGTTAGCCTCTACTTTCAAGAATAACCACGTAAAGATCTTGCGATCTACTTCCACTTGATATGACCTGCATCTAGTCCTCCCTTTGGTTGTGTTTAACTTCAGGAAGCAGTCCTCTTTCTTTTCTGTCTCACGCCAAGATGTGCAGAATCACACCCTGTGTGTAGGGCAGTCATTGCATCCAAAAAGTGTTTACTTCTATTGAGGGAATATAATTGTGTGTGAGAGGAATGACTTTTCTTCAAAGTGTTAGGGTGCTCTACTGCTGAGAGGCAGCGTAAGGATAACTGATATTTTAAGATGGTGGAGAAGAAATATGTGATTTTCTGAAACTTATGGTATATAGATAGATAGATAAAGCGCCTATCACCAAATTGATAAACATTTTTTGGACCACTCTGATATGAAACAGCTTCAGATGAGTTGTGATTTATTAGCAGCTTGGCTGAGGGGAAGATACAGATCTTTCTTCTTCACACACTTTCTCCCCTAATGCGTATGGCTGTCTGGCATTATTTTAAGGACCAATCGTGATTACAAGTTGTGATTCAAATTTGTAATGAAGAACGCTCATTGAGCAGCTTAGTACATGGGATGGGGCGTATTCAGAGTGCCCCAGAGTCACGCTCTGGAGAACCATTCTGTGTACTGCTATGTCCATGGCACTGGGAGTGGATTGAAAGTGAGGTCCAGTGGGCCACCGAGAACTTGAGCAGTAAAGGGTGGGTGGATGTTGAAGAAGGTTTTATTTCCTCCCTGCTCTTCAGATCTCCAATATATTCTGCAGCTGGGCTGGAAGAGGCACTGCTGATTTTCTTCTCCCTGACTCTTTAACTCATGAGGAACACATCTGGACAATCAGGACTATCGGTCCTGTATGCAAAGCAACCAGTGTGATTCAACCAGAAAATATGATGAGGTGGGAAACTTTTTCCTACCGCTCACATTCTCCCTATGAATCTACACTTATTGATACTTTTCTGCATCACTGAAATCCTCTTCCAATAAGACCACAAGAAGATGAAGCTATAATGGTCTGAGTGCTTCATAACATTTGAAAACTAAAAATGTATGTATATACATGTACAGACATATGTATGTGTAACTATATACATGTACCTACATGTTTGAAAGATGAAAGTATTTCCTTAAGACCTCTGGGCTCTGCCTTAATGGCCATTCTTCGGCTGAGATTACGATGGCACTTGAACTCTAAACCCTTTCTTTAATAATATATAAACATATATAACTTAATGTTATATTAAGTTCATTGAGAGTAACTATTAGGTCAGAAGTTTCTAATGTGTAGCTTCATCCCTCTCGTACCTGGATAATAATCTCTTTGGGAGTAAGAACTACCTTTTTGTCCTACTGTTCGTATAGCACCCAGAAAACTGGAGCTTGACGATACTACTGCAGTCCCAACACTGACAGAAAAACTGATAACTAATTAGGAGATGGCTGCAGCCCTCTGAGAAGTAGAGCTCAGGTACAGCAAACTGTCAGCAAAACGTTCAGCAGAGGATGTAGGCACATGTGTACTTAAACTAAAGTCGTTGGGCTTTGACTATGGTTTCTAAATTAAACTCTAATTTAAGCGTATTGCTGCATGAGAGTTAATGGGTGTTTTGTCCTGATGTTTTGTACTGATAAGCTGGTTGGAAGTGGTTAGGCAAGCAGTTCATAGGAGACAACACACCTTTTAGGTCATCCTAGAAAACAAATTACTTGGGTACCTGTTTAGATAGTAATGAATGAGTTCGAGGCTTCCCGTTCCCTTCTTCTGTTGGCAATACTTGTTTGCTAAACGCTGTAATGAAAAGCCTTATTTGTGCACATAGCACATCTGAGGAAAAGCTGAAAAGTTTTATTTAAGTGCTCCCTCTGTAATGGCTTTGTAAGTAAATAAACTTCATGGCAATCCTGACATGAAAATGAAAAGGAGAAAAGGACATCTAGGTGAAATGGGTAAAGAAAGAAATACTTCACCTAGACCATTTTTTTTAAAAGGTGGTTTCCTGCTCTCATTTTCACAACTCGAGGGAAAAAAAAACAATTTGCACAAGAGCCAATATTGAAATCTATGGAAAAAATTTCCTCGCTGTAACTGGAATGAGACTCAAGTTTAAAAGCCACTCTATGGCTATCACATGCTGTGATGCTGTGACTATGGGAGGAGGAAGAGATGATGACAAAAAAGACAGAGTTAGACTCTTCTCAATAGTACCCAGTGAAGGGACATGAGGAAAGGGACACAAATTGAATTACAGACACTTACATTTAAACATAGGGAAAAACTTTATTACTGTAAGTGGGCAACACTGGAACAGATTTTCCAGGGAGGCTGCGAAGTCTCCATCCTTGCAGATACTCAAACTCCAACTGGACATGATCCTGGGCAGCCTGCTTTAAGCAGGGAATTGGAATAGATGATCTCCAGAGGTGCCTTCCAACACGAACTTTTCTGTGATTCTGCAAAATGATTTACTATTTTTAAAAATTGGAGGAGGAATCCTTCTTTTATCTAATAGATTACTAATTGAGAACCCAGTAGACAGACTGCATTACTTCCTTTGTCCAAAGAACTGTAAAGTGCCCTATCCAACTATTCTGTATGGCGCTCCCACTTTCTCATACTGATATTATTCCACTTTCCTAAATGGCTAAATATGTAATTGGGACTGAAACCCAGGTGTGCTATTTCCAAAACAGCTTCCTAACCACCTTGCTGTTGGGTAATTTGGGATTGCTCCATTATATGTGATGCAACAAGGAATACTTCCTATGTGCATACCACACCTAACAGAGCATTAGGTGAGTGAGCCGTCAGCTGGGAAGTGGCATAGTTGAGTCCTAGTGTCAGTCTGAAGGTTTAATTACTTGTCCAAAGTGAACTATATCTTCACATAGCACATAATTAACTTGTGGGACTTTCTGTTATGGGATTTTGCTGAATGTTGGCAGCTACTGGAAATAATAATGGAAAAAAGCTGCCATGGAGATCAGTAAATACACAGATTCCACCTTTGACTCGGGCATTCTGGAAGTCACAAGCTTTTGTACGCTGGAAGAGTATATGTGGGAAACAGCATCGTATGCTTTCCCTGTTCTCGTGTTCTGCCCTAAACATTTGATATTGTCCATTATCAGAGACAGGATATGGAGCTAGCTGAACTTTAACGTGTTACAGTTCCTCGTACATTCTTAGCACCAGCACTGGGATGAAAGGATGTGGAAGAATATCCTAGTGCTAGAGTGTCCTTTGAGAAGGGTAAAAATCCCTGCAGGAAGAGATGAGATCTGAATCCTATCATAGCCCTAGCTGTTGAGCTATTGGATAAAATGGAGTACCTGCAGCATGTAGTTTTGGTAACTGGGCTCCGTAACTTCATTTCCATTCAAAGCTACCTGGTATAATGAAACCAAATTCATTAACAGAGTAGAGGGGAGTGAAACTATACTCTTTGTGTGTGTGCACATGCATATTCTTTAACTCAAAAAACCACATTTAAGTCTCACAGGTCAACTTCTTAATGACCTTAGATATGCTTAGATATAGCTTCTGTAATCAGGATAGTAACAACTCTCTCATTTCTTAAGCCACAAAGTACTACTTCTGATTAAAGCATTTTCAAGAACTTCCGATAAAAGCATTTGTGTTATTAAAATTTCCCATTTAATGGGTACGGACCTACGTTAGCTGGGAATCCAGTACCTGTGTTAGCTGGGAATAGAGTTCCACTGTGTGCTCGAATGTGCAGGGCTGGGTGTGTGCCTAGGTCTGCAACGCTGTTAATGCCATTGTGTGAATGAGAACAGAACATGAGCACAATGTTTATGGTCAGGGGAATTTGAAGGACTGAAGAATCAGTAAAAATTGTGCCAATTTTACCACTGAGGATTACAGCCCAAAATGTATCCAAACCCTAGTGATGTTTCTTGGATTTGGAGGGTTTAGATTTACAAAGTCTGATTTTCGACCTGGTGCTGAACTTCCCTCATGCTTAAGTTATATGGAAATTTCCTGTTTGTTAAATTGTTCTTAGCCCTTCATAGTCAGATCACAATGGAATTGTGGTGTGATAGAGATTCTTTTGGACAGCAAAGAGTGAGAGAGCATATTTCCATCATTTTATTGAAATTACAAATTATGTTGAGCTCAATTCAGAAAAATGTTGCTTTAGGACAGAGCGAATACAAGAAGAATAGCAGAAGAGGGCTTGAGGGCTTTGTGAATGTGGAAAAGGAAAATCTTTTGGGTGTTGCCTACATTTAAAAAAAATAATCTTGAAGAGACTGAAAGAGAGCAAACCATCTGAAGTAGAAAAAGACATTTAGACCCAGGATCTTCCTAATGCAGGGTCTGAATGTCATGAAGTTATACCTGCATCTGTGTACCGATGGAGTCCAATCTGCTCTTGCTGTAAGCAGGAGTAACCAGCGAAATGCAAGTGACACTGAAGTTCTTGGTTGCCCTTTTCAGACCTTGATGATTTGGGATGGCCTCTTATATTATTTTCTGCTATGAAATATATGCATATATGAAATATATATATGAAATATATGCATCGTACCACTGGGCACCAGAGGGAGATACAGAACTCTTATGAGTCTAACACTGAAACTTCTAATGGAATGAAGAAAAATTTTGGCTTTGACCCCAAAATTTCAGCAATGTAAATCACAGGTGTCTATAAAACCCAGAGACCATTCTATAAAACCCATTCTTTAAATCGCTGAATAGTAATTTGCATGAAGAGTGCTCAAAAGTACTGGAGTTTCAGTGAATAAGCAGAAACCAATACAAGTAACGGCCCCATGCTCTGATCTGAAATTACTGAAAATAGGCTTCACTGATTTTTAAAAGACCCTCTGTTGCTACCAGGATGTTCTGTATGAAGGTCCTTGAGTCTAAAGAGAATGGACAGTGCAAGGCTCTCTGAAGAAAGCTGACAGTTTTTATTTTTAGTCTCTGGGTCAGTATACTACCAAGTGATCGCTGAATGCAGAGGGAGCCTTCAAGAAAAAAAATACCCCATTTCAATGAAGCTGGTTCTTACTGTATTTTCTGGTATCCATTATGAGTTTCTACTAGATCACCCACAAATTGTTGTACTGTCCTTTTATTAGGGTGGCAGCTCTCAGGCTCTGCTCTCAGAATTGACATTTACAGAACTGCTGTCATGCCAGGTCAGAGCAAGGGTCCATCTGTGTTGGTATCTTATCTCCGAGACAGTCGTTTACAGTAAAGCAAAAGAAAGCAGATGGGTGTGGAATGGCTCCTCCTTTTATGTGCTCTCTCTCTCTCCCAGAGTCTGGTAATCTTTGCTTTGGGACTTTCTAACCTAGAGATCACATCCAGATTATCATATCTCATAGATGATGAAACTATCCTCAATGATTTTTTTGTCTTTTTTTTTTTTTTAATGTATTTATTTTAAATTTTTGTTCCTTCTTGAATCATAGTTCTTGTACGACAAAAAACAACATCAACTGTTTAAAAACCATTCAGGACCTTTCTCATATCCTGCCTCAATCATCTCTCCTTTTCAAATGGAAGAGCCATACTCTAGATAGTCTCCAAGACGGGAACTGTGCCATAGCTCTGATATTATTGGTATCCCTTCCTGGGGCTCTTCTTGAGAAAGGGTAACTAGACCTTCGTGCAAAACTGAAAACATAGATATACCACATATTTATATGACACGGTTTTCTACACAGGTTTCTAGATAGAACCTAGATTTTCCCTTAATGATTCTTAACTTGCTTTTTGACAAATTCTGGCTAATCATTGAATATTTTCAGAGAGCTCTTCCTCAGAGTCCAAGATGTCTTTTTTAAGTGGTATTGGCTCACTTAGAGTTGATCACTGTGTGTATACGCATACAAGGGTTTTTCCCCAGTACTTTTTCCTATGACCACTGAATTCAGTTTTCCTGTAGAAATTAATTACTATTACTTCTTTCCCCAGCTCTTTGTATTGACTTTAGATTTTATTATAATTAATAGCTTTGTATCATCTAGAGACTTTGTTTTCTCACTGTTCATCTGCTTTTGCAGGATGCTTTTATGAATATGTTGAATACTGCAGTCCTCAGTATAGTTCCTTAGGGAAGGAGGCTGGAAACCTTGCTCTGTTGTGAAAACTCAGCACTGGTCTGATGCTTTGCTTTGTCTCTTACTAATCATAAAAGAATGTTCAGCTTAGCCTGTATCAACTTCACTTCTTAAAGAGGTTTTAGTGAGTGACTTTGAGAGATTTTGGGAAATCAAAGTCTGCTTTGTCAAACATTAATTTATAGGGCTGTTGATAGTAGGTTTTGTCAGTCTCTTGCAATTTTTTTCTGTTTTATTCCATACTTTAAAAAACTTTTGTAGAGATCATGTTAAAGAAGACTTTACCAGAGAAAAATGGAGAGTGTACAATAATCATGCTATTGCTAAGCCATGTTCCTTATTTTTATTTCTCTACAGTGATCAACTCTATTTTCTGGAGTCATCATTCTGAATTCAGCAGCAGCTGATTTGTTACTGAAAACCTCAGAATATTTCCTCTGCTTGCCTTCCTGTGAGTATGATCAAAGTAGTTACCTCAGATTTCCTTCTGTGTGGTATTCAGAGGGTTTTTCTGTATTTTTTTTTTGTATTGAGTCTTTCATATATTGATTTTTTTTTTTTTTGCCGGTGTGCTTGCTTGCTTCTTTTGGGCTGCTTCAAATCCCTCTGAAAATCAGTGCACAGCCCTGCAGTTAGACCGTTGACTCCTACTCCTCTTGGACCATTGTCACCAGAGATTACTTTCTTCAGAACTGATAGTAGAAATAAAGGACTTTATGTTGAATTTTATCTTCAAATCAAAACCACTGAATTTTACAGTAATAATTTTGTGGATGTATGATCATTTTTTGAATAGCTATATGTATTTCTCCACTGGATTTCAGCAAGTTTTTTTGCTTGCAGTGGGAATCTTAGATCATATTTACTTGTGTTAAGATCATGCACCAGTGGTGTTACTGTCCTGTTGTGTCTTCTGTTCTTTTTAAAGCAAGCAGGCTCTGAGGAGTCTGTGAGAGTTCAAGACAATGTTTACTGACTATTTACAACATGTAAGACTTAAACATTTTTTACAAACATTGTATTTTCACTGCCAGAACAAGTAAGTGCTCACAAACCATTTGAAGGAAGTGTTTATAATGTGTATAAACTTCATCCCCTCAATATATGGAAATTCCTGACTGGAGACAAAGCAAGGACTGGCTCTAAGTTCAAGCGATGCCTACGACAGCAGATTGATGGGGTCAGAAATACTGCACCGGGGTCAGAAATACTGCACCAGGGTCAAGGCAAATCCCTTAGATACCATCATCTTCGTTTAATTCAGGGTACTGTGAGCTGCTTATTCCCACTGATGAGTGACCATGTTCTCCGTGTGCTCTGTATCTCTGCTCCATTCCCCCTCTTTTTGGCAAGAGCAGCATGGAGGAGGATAGAGAGACATAGCAGCAGGCTGAACACCGGTTGCTTTGCCTTTCATCTCTGACACCCTTCTTCCCAAATCAGGAATGCTGGCTCTGAGCCCATTTTAGCTGATTTTGTCATCGTCCTTGGGGAAGCAAATTTAACTTTGCCTACAATTCTGAGAAGGTTTGTATAAGTGGTGAATGGGCTGATAATTGTTGCAGGCTGTTCTCTGCCCTGGTTGCCATTTCAGAGTTCTTCATTACTGTCAAGCCCTTGTGTGGGGAGCATTTAGGACTGAAGCCAGATACAATCTGGGATTTCCAGTTTGTAGAAAATGTTGATATTTCACAATTAGGATTTCTTTCCTCTTCAGAACTTTCCTAAATGTTGTGAAATTTCCCATGACACATTTCCTCCAGAGAGATAACTGAATTTAAGTTCCCATGTGCTTTCTTGGGTAATGCATTTATGAGGTACCTAAATTCCTTAAAAATTTGACGCAAAGAGAGGGAGGCCATACTGTCCAAAAGTAAATGGGATCAGAAATACAAGTGCTCTCCCCTAGTTCTTAGGATAGGATATTCAAAGAGAGCAGTGACTGCCCTCCAGAGTTTTTCTGACAGCTCAGCAACTGGAGTTGTACTTGTAGATGTGTCTGAGCATGCAGACTCTGTAGTGTTGAAACAAGTCACAGAACGTCCATGGTTGGAAGGGACGTCTGAGATCATCGAGTCCAACCACATAAAAAAACAAAACCACAACCCCCCCCCCAAAAAAAACCAAAAC
>JAOXJK010000001.1:67953728-67973726 GCA_025774025.1 Xenus cinereus
CACCACCTCCCTGGGCAGGCTGTTCCAGTGCCTGACCACTCTTTCAGTAAAATAATTCTTCCTTATATCTAACCTAAGCCTCCCCTGCTGCAACTTCAGACCAACTTCAGTCACTTCAGTTCCTCAAAACTGAGATCTGTGCTTCAGTGTATTTTTGAGCTGGTTTTACTGCCTTCTATTGATGCGTAAATTGAATCTGAAAATCTGTCCTTCAGTGACTCGTTCATCTAGTCTAAGTGTAGGATGCAAGGTGAGTGTCATATGTCTCATGCTGAAGTCTGCACGGTGCCTGCATGGCACTTGTCAAAGTGGTAGAAGAATTCTATCACAAAGAAGGAAAGGCAAAGTCTAATAATACTTTCCACATTTAACCTCCTCTTTCACATTGTAAAGCTGGCTGAACAGGAGGATGGTCTTTAGGGGACATGAATGAAAATACCATAAAAAATGCCATTAGTTGCCTTTAGAAAATCATTAAAGCAAATGGTGTGGACCAATACACTCATTTAGAAAGGGAAAAACAAGCATTATCTCTATAAAGTACTGGAAAAAAGGCACAACTCTTTGAGGATAAAAACCAGTAGTATAGTATAGTATTAAAACAACTGTCTTGTAACTCTTCTGTTAGTTCTTGATTATGGCCAAATGAGACAATCTGAGACATGCTTATATAAATTACTTTGAAAAAGAAGTAATACACTAAAAGGTTAAAGGTTCAAACTCACTGGCTAGTGATGACTGTTTTTTATCTTCCTTGGAAATGTATGTTTTGTTAAAAGTCAGGATGTTTGCCATTAAGAAACATTGTGTAAGAGGGGTTTGAGTCAGCTATTCTTTTAAATATTCAAGACTGAAAGAATTTATGCAGAGTTACTTTTTTTTGGAAACCCTTAAAATCATAGAATGGTTTTGGTTGAAAGGGACCTTAAAGATCATCTAGTTCCAACCCCCCTACCATGGACAGGGACACCTCCCACTAGACCAGGTGGCTCAAAGCCCCATCCAGCCTGGCCTTGAACCCCTCCAGGGATGGGACATCCAAAACCTCTTTGGGCAACCTGTTCCAGTGTCTCACTGCCCTAGTGAGGGCATTTATTCCTAATTCTTCCTAATTTCTTCCTAGAGTCTCTGAAGACTTATTTTTCTATGGCTTTATTGTGATGAATTATGCTGAGATGAGTGTAGGGTCTTCCTTCTCTCCTCTGGTCCTCTCTGTTGCTCAGAAGTGGAGGTGCAGCCACCCCATCTTACCTAAGTTTCCCTGTAGCTTCTGGACCTTCAAGTGACCTCTACTTGCAACCAGAGCACTTTTTGGTAAAAGTTCTTTTGTGAGAGATGAGAACCTGATGGGTTTTGTGCTGTGCTGCATTCATGAAGAGGTGTTCAGACCAGCTTTTTGGGAGTCTAGTTTAATACCAGGTGATCAATTTCAGGAAGTAATAGTGTAATTCTTCCTGATACAATTCGCAGTCCCATGAAAATGTGATGGCTGCTGAGCCAAACCGGTGGGCATCATTTACTGGGAAAGTCTTATTGCTTGAAAGAAATTTGGAGCTAGTAGTCTGTTCAAACAAAGAAAACCAGAGCATCATTTAGATAAAGTTATGCTTCATTTAAGAGTGAACCAAAACAAGGAAACCTGCTGTGACTCATCCAAAATTTTGGATGAAGAACATTTTTTTTTTTTCCCAGGAATTACACCACCTAGGAATTGTAAAACTGACACATTGAGTAGCTGAAGAGAAATCTGCTTCTAATAAACCGTGCCTTGCCAGACAGAGGTTTAAGAACATTAAAAAAAAATATATCTGAATAAGCACAAGGATCATATGTAGGGGCAGAGCCACTGCTGCGCTCGGAGTGAAGGGAGTGGAGTTGATTATCTGCATCTTCCCAGTAGGTAGAGAGCAGATATAGCTCGCTGGAGAGGATGTGGCAGGAGCATGCTGTGCTTTGGCTCTGGTCTCTGGCAAGGAGTCCTTCAGAGAGCAATGCCAAGCACAGCTTAGGCACAGCAGAAGCTCTATCTTACTGTCTTCTGCGCAATATTAACCTTCTAAGGCAGGAAATGCGTGCACTGAGGGAAAGATAGGCTGGGAGCTGGGATTCTTCAGTCTCCATTGACAACTGCTCTTTCTCAGCTCCGTTACAATAAGCTCTCCTGTCACTTTAAAACTGCATTACTGATACTGCTGCTTTGAACTTTCCAGAGACGTTATCCGCTTGGGGTAGTTAAGTTTACAGAGCAGACCAACCTCTTTCTGATACACGGGGTGAATTGTTCAGAACCCGGGTAATCGTTATACCGAGCAGCATTAAAAATAAAAATAAAAGAAAATAATAATCCCTTCTTCCCGGGATGTTGTGAGATTGCATATATTTCAGCGATGCTTTCGGATCATGAGATGAAAGAGCCTTGGTCAAATACTTCTAGATTATCTAGAAGTGGGAAGTAGCTGAAATCTCTAAAGAATATCTTGTCTCCGGCTAATGTTGTAGACTCAGGTGCCGTGGAGGGTAGCCTCAGAAGTGCTCCAGCACTGTTAGATGTTTATCTGAACTGAGCTTGAACTCCCAGTCTCTGGAAGTTCCCCCTTGCCTGTTTTCCAAGAAGAGCCTGATCTTTGCAGCTCTTTCTCACACGAGCACTGTGGGTTTGGAGCTGTTAAGTCTTTGGCCTGACTCTCACTTTCACTAAGGTCCCTTTACGCAGCTCAAGCATTCTGCTTCAGGGATCTTAAAATGAGAGTAGATGACATTTAATAGCATAAATGAGAAACAGGTTCCTTAAAAAAAAAAAAAAAAAAAAAAAGAAATTGGCCTTTCCTAAATTGTTGAATGCTGACCTTGAAAAAGCCGTTAAAGTCTCTGCAGGCAGACTGAATTTTTTTTTAGGAGAACAGATACCCAAAACTGCAAGAGATTACCTGAGGCAAGTGAGTTGTGGTTTTTTTTTTTTTTCTTTCTTTTCTTTTTTAGAGAAAATTCTTTTCCATTACACTTGGTACCCACATGTCTGTCTTAAAGCAATATATATTTATCATAGTTAAATAAATATTCAGAACTGCTGCCATAATTTTTACTAGTTTTAAACATTTTCATATATTCTGATTATGTGAAACATGTTAAAGATTTCATTTGTATTTTGAATATTGGGTGGGGTTTTTTTATGTGGGAGGCAATGTTTAAATATGTTTTGAGAAGGGGGGAGGCAAGAAAAGCTGTCATCCATCAACTGGTATTAAGTCCAACTTTGAAAGTTTGATACAAACTGAATCTGACTGTTAGTGCAGACATGATACAAATTAGCTGTGACTTTATGATACCAGCTGTTTCTCTGACAGGGTAAAAGGGCACATAACTAGAATAGCATCTTTTGTGGAAAGCCATGTTTCCCTTTGTTAAACGTGGGAGCCTCAGGCAAAAAATCATAGTCCTTAGTTATGTGACATGTGCAGTCTGCAACATGTTCGTGGAGCTTGGGGGGCTTTTTACTGATGTTTTTCAAAGACAGGGTTATCATAAATGTTCTATTTTCATTAGTTTTATCACGGAAAGACAAATCTCTGTCATGTTTTTGCCTTGTGTTAAAACTGAGAATAATCTAAGTGGAGTTTTCCTTAGAAGTACAAAGAAAATACTGAACAGCAAAACCAGAGAAAAGTCTGCAAAAAAGAAATCACAAATCTCAAACTAAAATTTAATGTTAATAATTATTTTTATTAATTGATTTACTCTGGTTATTTTTTTCCTTACCAACATTTTCAGGTTTGTTGTGGGTTTTTTGTGTGTGGTGTGGTTTTTTTTTTTTTTTTCCCCCCCATACAAACTAAGTCTACATAGTCCTTAACAAACTAACAATCAACATTAAGTACAGTTTATTCAGGCAGCAGATTAGTCCTGACACAGATGCAGGGATGCCAGAGCCAGCTCTCTGCAGTCACGTCTTGGGTCTCGACCCATTTCTGGTGCGAGGTGACTGTGTGCAGCTTCCCTACCATGTCCAGCACCTGAGTGAGGAGGGTCCCAGGGACCTAGGGGATGGAAAGGTAAAGCTGACACACCTGAGGACCTTCGTGTGGAAGCAGACAGGGGGTTCCCTTCCTTGTTTCCAGAGCTCATAAAGTCTACTCATAAACTGAAGTGGCTCTGTGCAAAGCTGTTTGGGTGACTTTACATCACTGTACGTCTTCCCTCTGTGTATCTGTATGATCTTAACGCATCCCCTGATCACCTCAGGCAACAGGTTGGCTGTAGCATGTAACTAAACTGAAAACAATGTGATTTAATAAGCAATCAAATTAATCTTACTTCTGCCAGTTGACTAAGAGCCAGTAAGATTTCAAAATTTATTACTACAGATAACAGCCCTACTCCATTCGAATCAACCAGGAAAGGAGCAATAGTAAGAATGGAGTTATGTTATTAGTATACTAGTGTCTAACTAGGAGTACAATGAGGAACAATATTTAGGCTAGAACTACTAAGAGAAGCAAAACTTAGGCGGAATATTTTATAAACTTCCTTAGATTAATGGTTGTCAGTGTTGATGCCAAACTGAAAAAGAAAACATCTCAAAAAAGTTACCTTTCAGAACTGCATTTTTTTTTTTTTAAGGGGCCATGCAGTAGCTGTAGAACTATGAGCAGCATGAAGGGCATTGCCCTTTCCAAAGTTTAATTTGTACTCCACAAAGGAAGGATGCCACTGCTAAGGTGAAAGTGGGAAACTTCTCTGCATAATTTCAGACAGGTGGAAGTTAGAACGACTTGATGATATTTTGGCCGTGGCAGAAATCATCACACTAGTCCTGCAAATCTTTCTACATACAGTAGAGATGCTCACAGCTCACAGCTACTATGTGAGACAGCAGAGCAGACAAACCCAAGTCTTACTGTAGATGCAGGAAAGAAAAAATATGTGGACATAGAATTGTAGCAGGCTTATGAGTGAAAGCGTAGACAAGTGTTGAGAAATACTAACTTCTACTTGAAACTTCTTGGAGTAAATTTAAAAAATAAATACATTTCAAAGGGAAAGTTTAGAATGTAAGAGCTGTTGTGTTTTTCATGTGTTGCTGGTGATAATGTGAAGCACAATATAAGAAAATTCCAAGCACTAATAAATAGGTCTTGGACATTTCTGTTGAAAACATGCAATTTTACTACCTATCATCTGTTTCTGAAATTATGTGAAGTATTTATTTAAAATATTTTGCCATGATAGTTTAAGTGACTAGAGAACATCTTGTTTTCATGAAAATAAAGAGTGGTATGTCAACAAACAAAGGTCCATACATGACGGTTGAAGAACAAAACCCAACCGCAAGAAGTTCTACATTCTGAATTGATTTTTTGAGGATGTAGAAATCCTCTTGGCCAGCTTTCTTGTTATGGTTATATCCCTGCAAACCTGGAGTGTCTCCAAAGAGAGCTTAATGTATCCCTTCCATTCATGCAGCCAGGCTGAATATGGGAGCACGGGGCTGGTTATAGATACAACCACAGCGAAAATGTGCAGGAGATGCTGCAGAATGTGTTTATTGCTAATGTGCAGTAACCATCAAGAGGAAAAAGATCAGATGGAAAACTTAAACCAGTAGCTTTGTACCAAGCAAATGATATGCTCTTCAATGTGCGATAACTGCAGAAGCCATCATCACTGTTGAATTTTACAGCCATAATGTCAGAACCATCATAGCCTCTTGCAATATCATGTTCAGAACATCTCGTAATAACTTCAGTAAACGAAGGGATGCTATCCTTCAAATCCCAGAATTTAAATTAATCTTATCATTCTCTGAAAGTACATTACTTGTAATGAAAATGACATTTTTCCTCAATTTTGTTCTAAACTATTGAGTTGCGTTGTTCTGAACTTCAATCAAGTTGCCACGTTCCTTTCTGAGATGGTCACATTCAGTGGTGATGTTGGCTCCTTTGGGTATTTGGGAGAGAGCAGACAATATATTGTTCTCAGCTGCCTCACATCCTCTGAGGGGAGAGGAATTTGGGCAGTGACTTGAGTTACAGTCAAGTACTTGGGTACCATTTCAAGAACTCAGGGAGGTCTGGGAACACTGGAAAACTTTCTTCATCTATGTGGCAGATAGGAGGGTATTCTTCATGTTAACTTGCTCTGGGATTGATGGTTTATGATAAGGAAAGTCCCTTTAAGTGCTTGCTCTTTTGTAGATCCTAATAATGCAAAATGACTCACTGTGTGTTTCATATGGTTATGTCTCTGGCTGGCTCACTGCTACCCTCATATTCCTTCATCTCTCAACTTGATTAACTCATAAGGGTCAGCAACCATTTACTTTTTATGGTTATTTAGTACCACACTGTGACTTGTCTCTTTGTAAGACTCTGCAGGCAAAAAACTCTATTCTGTATGAGTAGAAGAAGGGAAATTTAACCTTGAAAGTGAATAAACATTAGAAACTTGCTTCTGCCAGACAGTGGCACACTGAACATCGGGTCAGTCCATATATAGTTGTGTCGATGATATGGGTTCTTTTCTTTTTCCCTTTTCCTTTCTTTCTGTCTCTTCCCTTCAATTTCCTTTCTTCTTTTACTTCCTTCCACCCAGACCAAAGCAAAGATCTAGAAGCCATGGTCTTGTTCAAAGTGTGGAAGCCGGCTCCAAAACCAACCAGATCTAACCTTGTTTCAGTTTTAAAACCTTGCTGGAGGGAGCCAGAATCCTTTTACTTAAATGATTTAATTTGCAAGCAGTATGAATCATGCAGCAACTGCACAAGCTCTGGCTAGAATATATTGTACATATGTTTGTTCTTTAGGCAGTAAGAAGAGAATATAGAACTGGAGGTCATTTGAGTTACAACTACTTTGGGGGATTTTTTTTTTTGTTTTAAAAAAACATTCCTTCTAACAAATGCAGTTTAAATGGGTTTGTTTATATGGCGTGGAATTGAAAAGGCCCAAACTAACCAGGCTTTGCACAATGTGGCCTTCTTCCAAATTAATCTAAAATATTTTAATCCCTCTGGAGTTTCTTTATCCTCTGCATCTGTGCTATAGTGGAGACACATTTTTAACATTTCTTTGAGGAAAATTACCTTTCTTTCCCTCCAACTGTACTCAGCAAGGTCAATGGAGCACTGTTATATGCTATTTAAACATCTGAGATTCATCATATATCTGCACACCAGAAAGAATCATCATAAAAGGTCTAATGAATCCCGACTGCTAGCCAAGCAAGGGAGTTCCCTTAGAGATACCGAGTATTAGAAACAAAGAATACATGCAAAAATACAGTTTTTACACTTTAGCTTAATACAATTAAGAATTAAAGTGCCCCTTAGTAAGGGGGCAAGGAATGTTTGTGACCCCCAGAATAATTTTGTCAAATCAAACTCTGTTCGAGCCAAGTCCTGAAGTTGTTACATGGGCCAAGATGGTTGCTGGGCCTGCCTGGGAGTAGGGGGCCTGCTCGCCCTGGGGGACCAGCCATGGCCTGAGCAGGAGTCTGGAGGGGCTTCTCGCTCCTGGGGAAGGAGATGCTCCGAGTCACAGTCAAACTCCAGAGCCTCTGGCTGTGTGCCTACGCTCCTACGCTTGGTTTTAAGGCCTTTTTGTTTTCTAATTCAGTAGCAAGTTTATGGGACTGAACTCATTTTATTACCCAGGAACTGAAATACTGAGGGAGGCCTAGGTGGTGTGGGGTTTGGTTTTTTTTTTTATTTCAATTTTTGTAAAATTATTTTCCAGGCATTTTAAAAGCTAGTGCACCTCCTTCAGCTGCCAGTAGTTCCAGTCGGTCTGAAATGGCCACAGGGAGCAGCCACAACTCTGATGTTTGGAGGTTTTATCTGGGAAACTGTTATAGGGGGCGTTTTAATCTGAAATACTGTTCTATAACTGTTATACTGTTATAGATGACACCAGGGCTGGTTTAATACCAGAGTTTATTCTAGACTTGTTCTTCTTTTGAATACTGCTAGGTCATGTAGTTCAGAGAGCTTTAACAAAGTTCAAGTAAGCAGTTGAACCTCTGATGGAAAAACGATACACCTCATTTCTGTGAAGGCACAGGGTTTTACTACAGTGGTTTTTTTTTTTTTCTTGCCACTGGGTTCCTGCAGGGGCTACAGAGAAATGAGCTTCTCTGTTAACCTGCTCCAGGCTGGTGTTGGCCTTGTGCGTAATCCTGTTGTGCTCCATTTTTCCCAGCTATACAGCGCTGGTCTTCTGCACCAAGGGGCTACAGGGTTGTGGGTTGACATGCCAGGATAATGATGGTCTGAATGAAATCATCCACTAAGATCAATCACCCCAGGCTATCCCTGCCTTTGAATGAAGAACCGTGCCTACCCCAAACACGCTTTCCCCGACTTTTCATATAGTCAGAAGTATTTTGGGACCATTGCAAGCCATACAGTAATGGAATAAATTCCAAGTGCAGCAGGAGACCACATCGGGGGGAAAAACTCATTAAGTGCCAAGGGCATTTCTTTTACTTTTCTTACTGGGACTGGAAAATATTCCCTAAATAATACATCTGGATGTAGAGGAGTAGAGAAGGAAAAGATGAAAAACAATCCTTTAAATTCAGTAGGAGCCTACTTTAATGGCTTGTTTAATCTGCCAGCTGGCACAGTGTTGACTTCTTGCTACACATACTTTAAGGAGACCTATGTAGTTCTTGGAACCAAGTTCATATTAAGTTGTAGAAACTTAAATATTAATAAATTGGCAGGACTGCTTTTTGGTGCTTAATGGAAATCAAGAAACTGCTTAGTCATCTCCAAAGATATTTCTGTCTCCTTTTAAATGTAAATACCAAAATAATATGGACTTAAAGCAGTAGCAAAGATAGTAAAAATCTGTTCTGAATATGTGCCCTCTCTGAAGTATGTGCACATCCTTCAGACTTTGCAATCATATGTGTTCCTCTTCCCTATAGAACACTTTGCTTTGGGCAGAGTTTTTCTAATGTCATTTGTGACACCATTTGGTTTCAAGAAAGTACATTATGAGTTTGGGTCTTCTCCGACACTCCTTGGCCAGGAGAAGAACTGGTGCCACCTTTATGTGGATTTTTATTTGGGGTGTCTTGCAAGTGGTATCACTTAATAGGTGCTCTAGGGTATATAGAACATGTATTTTATATGACTGTAAGTGTTCATACTTTTGTTTTTTACCTGGCTTAGTGTGAAGTTATATGGGTGCAAACGAGTGCAAACTTGAAGCATAGTGTCAGCTATATAACTAACATTTATACTTTCTGTTCCTAAAAAGTTAGGCTACATCAAGAAGCATGTCTTCTGTTTTCAATTACTTTCAGCATTGGAAAAGCAAAGGAGAAAAGATTTAACTGCAGACCAACCTGCCTTTTATATTTAAGGAATCCTTTAATAATATCTGAAGTGACACTTGTCAGTATTTACAAGTTTTAAAAGGTTTGATTTGGTCCAGGTAAGCACTGAAAAATATGGCTAGTTTACTCACGTTTATTTATGAATTTCAGGTCTGGCTTTTATTTTCTTCATTCACCTTAAGGGTGCGAACTATTTTCGGGTTTTTTACCTGGAGTATGGATTGTAAAAATCCTTCAAGTTTTGCAAACATTATGATCTGGGATTTTAGTTTGATCCTTCTCCCTACCTCTTTTCCAGAGTCTATTTCTTATTTCAGACCATCTTTGCCTTCTGTTCCCTTGCCATCCTCATATTTTTTTCCGTGTATGTAATAGGGTATCCTTGCAGAGATTGTCTCACTATTTGTACTCCACTCCTTTATAGCCATCAGATCTGGTGAGTTGCGAAGCATCCATCTAGTCATAAGTGCAATTATATCTGCTTTGGTCTTTTTGAGGAAGGCATAAGATTGGAAGTCTGAGCTCAACAATTTATTTTTTTTCCAGCTAGCCCATAACTAAAGATGAGGTGACTGAGTTATGAAAAACAATTTGCCTAGTAATCATAGGCTCCTTTCTATTTGTAGAGCATTTACAAACAGATTGGAAGTTTGCTTCCCTTCCTTCCCCTTCCATCCCCTTTAACCTTTGTATTTATGGCTTTGGCCAACACTTGTGCACATACAACCCTGCTCTGTGTGTTGACTGTGAAAAATGTGCTTCGTCTGCATTCAGTGCCCAGAACTTAGACTGTGACCAGAGCCATGAGTGCGCTGTGTCTCATTCTGAGCTGGGTGGACCTAACATGGCAACAAGGGAGGCTGGAAGAGACCACATAGGGGTTTTGGATCTTTAGGGAAAGGTAGCAGATAATTCGCAGTACAGATATATATTTTTTTCCCATTTATTTTTTGAAGGAAAATTAAACATTTTCTTTTCTTGGACCACACAGACATTGTCTAAGGCACTGTTCCTAAAAAAATTAAACAACTATAAAATTTATTGGCTTGATACAGTGCTCAAGCCTAACTTTCCTTTGTCACATTAATACACAGTAAGTATGCATGCCTGTGTGCTCTCAGTATTAAGTGTACAGGATACTGTCAGGCCTCACCTGTTTAATTGACTCTGAGCCAGGTTCTGTTGAAAGTTTTGAGGATGCTGTTCCCCTACAGTGCAAAGCAGTGCACAGTCACATACAACGTTACTGATGCATTGCTGTCATGGTATTTGCTGGCGACAAGTACTTGTGCCTGAATGTCTAGATAGCAGTCAGATTATTGTCAAAATTATTTAACAGCTTCTCTGTGTGAGTTTCATGAGGGAGCTGGCAATATTGTAATCTTACTGTAGCAGGTTTTGTGCTGGCTCATGCACAGCATCAAAGTCTGTCATCTTGCCTATTGATTTTTTTCTTTTTGTTGTAAGAAAGCCTCACTGCTGCTGGGTCTTCTGGTTTGATGACGTTGCATTAGTCTTTCCTTGCTTTCAGCTAAACTTAGCATAAAGTGAGGTCTGTGATGTAAACTTCAAATATGGCAAATTTGGCAAATATGGCGAATGGTTTGACGGGCATCTATTTTGCGGTCGCTGTTTGAAATGTGCTGTCAAAAGGCTCCATTTTTGCTGCTCTGCTTTACCTCTTTAAAGCTGGCACTGACCTCACGCTTCGGTTTTCAACCACAATGACACAGAATTGCTGCTCATTAGAAACAAATTGATATAGCTACTTGGCAGGAAAGAATCTGGGCTTCATTTGTAAAGATGACTTTAAAAGCATGAGCTGGAAAAGCCCAGTAGAAATTTCTGCAGCTGGATCCATTCCTGGTGGAATTCCACAGATTTCCATGATGTTCTGCCATTGAGTAATTGGACTTTCAGCTGCAACGTATCTATCACGGTGACATGCATTATGTCTGTGCAAAGTAAGTGTACAGGTACTGGGCGGGAAGATGAATTAATTAAAGTTCAAGAGCAACAGGAACGACCTTGAACATTTATCATTCATTTCTTCTGAGGAACTGGTTGGATTCAAAATACTTAGTGTCTCTTAGGGCACAACTAGTAAGATCAGCAAATTGAAGAACTTTTAGGGGTGTGTTTTTGTAGTTTTTCTTTTTTCTTTAAAAATGCAAGGATGATGACTAAAACTTGCTATTGTTATCACTAGTTCAATAGAGCAAGTGAGACCCCTCAACTGTCATTAGTGTTTATGATGCCCAGCACTAGGCAGAGCTGGATCCTAGGATCGCATGTTTTAACAGGAAAAGAAAAAGGGTTGAAAATACAAAAATACAGCCACAGTAAGCTGGCTGCATTGTATCTTCATATTATTTTCTATTACTTTTTTATGACTGACTATGTAGCTTAATATATCATGATTTTGTATTTTGAAATGTGTTCCAGAAATATGTGGAGTTTCAAGTCTGGCTGAGTGAATGTTGCTGTTGGAACCTTACCTTAGACTTGCTCAAGCATTTTATTATATTTAACAGCATTACCTTAGCTTTTTAATTCAGAACCTGAGAGATGCAGAGGAAGAGCGTGAATAGAGTGATAAAACATTCACGAAACCTACTTGGACACAAATAAGTTCAGACAACACGTTGCTGAAACATTGTGTGTGAGCACGAAGGCCAACAGGGGTGGTGCAAGGGTAGGACAAGAGGGGAGCACCAAATGAGGGCTGGGAGCAGAGTAGCAGAAGTCAAGGAGGCAGAGAGGTGCAGATACTCCCCATCCTTACTTGTTGCTGGCCCTGATCAGCTCCTTGGCTGGAGGAGGAAGCTCTTCCGTAGTTGTGGCATCTTCTTCTGCCTGTGTGATATTCTTCCCTGTGCTCTGATTTCTCTCTAATAGAAATCCATGTGAGAATTGTCATTGACATTTATAGGGCAAGAGGAAATACACTCTCTTCTTTAATATGCCTTGATCATCTGAGCTGGATTTAACCTGTTTCTTAGCGATGCTTTTCTGCTCTTTCCTATTATTAAGAAACAAATAGCAACTGACTGGAAGGTGTTGGCATGGGCCCTGCTTTTCTGCTCTTTGAGATTTCAGTGAGAGATGAAGCTGGCCAACAGCTGGGCCATTGCCACAAGTTTCAACAGCTGGGCCACAGATTTGGAACAAAGCATGCAGGAGGAATAAATGCATGATGTGGGCATGCTTGTGATTAGATTAACCTGATGAAGCTGAAGACCTTCACTGGTAGAAGCAAGTAAAAAACAAGGGTAAATATTGAATTATAAACCATGAACCTACTTCCCAGTGTCTGAATGCAGAGGAAAAATGAATGCAAGTCAGATTTCCTTTTTGGACTAAGCATTTTTACAAACTGTTTTGTGGACTATAAAATCCCTTCAATTTCAATGTGCTTTGTTCTTCGAGATAGAAGTCTCCTCGTCACTACCTGCGATATCTTCACTTATGATTAAGCAGGAGTAAAGGGCAATGCAGTTTTCAGCTGCCCTTTGTATCTGCAGCAAAGGCTAAGTATTTCCTTAGTGATAATGATATGGGCAAAAATAATTTGTTTCCCACCGGTAAGCATTGCAAGAGTAAAAGAAATTCTGCCTTTATGTGTGTGTGCACAAAGCTATGAGGGGATGAAGTAGCCTGTATTGCCATAATCTGAGATCACACCAGTTTCCAACGTGCAGGGTAAGCTCACTGATCTTTCGTAGCATATATTAGCTGAATTTGGCCTGTGAGGGTGGAATCCAGTCCTGATTGAAGTCTCTGGGAAGTCTGCCAGGGATTCCAACAGGACCAGGATTTCAACTCTAGTCTGTGTATGAATAATATTTCAGTATCTTCTGATCTTTGGGGACAACATATTTGAAATACTTCAGAGGACACTTGAAGGGGAGAGTCAAGGGTCAATCCTTCTAACATGAGAACCAGCGGCTGTGCCAGCAGCTTCCAGCTATGTCTTGTTTCTTCTTTTGTCTCCTAATGGGAAATGATAGACAAATGTCACTGAGATCAGGGGTGGGACCAGTATATGCAAATCCAAATGTCAAGAGAAAGCTCTGCCTGGCCCTTATGTCAATGTGCAGTAGGAGAAAGATGAGGAAGGAAGTGGGAGGAGTGGAAATGGCATACCCACACTCAGCCTGTCCAAGAGAATAGAGACAAATGGGACTTTCCATTGCAACTGACTGGCTCTGAGATGATAGGTCCCACTGCTGCATGCTTAGAAATGTATTGCAGTGATAGCAGCAGCACACTAGATAATTGCTAACACCTCTGGGATGGTGCAGCTCTGTAATACTCCTTCCCCAGTGCTAAATTAGATCATGGATATGAGAGGTGGACCTGAGCAGGTATTTAAAGCCATGGATCTTTTAATTTCAGACCCAAGGAGTGAACTCTGTGGCAGGGACAATGCCCTACAAAAAACTCCCTGTCAACACTTTCATGGGGTTCACCTGGCAGCAGCAGGAGCTGACACTGGGCCTGGCACCTGCAAGGACACGTGTGGCACTCACTGTGGTAACCTATGCTGTAGCCACAGTGGGTGGAACCTGTTCAGCATGTATTTGAATCGAGGGCCTGGACCATGGTGTGGTCCTGTGGCCATCAGTAGTCTGCAGAACACCGCCTGGGAATCTCTAATCTACATAATCACTACATAGCTTCCAAAGTGAGATTTTCTGATGCTAAATGAAAATGCACTTGGTTGGTTTGCCAATGATGAATCTTCCTTGGAAGCCTTAAGAAGTGTGGTCAGATGAAACAAGGCACAGGCTATATTGGAATAAAACTGTGTATTCCCATGAGCTAATGGGTTTATTTTGATTTGAGTCCCAAATCAGCTATTCTGTTTGGGAAGGAATAAAGCCGCTTGATACGGGTGCATATATGTGTGTGTATATATATGTAAAAGAGTTCTGCAGCGAACATGAATACTTGTCCAAGTTTACAGTAACAATTGCAGATGTGGTTTTACATGAAAGGAACATTACAATCAAATTTACAGAGGAAAGAAGGGACTCTTTAAATGTATGCTTTACTATTAATATATATCCAACATTTCAGTTGAATGAAAGAGCATGCATGAGGTGTTACAAAGGACAAATAGATCCATTGAAGTCCACCTGTTGACTTCACAGTCAAAGTTGCACCTGTTTCTAAAAGACCTGAGTGGCACTGAATGCTTCTAATGCAGAATTAAAAGAGGAGCGGGGAAAATAATTTCCAAACATTTTCTGAAAAATGTTCATAGAAAACAGATTTATTTGTTTTGATTGAAGATAGATTAAGGAACTGTAATTCCCCCAGATACTGCGGTAGAATGCTTTTCATACCTGCATTTCATGGGTGCCAGATTAAACAAGTCACACTTAGACAACAAGTGTTGCTTACTGAGTTGCTCTCAGCTGCAAAAGGAGCAATGAAGAGGCTCTGGTTTCACTTCTGAGGTGGAAGAGATATGTAGAAAGGGCAATGGTAGTCCTAGGGATACAGCAGATGTCATGGTATGTAGCCAGCTGGAGCCAAATATTCTATGTTCTTCTCACTGACCTGCCCTTTACTGACATTTAAAAGGTCCACAACTCCACACCAGGGCATTGGGACAAATGAAGTGGAGAAAGATGGGAAAATGGTACCTTTGGATTAATGGGGTACAACTCACAAATCTGCTGGAAGTCTCAATTCATGTCAAGTTTTAATGAGAGATTTGATCTTTTTTTTTTTGGTGGGGGTACTAGAAAAAAAAAAAGAGGACAGTGACAGAATAGCTAAGGTCTTGTGTCACTGTTTCATGCTGTAATGAGGACAGGTCAGAAGTTGGAAGTTCACCTGGATGCATGTAGAAAACCTTTGTGTAGTTGGATTTCAAAGTCTTCCCTTTGCTACTCCTCTGTAAGAAAGGTTCCAAAAGGATTTCCCTTTATCACCTTTTTTCAGCCCTTCTCTGCAGCAGTCATTTCTACTTGTAGGATACGGCTTTTTCAGTGTTGATGTTACAGTTACATCTAGTGGCTGGGACTGAACACGGGGCCTGGTTATGCTTTAGCCTTCTGCAAATGCACAGAGGGAAGAATTTGCAATTGGTGGAGATAATGTAAGGACTAAGAGGCACAGAATTGACTAAGGCTCAGTCCCTAAGGCCACAAAGTAAATCAAAGGTAGAACCAAACAGGAGTATCGCCGGTTGCTGGGTTCACCCTGAATGCTAGGCACTGGGTCATGATATCTCATTGGCCTCCTTGTTCAGCACTGTTCTGCACTGAAGTTCTCCTGGAAATCCTGAAGGCATTTCTCTTGGCACTGTTCCTGCCTCCTGCTGCTTGGGATGTGGAAGGGAGGAAAGGAGGGTGGGAGATGCTAGGAACTGATCATGATTTCCTTTATGGAGAAACTCAGTATTGTCTTTTTTACTACTCCAGTCCTTTTCTGTCCTTCCTATGGGTCTTAAATTTTCTACCAGGTGCCACAGAAACCAAAGGCCAAATCTCCTTGCTCCTCTTCAGGTGAATGAAGCCATGTTCTGCCCTCATTCTTTAATGAAGAATAGGCCAAACTGCTGAGAGTGGGTCTTGTAAGAGCTCTGATCCATGCTCTCTTCCATGGGCAGTCATTGCAGCTTGTAATCTGCCTAGCAGCTGTCTGCATGAAGCTTGTCCTGGGTAGATGTAGTGCTTAGGGTCATAGTTTAGTGGTTTTGGCAGTGTTAGGTTCATGGTTGGACTCGATGATCTTAAAGGTCCTTTCCAACCTAGACAATTCTATGATTCACAACACTGGAGCAGTGAGCAATCCCCTGTTAAGGGAACAGGCATGACTTTCAGGCTCTTTGGAACTGAAGGTCACCAGGAGGAAATCTGCAATTGTTTCACTGTACTGGGAGGGAAGCGAGATGGCATGGGCTTGCACAATGCTGTCACCAGCTGTGGCCGGCACAGAGCTCTGTGGAATACACAGCCGTGCTATATTAGGGAATATGCTCTGGCTTGGAGTTTCTTGGCTCAACTAGGTTGAGGCTCGTGCAGAGGCTCGGCATAAACATGGCAGTCTGTGAGCTCATTCAGTGTAATGGAAAGGTGGCTTGTAGGTCTTGAAAGAAAGACATTTCTGTTTGTTAAAGACCTGAGTAGAAGTTTGCATTTTCACTTGCTTTTTACCAGTCTAGCTCGTCTGTTTGTAAGACTCCTGTATGCTGAGTTGTCTCTGAAATCAGTGCTCGGAACAGGGTGAGGACAGTATTACATCTGAGCCAGAGCAAGAGGTTATTTTGCTCTCCACACTGGAATTATACAGATATGTGGTTGTGTGTGTATTTCTATCTAGCCAATTTATTGTTTGTTTTGAAAGAGCATATTCTTGTTAATTTGTTTTAAAATATTTTGTCATGTATTTACAATTACTGTGCATTCCTCTGATTTTCCACCTTGACGAAAGCTGAAAGAAGACAAAATTTCAAACTGTCTTACAGGGTGAGACATAAAGAGGAGTGGGATTTGCGTGCGTGTGTTTTGTACCAGGAGGGCTTAAATGTGGCTGTCCTTGAAAGAAGCACTGTTTAGCAAGACAATGAAAAACTCAACAAATTTTAGCAATAAACCACAGTCAACTGATGATCAAAGGCATTATGTGAAGTGCAGAGATGAAAAGGAGAGAGAGAATGGTACTGCTTTTTAAATGAAGAATGTTTTTGCAAGGAGATAGTATTTGCAGGGCACATCGTTTGTTGTAGTTCTGGTTCAAGTAATGTGGCAACACTGGTAAATGTTGGAGGTAAGTTATTTTGCTTATCAATCTTCTCTTTGTCTTTCTTAGCATTTCTTCAGGAAGACCACAGGGTTTTATCAGACATCCTGTGATCTAAAGGTTCAGTCTCGGGATCAAAAGAGATAGGGACCTTGAAAAGACCCTTGTATGTGAGGCTGTGCAAAATCTGAGGTCTTGAGCAAGAATTATCTTCAGTAGTTTTGGAGAGGTATTTAAAAAAAACCCCAACAAAACCAAGGTCAAAGATCTTTGTAATATTCTTCCGTAGATCTTTCTTCAGATTCTGGTATTGGAAAACTCCTTCGAGTTCACTTCAGATTCTTTCAGTATTGTTTCAGTTGTGTAAAGGTTGAGAAGATGCTGAGCATCTTCTTTTGAGGTAGAAGCAACAAAATTATAATTTTTGTGGTGTACCCTTTCACAGTGCAAGAGTAACCTGTATTCCAGTAACTTGCCTACGTGTGTGTATGTCAGGGGAATGGAACTGGTGAGATAGTTTCAGGTATCTACTTCTATTTGCTAATATATTTATATATGCTTCTGCTTCTTTAGAATTTATTGATGACTTCTAGTTGAATTAGGTGAAAAGCATACCTGGAAATAATTCAGAGGAAAAAAAAAGGGATATCAAAACATTTTCATCATCCAACCCCCAAATTTTTATATTTACAATAAAACCAAAGAACTTTTTCTGACACCAAATTATTAAAAATATGTAACAGGAAAAGGAAAAAAAGCGGCACTCAAAGAGTAAAAAAAAAAATAAAATTCTTTGCACAACTGGGAAGGTCACACAAAGAGACATTTTCACATTTGGCTCTGAAAGCAGGCCCTGGAGTGGAGCTGGGTGGAGTGTTACATTTTGTCCCTGGATGTTTTCACTCAAGAACAATTTTTTTAAAAAAGAAGCATCAAAATGTGCATCCTTCCAAAAAAGGTTTGTAGAAAACTCTTCAAATAATTGGTACATTCCTCTATAAGCAAAGTAATTTTTTAATCTCCTGACAGTCAAGGACACTCTGAGAAACTCTGACTTTATACTCTCTTTTTGTGGAATAGGAAATACTTTTAGAGAGAATGATGAAGTTATAGCCTAGTAGTTTTCAGAGGCTGAAAGATAACACAGCATTTTGTGGAAGACAGTGAGCAACACTGAGTAGTTGACTTCTTCAAGCAGACCTTCTAGCTGATGACTCGTTTTCTTGTGCTGATATGGTTTTGCTATCTAAAGGTCGTACTCTTGACATGGCCTCCATTTCCCAAGTGCCTTCCTCATTTTTAAGAAAAGGATTTGGCTTTCAAGTCATCTAAATGCCATGAAGTGGCTGGACCTCAGTCCTTTGAGAGGAGACACTGTACTCTAATAAACCCCACACATCCTCCCAAGACATCCATCTATCTGATCTTCATCGAACAACAGAAAAGCACCCTGGACTTGGAGAAAGGCTTGTTGCATCACAGAACTTCTCCCGACCGTTGCACAACCTCCCCTATACTCCTGGGAAGGAAAGAGGGGAGGTAGAACAGAAATAGTTCTGTGGTGTTATTATTATCCTCTTCAGCTTTCCTCATGAGGAAGAGATCTTGAGCTTTTGGAGATGAGAGGCAATGCTGAGGACCATGTAGGAAGGGGAAAAGGTGGAGGTATTGGCTGGGACATTTGGAGGGGGGATGGGGGAAATGTGAGTGCACAGAATCTGGAGCTGGGGGGAGGGAAGCAGTGTACATTAGTCAGGAGATACTGGGGAGAGGGATGTATCTGACTGGGTAGAAAGTGTTGAAGATTCAAATAAATCAGATGTCATCCACGGGGACCTCCTTTGTGGAGGTCAAATGGTGAAAAAGACTTTGGGATTCTCAGTTCTAGCACATGAGGTGTCAGGCTAACAGTCAGCTCTTTATATTTTAAATCCCTGACAGTGACTCTGCTCTGCAGACTAAATGCTGCTGCCTGGTGCAGTCTTAGTTCGTGTGGACGTGGTCATCTGCCCTCTCTGCACAGAAACCCAGCATGCTGCTTCCAACTTGCTCTCTGTAGTGTAGCCGTTCCTCCTTTGATCCTCCTCTCCCAGCCAGGGGGAACCACATCAGTTCCTGCAACTCTACAGGCCCGCTAGCAAAGGAACCGAGGCGGGATTTAGCTGCACACGTAGGCTGAGATGAAAACACTTCTCTGGAGAAAACGGCAGATTTGCTGTTCTGTGTTCTTCAGGGGGTACAGGGTGGTGAGAGTAAACAAACAGCAGATTTGAAAAAACGTCTTGTTACGACTTGCTTTTTATATATACTGTCTAATTGTGCATTTAAAAAAAAAAAAAAAAGAGTAGCAGCAGCAATTGTAAAGTCATTATCAGATTTGCAAAGTTAACATTCCCTTTGAACCTCCACAAAACAACCCCAGCCAGCCAAACACGAAGAAAGTCACAACAACAACAACAAAATTTTAAATCCCCCAATCCAGGAACACATTAGAAAGAAAAACACCCCTAGGAAAAGTAAACTAATAAAATAACCTTCACAAAACCCCTGCCCTCAGCAACGTTTTAATCCAAAAAAGGGGGTAGAAAAAGCCACGGATTCCCTTAAGTTACGAGAGGCTTTGCTATTGCCAGTGATTTTTATGGGAAGGGCGCTTGGACGCGGCACCGGCGGGCAGGAATATAAAAGCCGCGAGACAGATCTACATCTGCAGCCGGAGCGCTCCAAAATAATTTACAAATGCACCTTGGCTTTGTTTCCTTTCAACGGCAAGCGGTTCATACGCCACCTTTGAAAATTTCAGTCTGCACGCTGGCTTTCTCCACGGCGTAAATGGCCGGTCTTGCACTACCGGGCTGGAAAATGGTTTTTTTTGTTGGTTTTTTTTTTTTTTTTTTG
>JAOXJK010000001.1:67977927-67999873 GCA_025774025.1 Xenus cinereus
AGCCTTCTCTTCTCCAGGCTAAAGAGTCCCAGCTCTCTCAGCCTTTCTTCATAAGGGAGATGCTCCAATCCTTGAATTTTTATCAAGTGAAGTTTTATCAAGTGAATCGTGTGGTCGGTCCTAAAGAGCAGCACGGAGGCTGAAAATGTTCCATCGGCTCTGAGCACTGGTACCTGCTTATTAGGCACCACGGCATTTTCCTGCCAGTCCCATCACGGGGCTGTAGCCGTGCTATGGGAAAACCATTGCTGGTTGTAAGCATTTCCAACAGGAGTCGAACAGGCAAATGATTACGTGTAGGCTGTAACGTGTTTTCTAGGTCTCCCAGACACTGTTTAGGCTTCTTTTGAGTTGAACAGTAAACCCAGAAGTGCAAGCAGCCATATCAAACTGCAGTATTTGTAACTCAGCCAGCTTCAGTGACGCATTTTGCCATTTCCTGGGATAAAAGCACACGGAAAGCCTGTCTTCCCAGCCTGACGCCTATGCCCAAAAGAGATTGAGGGTTGAAGATGCCTTGTTGCAGCATGGACTCGTGTACCACATGCCTGAGAGGAGGGAGTGACTTGACCTTATGGTGTCTTTCCTAGGGGCCAGAGGCCGTGTGAGGAGCGGTCAGGATACATGTGCTGTCAGCTTCCCAAGCGTCAGTCATGCTGTAGCCACTCATGTCCAGCCACTGATGTCTAATATTTGGACGTGCTTAGTGTGAGTTCGATCCTTGAAGGCTGATGTTAGGTTTTGTGGTTTTAGGGTGTTTTTTTCCTATTAGAAAGCTACTGGAAATGCTGCTTTGTTGTGCTGTGCAGCCTTGGCATTCTGGGTTGATATGTTTAGGACTGATCCCAAGGAGTGGCTGGTTCTGTCTTTTAAAGACCAACAGTGCTTTTCACCTCTGGTATGTGCTTTGGCTAGTAGTTCATGCTGTGGCAACAGAGATTTAGACCGCCACCAACTCAGAAAGCTAGTGGTTAATTTGGCATTTTAAGCTTTTACCATATCAAGGTATCTCATATGTGCTGGATTCCCCCCACGGGCTTGATGTACCCACCCAGAAATTTTCTCCAGCCAGAATTTTTTTGACTATTTTTATTTCTTTGGGATCTCTGGAGGCCTATTGACATGTTTGGAGTAGCAGTGCAGACCTGTCTAGGGGGCATGTGGCCAACAGCAGGCATACGGGGCTTTGTCCAGCTTTCTCCCGGGCTGTCAGATTTATTGCACGCTCTCAGGCTGGCAGGAACCCAGCAGCTCTTGTACCTCATGGGGGGAACAAGGATTTCCAAGCATAGGCTGGGAAACCCAGGACAAAGTGTGGCAGTGTTAACTGTGCCTGTCTGCTAGCATTTTCCATGTGATTCGTACTGATCGGGTGCAAGGTCAGGGAAAATAAGACCCTACCAGCCATTTGGGTGATGGGATGTGCTACGTCTCTAACTGCTCTGTGGCAAAGCCAAGGCTTTATCCTGCTCCTCAGAGGCGGAGGAAGTCCTGCACCTCGGATGGTGGCTGTATGAAGCCCGGAGGTCCTGGTCCAGAGCTGGCTGAAGTCAGTGGGAAGCTTTCCGCCGATTTCAGTGAGCTTTGGATTAAGCCCTACCTGAGTTATTCCAGCCAGATGATTTATGAGACAGTCTCAGTGGCAGCCTTGAAAGAGCTGGATGAACGCTTTGCCTTCCCAGCCACAGGGTACATACTGTGCTGGAGTATTGGGGCCATCACAGAAATGGGCTGCACTTAACTGACAGGAAAAATCCCATACGTAATTGAAGCACAGGGGATTGACTTCTTTCAACAAGGGAAAAAACAAATGCCACCTGCTGCTTTGTGCATCTTCCTAGGCAGTAAGAGATGTTCTCTTGAACAAATCCATCAGGTTTTGTCATTTTGGTGTTGTAACTGACACTGGAAGAATTTAGCCTGGGGCTAGGTAGAGTGTGTGTGTCTGGAGGGGTGGTGCTTTGTGAATATCCTGCTGATGCACTTTGGTCTGTCACAGCTGCATGCAGCTGCAGTGAAAAACTGAGGTGAAATTCTTCTTGAAGTGACAATAGACCTACTTCTGTGACTTCAGCATAACTGAGAGCAAAAATTGGCCCCTTGAACTCTCTAAAGAATAGCTCTCAGGGTAATCTATTTAGCACTGCAGCTACAATTTTACGACTAGCTGACTTGCCATTGCCCCAGCAATGTATTTTCACCTCTCCCTGGTGTTGGGGCTCTTTTAAAAATTATACTAGGAAGCTGATCCAATTTACTTAATTGCCATACCATCACTACCGCAGACTTTGGGAAGGTCTTAGAGTCATGGTCAGACTGGTGTCCATTCAGCTGAAGCTTAACTTCGAATCTGAACCACAGCTTTTCCCTGTGCAACGCTCTTCTCTAAGGGATTGCAGTTCATTTCACAGGGAAGGAGAGGTGTTGGTCATCCTGTTCTGAAAATACAGCAAAGAAGTGGCAATGTAGCACCGAGTCACTAAAAAGACTCGTTAAAACTACCATATTACCATGTGGGCTGCATAGGATCTCCTGACAGGGGCCACAGATGTCCTGAGTAAAGGGCTCATCTCCTAATAGACCAATAAGATATTACTAAACATACCCTAAAAGGGTAAGTGGGTAAGGCATACAGAAAAACTGCCATTAAGCTTTATGATTCCTGGTAGCATTAATGACTAAAGATAGTAGGTCAAGATTCTTTCTTAAAAAAGTATTCATCCACCAATTCAATCACAGATGCTTTCCAGCCTCTCATTTAAACAGTTTTATAAGGCAATGTGGTTCATGTTCATGGATGTAGGTTGGGGAATGCTCATTCCAGCTTGCAGGTTGGGGGTGGCAGCAGTCTGCAGCAGGTGGAAAGTCTTCTGGGGTGGTAACTTGCTCAATGCAACTTCAGTTAAAAGAGGACACATAGTTAATCCCAAAACTTACCTTGGCCAAACTGAAAGAGAAGTCAAGCGAATTTCAGTCCAGACCTGTGAAGGTAAGTACAGAACCAGCAAGGCGTTTAACATGCCATTTGTTGTGCTAGTCCTCCTGTTGGGGCTGGTATAGCTCAGAGAAACATACAAAGGGCTGATTCTCCAAGTTAAGATGATAAAAACAGTGTGATCAGACAGGATATGTCTTTGCAGGACTTAATGAGAAGCCTTTTTGCTTATCTTCTGGGTGAGTAAAACAGGACTCATATGTTGCCACAGCGCCTTTATGTTTCTGGAGAGCAAGGAAGGGTCACCCTTGTCAGCTGCAGAAAGTGGACAATTTCCATTCTGCTGTCCAGGACAGTGAGGGTGAGTGTTCATGTTAGGTCAACATGGAATGACTACAAATAGCTTTTGAAATTGCTTCTCATTCCTGCACTGGAGTTATCTCTGGTATAGAGTGTACATTAGTGACAAATGTTAAACAGTGTTGAGAGTTTAGGAATGAACATAGATGGTTCCTTTTTAGTTATCTCCTAGTTCTTGAAACACTAGGACTTGACCATGTCTTGTTCCCAAATGTCTGGTTACCTTTTTGTAAAGAATTTTCAGACACCATGCTTTGATTCAGGCTTGTGTAATGGAATGAAGAATATGATCTTAATACAAGTTTTCACAGAGTGTTTGTTTAAATATAAGAGAAACTGGCTGTTTATGCCTAACATGATGTTTCCCAATGTTTGTGATTTATTTCAGAACAGTACTTCCAAAAATGTTCAGCCTCTGTCCTTTTGAGGGCTGTGCTTTTGTCTGGTCCAAGCCTCTTTTGCTTCTAAAACAAGAGCTACAGTGGTTTATCTCTCCATGAACTTCATATATCCTGAAGTTCTAAATACTTTGAGGGTTTCTGCTTATCTTTCCACCAAATGTTCACCTTCTGGTAGAGCTGAGACATGACATCTTCTGCCCAGGAGTAAAATATTAAGACAATGAATGAATAAGATTAGAAGTGCATGAGGGTTGAGAACAAATTGAGGCAAAGTGCTCCAGCTGTTAACCTGTCTTCACAACTACCTTGAATTCCAGGACTGACAGGACATATTTGCATTATTGAGGTGAGTTCGACCCTTCACATTGCACTGATCACTGTTTCTACAGTTCTTGGAGCTCATTCTTAACTCAGAAAAGCATGACTCGGTGGCTCATTAAAGTACACCTTACGGCTGTACCTCAAGTGAGGGTGGATAGTATACAAATCTTTGCGATTGGAGCATTTCGGATGCTGCGTTGGAAATAACCAAACGTATGCAAAGCTGAGTAGAACCTTACCACTTAATTTTACAGCCATTGTGTGCTTTGCAGGTTATATTTTCTTTAGAGTCCTAACGGAGAGATGTTTTAGAAAAGAAGCTTTGTTCTTCCAAATAGCTAGACATACAGAATATAAGCTTTACTGAGCTAACCCCACTATAGTTCCTAAACAGACAACAAAACAGATCCTTAGTATTTCAGATATTAATCCCATGTATATGTTAATATCATTCTGTAATCTCTGTACTACATCTAATATACTACCCAAGTATTGAGGAGAGCCCAAATCCAGCACTCAGACAGCTGGCAAAATGCCCCGTCTTTCACTTCTTTCAACAAAGTGGCAGGTTTTCTTTGGAAGCACCATGGAGTTTGGCAAATTCTTGGGTGAAAAGTGCCCCCTTCAAGCCTATAACCAGGTAACCCACCTACCATCAAAGGGGAGTCTGCCCTTCTGTTTTCTACTGTATTTTTATTAGCTTTAACTAATTTAAATCTTATTTAAATGTCTAATAAATATAAGCATTGAGCCACAGCTTTTGGTGACAATTTTAGCGTGCATATTTAAAAGGACACCACATGAGGAGTAATACAACCTGGTATTTTTATCAAGATTTTCAGAATTAGACTGAAGCATAGGCACTGCACAAAGAAAGTCTTGAGGCTGAAGGAGTGTAGCCGGTATAGTATAAATGTGTCAATGGCTTTAATATCTTATGGGCAAATTGGCAATATGCAATCAATTAAGCTAGGCTAGCCTGCAGTGCTCTTGCAGCTCTGTGCATCTGTCATTGTACCTTCAAACGGTGTAAATCATATCTGCCATCAGAATTTTCTCATACGTAAGACTTCAGAATCTTGAAATGCAAAAACCTGCATTAACTGAACATTGGCCTAAGGTCTGTGATGGCACAGAGCCTTCAAACATCCTCTACCAGCCACAGCAGAGCAGTGGGGTGCTTGTGACCATAGATATGTATGTCCCCTAGAGGCACACATGACACCTCAGTTTCCCCCACAGCATTTTCTGTCCCTTGGCAAGGAGTACATCAGCCCTTTGTGTAGCTTATTACCTTCAGTTAACTCAGTGTGGCAGAGACCAAAGACACTGTCCTAAAACAGCCCTGAATGAGCTTCAGTTCTTGGTTCTTGGGTATAATTTTGTAAAATTAATTTTTTTTTTTTGGCAGGGCAATCCCCCACCTTCATTGATCTGGAGAGCCAGGGTCAGTTGGCAGAAAAACCTGCACGAACCATTGCTAAATCCTATTAGATTCCTAACCCAGTCTCTCTTCGTAAATAAAACCAATTGATGTGTATTTCCTTTTAGACAGTAAGTGTGTGATTGAGCTCTCAGCTGCTCACTTCCCACATGCCTGATATCCACAGCTAGCACAAGATGCAGGGTTAATTTACTTCATTGTATAAAGCCTTCTCAGGCCATAGGATGTGCATACCTCATCACACAAATGTATATGCTTACAAAGGAGTTGGCTAAAAATTCTACATTGAACCACCTTGTCTTGATTAAAAAAAAGACCTTATTTAGTTTAAAGAAAAGAAAAAAGAATACTGCATTGTGCCCATAACAAAAGAAGCTGATGGTTCAGTATCCTTGTATCTCCAGAAATGTTCAAAAAAATATTTTCAGGCAAATACATTGTGCGTTGGTATGTTCACCTGCAATACTACATCCTGTAGCCTGCGTGTACTTGTTGCAAGTGGCTGATGGCATACACCCTGGTGGTCCAGCCTGCCTGCTGAGATGGGGACATAAGGGGTTTTGATGATTTTTCAGGCGGAGGGTCACCAAGCGCTGCTCAGACAGTTGGTTACTTCTCGCAACCCCTGCCATGCAGGCTGATTGCTAGGGCAGCCCTCCTTGCTGTTGCCGAAGAGGAAGCAAAATGAGTAGGGCTGCCCTAGTAATGCCCTGTGCTGCCCTAGAGTAACAGAAAAGCAGCACTAAACCTGCAAATTTCCAGACTTGGGAAGTGATCTCTTAGCTGTTACATTGCGATGCCTTCTTTTTAATGAATAAGGACATTGTTGAACTCGTTGCTTAATTGTGTCACTATTCTTCAGGGCATTCTGGGCTCAGAATGATAAAAGTTATTAAGCATGATAGAAACTGCAGTTACCCAACAGTGAGATTCTTCAAGGAGTGACATGAAAATGAGTTTAGCCAGTGGATTTCTAGATGCATCTGCTTCTCAGTGTGAGTTTGCATTTCACTAACATCTTTATGATCTAATATCTGAAATTAAACCAGATAATCAGAAGATTAGATTTTCCTTTAAAAAGCCGAGGCCAATTTGTTTGCAGGGATAATAAATTAAATGAAGTAAAATGCTAATAAGTTTTACACACAAATAAGCATAGTATGTAAACACTATCAAATTGCTGGCAGCCTGGGCAAAGTTACCCTTTCACAGCTCAGTTCAAAGAACTGTAGAGAAAAAATGTGATTTGCAAATAAAACTCCAAACTGATTTCAACTTGCAGAAGCATCTCATTTGGTCAATTAGCTCCTGCATTTTTTGGCTTTGTGTCTTTAAACAAAGCTTTAATTACTGAAGATAAATGTTTCTAAGCAGCTTTATTTCTCTCATCATAACCTAGTTATTAGCTTGCAGTAAACAAAGTAAATCCCTCTTGCCAGCAGATTGTCCGTGTGATCAAGGTCTTTCATAGAATGGAGACATCAGGTGGCTGTGCTTCTTGGGCAACATAATTCATCAGCGCACAGCTCAAGAAATATTCCTGCCCAGACATAAAGTCAGTAGGCAACTGGTCCCTAGAAAAGTCGTCTGGTGACAGCCCAGTCCCTGTGGATGATGCCATGCAGCATGACCAGAGAGTCAGGTTAACAGAAGTGATACAGCTATAGACTAGAAGGAGCAGTAGTTGTGTCAGTCTTGCAGCTGAGCTCTTCTCTTAAGTGCAACAAGGGTGATAGGAAGTGGAAAAGTAAGCAGGATGCTTTTCTTTTCGTTTATTGGATAGTATAAACCAGTGGGTAGTGTATCCGACAGTTAAAGGTTAGCCTCATGTTGGTTGACATTAAGAAAATGTAAATAGATGTTGTTTTTCTCCCCTTTATGTCAAAATCTGCTGGTTGGACTAAGTAAACTTGCTTATTAATAGTCTTTGCTGGATAGTCTGTTGACAAAAGGCCAGTAAGTTTGTCATGCTGACATAAAAAATCAAGGGAAGGCTGTAACTCAGCAACTAGTTGTGACTGTCTTTTTAGCTTTTTTAAAAAAATATTTATTAAGGGTTTTTTTTCTTCCCCAGCAATTGCTGAAAACATGCTTCAGTTTCCTTTAAGTTAGCTTGTGACCCATTTCAATGTGGACATTATTTAAGCCAACAACAAGGACTGCTATAGCAAGAGGTTATCTTCTAGGCAGGCTTTCTTCTTTTGCTGAGGCCATAAGAGAGGTGCTGAGAACTGGTACTCAAAAGCAGGCCTTCTTCAAAGGTTTTCTTAAGTTACTTCTCCATACTAGTGCTTCCCTCTTCCTCCAGCACCAGTTTAAACTGGTGTTTAAACTGATTCATTTGAACAAGTGCCCCCTTCTTTGTGGGCCCTCTTTGTATGACTTAACCTTGATGTATGTCATGCTAAATTTTTAAGTCAATGAAGCGCACAGGGTGGAAAGTAACCAAATTAACCATGACTTAATTTACTGCTTGTCAGCTGAGCCTCTTGTGAGGGAGGTGTCTTAGTGTTAAGCAACGTGGGAGGATAAGCCCGTTTACGTTTGGACTGTGAGGTTTACATAGATTTAACGTACTTGGTGTCAAACCAGGTTTGAGGTGAACTTCTGCAATTTCTGTCTACTGTCAAGGTCTTTGTGACTGCGGTGAGGTGCATTGGTGCTGGACTCCAGGATGAGGATTCTCTGTTGATCTTCACTGTCCACGCAAATCCCACCTCTTCTTAAAGCTGCTTGTTTCTGCTCTTAGCGTGGTTCTGTGGAGAGTTGATTGGCACAGGTGATGATAGGGAAGTTCAGACACTGACCTCCTCCAATCCCTTCATGTTACCACATCGTATGACGTCAGGTACAGATCAGGGGAAGGTTGGTATTAGACGGGTAAATCAGATGTTACACATGTCCACCAGCTGCTGCCGACCCCATGTCAAGAAACAGAGAGCTCAGGGACTTGCTGCAAGGTGCTGTGGAGTCAGCAAATGGCTACAGCTATTCCTAGTCTTGGCAGCTGGATTTCTGCAACAGCTTGGGCTATTAGATGTAGCCGTTTCAAAGGAGTATCCTGCAACGATGAGCAGAGAGAGAGACTAGAAAGAAAAATTTGAGCAACATCACTTTTAAAATGAGAAAGGCACTTCAGAAGTGACTGAGAACATACAGTTACTTGTTCACAAGACATACAGCTTCTTACCACAAGAGGGGCTCCTATGTGTAACAGCTTAATTCCCAGAAATATGTCCTTTTGGGTTGAGGGCAGGGAGGATGCTTTTGTTGAGCAAAATTCCAACAAGCAGACAGTGCTTACAGGAGCAAGCTGGTTTCATTTATAAAATTGCCAGCCCTTTAGTGATAAGGAGAAAATCAGATAATCTGTATCAATCCTGAGTATTTCTGAAAGGCATTGTTATGATACAGTGGTGAGAAAGACATAGGGATGAAGCTGACCCCAGAGCAGAATGTTTTCTAAATATAAAGAATAAAAACGTTTCCATCTGTATTTTTGAGCAGAGAAAAGGAAGAAGGGGCTATAAATGGCTTTTAGTGAAATGGACCTCTTTGTGAAAAAAGAAGAAACCTCATAAATTATTTTGTGACCTTCATTTGAATTCAAAAACTTTTCAGCACAACCCAGCAATCAGATTTTCATAAAAAATATTTACAGTTGGAATGTCAACAACCACAAAAGACTGTTTCCACTCCTACCACTTAGTGCTTGTCATCTTGTGAGAAGACCAGAGCACAGTCAAGACTGGAGAGGAAAGCCCTTCTGATGATCCATATACAGATGATTTTTTGTCCTTGTGCCCCCTCATGAGATGGTTATACCATTCTATTCATATGCCACATCATGTCATCCCTCAAGATGGATGTTCCTCAACATCCACTCTGACTTCCCCCTTTTTCCCAAGCAGAAAAAGTTTATGACTGGATTTAAAGAAAAAAATCATGTGTGTTTCCACAGGAATAGCACGACTTCAGTTTCTTTTGAATAGGTTTCTTTTACTAGCCTGCAACTGCTAAGCTGAACAGTCCTCCTAGTTCATCTTTAGCCTATATAAAACGATGAGCTTTTTTTGGGTTCTGTTGCTCAGAACATTCCCGAGATTCTCCAGCGGCTACTACTTCAGTGTCTTAATAAGGCAGCACCATAGCTGGGAAAGACGAGGAGATGGGTTTTCTAAACACTGGCTACACATGGATTCCTTTTATGGTCCAGCTTGCACAGTGGGGTATTCCTCTGAAGGTCAGTGACACGGATAACAAAGTGCTTCCCACTGCAGCTTACTTTTTGAGCACAGGCATCATGTGTCTGGTGCCACATGTTCAGCCTGCTCTGAGAAGGAGGGGAAAGGAATGGGTAGGGAAATGTAGAAAGAGGAGGGGGGAAAGCAGAGCGTGAAGTGCTGCGTATTCTGTATTGATGCTATCGCTGTGCTCGCTGTGGCTGCATGATGCAGTTGTGAATACCACATAGAGAATATGTGTGCGTGTGCTGGACTGACATTTCGTGAAAAAATGCCAGTAAGAAACTCCACAGTATGGTTTCAGGGTTCAGGTCATCCCACAGCAATACCAAGGGCAAATTTTCATGTCATGCCCATGAATTTGGCTTTTCATTCTCCCAACAAAATGGGATAGAGTGCTAATGACCTTTTCAAACCAGTGAGTTATGATGGCTGGAGGGGTTGTCTGTGCTGGAATGCCACAAGATGAATTTGTTTAAGGAAAAGGTTTAATTCCTCCCTCCCCCCCTTCTCTCTTGTACAAGCTAGTGAGTCTTTTCTCTCATTAGCATGTAATCTTCTTATACCAGAGGGTTGCATAATTTCCTTCAGGGCTATTGTCTTATTTCTCACAAAAATTTTTCATGGAATGGATGAGTCATTTCAATATTCTAAAGAGAAGGAATATATTGGTGATTAATTTAATATGAGACCCCCCCACTAAGTAATGAAAATTTCATCATGCTTTGTTAGGCCTGAATATATGTACAGGATATACATAAATTGAAGAAAATATATCTTCAAGGCCAATTAGAAATGTTTAGGCATAGTCAATGGGTCTGTAATCTAATTTTTCATTTACTGATTATTGTCAGATGGACTAATACAGTACATAATAAACCATGAAGACAATGAAAGACTTTAACTGTGTCACCAGCTCTGACACCGTCTGAGAAAAGAGAAGTGCTTGAAGGTGTTGTTTTGGTGACTCACATCTTAGAAGTCTAACTTTCTTCATCTGTTTCCTTGTTGCTTCGCTGGCTCCATCCTGATTTCACCTATCGTGGTCACATCATGCTTACAATGAGATCCCGATGTTCCGACTTTGATATCATTATAGGTCTTGCATGCTTGTGGTTATGTTGGCTTTGGAGGGAATGTGACTTCTCAGCCTGTCGGCTGCATGGTTTTGCTGGATATAGGATCTGGCTTTGAGGAGATAAATGCATAAATACCCAGACGTGGAGCAAAGATCACAAAACATGTAGTTTGGTTGACAAAAGCTTTAAAACTCTTGTCAATGCTTACAGATAACAGAAGAATTCTGAAATAGATACAATTATTAATGAATATGTTTTAAAGCAGCATAGATCTAGGACAAAAGAGCTAACCACCAGTTGAACTCAGTGGATGCATTCAATGGACTGTATTATACTTTCATAGCTGTTCCATGTTATGTTGCATTCAACGTTTTGCTTTTAGGCATTTCAGTCTGAATCCTGTTTTCAGTGGTTGCGCACGTTTTGCAATTACTCTGGATTTAAGGGATTGGTATAACTGAGAGCAGAGATCATCTGTCCTGTCCTCATTATACTGCTGGAAGAAAATATTGGTAAGATGTCTTGGTGACTATGAATGACTTTTCCGTCACCAACCCGTCTTTCTTTATTTATTGGTTGTTCTTCCCTCAACTTGGGCTGTACCCTGTCATCAGTTTTTAAGCCAAATTCTTTATGGAAGTCAATAGGGAGTCCTGCGCAAAGGGAAATGACATAATGTTGCCCTTTAGTCCTACCTACAGAGAAGCAGACTTGGGAAACATGCACATTTTCCTAATTACCAAGCACTGAATTTACAGCATGTGTTCATTTTCTATCGACATCCGGCAGCTACCCAACATATTGTAAATTGGGCCATTTGTATTCAAGACAATTGTTTTTAATAAAAATATTCTGAATGTTGTCTTTATTTGGATTACATATGGTAAATGTTGAGGTCTTCACTGCTCTGAGCTAAAGAATGTGCCATTTTTATGAGCCACATTGACTGCTCTTAGTTAAAATGTCTCCTTGTCCCACTGGAGTACACAATTTTGTAGGCTGCCACCTTCTACTCAAGCGGTAACTGCATTTTGCTAGAGATGTGTGTCTCTATAGTTTGTAAATCACGTTTAATATGAAAGATGCTTCTGTAAATGTATGCTATTATGATCTGAACTGTCGGCTTTTACAGGGAATGGGTTGCAGGTTCATGGCTTGCTTCTATAGTGCCTTCAAGTTGTCCTTCTGCAAGGCACGATAAACAGAGTTGCAGAAGGAGGTTAAACTGAAGACTTTTTAAACAGGATAATGTCTTTGCGAGTTAGAATTCAGTCTCTTTAAACCTTAAGTACACAATTAGATGAAGTAAGGATATAAGCGTAAGGGCGTAAACATAAAGAAATTTAGACAGAGGAGACTGCCTGAAAGGTAGCTGAAAGTGATTCCTTTTGCTGGGAATAGTAATGCCATTTTAACTTTTTTTACTCCTTCCTTTAGCACTATAGTGCCTCTCTCATAATACGAGCTGCTTTGTACATCCCCATAACCAGAGCACCCAAGATCTTGTTGGTTATTTACTAAATATATCCCTCCATCATCCTTGTAACATGGTAGTGCTCTTCCTTTAACTTTGCTAATAGGGAGTGAAGAGGGACTCAGTGGCACAGCCAAAAATCTATCAGAGGGGATGTACGAATCCTTCTTGCTTGCCTATTTGTTTATTAGATCTTCTCCAAGCTGCAGAATTTGGAAATGACATAGAAATCACCCAGGCCCACAATTTTTAGCATCATCATTTTGGTACGGGCCATTTTTAGAAGGAGAAACCATGAAAAGCAGCTTTCGCAATAGGCTCCAAGAGTCCTCCCTGGTAAGTTTTAAGGCCTTTAGATTGGAGGTCGGCCCACCTCTGTTGATTACGTTTAATAAGAACTCCATGTATATTTCATTGCATGGAAAATTGGATGCGGAGCCCTTGTTTATCTCTGCTGCTCGCTCGCTGTTGACTCTTGGATGTTGATCTGGAGATATTGCAGTGCGTGTGCTGATGATTTCCCCTGGCAAGGGAGGATGATTAGTCTGACAGCCTGATAATACTGGACTTGTTAGCTGTTGGGTGGCTGGCACTGAGATGGCATGAGCTGATTTGCATAGCTTATAGGGTTTTTGCAGAACAGCTCTGTTCTTAACTCAACAAACACTTCCAGAAGCTGGAGAGGAGTAAGAGCACCTCCTTGTAGCCCTTTCCCCCTGAATTTTGTGGGATTTCACCTGGTATAGCTTTTGTTTAAGGGTAGACCAAAGAGTCTTTCCAACCCCTGTGCAAGCTTTAGAGTCACATCTCGACTGGTCAGGGGATAGGGCACTTTAACGCGTTGCTGAGTGTCTGTGTGAGAGAAGGACGTGGAAGACATCTGGAGACTTGTTCTGGCCAAAACTAACAAACATGATGCTGATTTTTTGGGAAAGCAATCAGAAAACAGGGCAGGAGCAATACCAGACCCTTTGATTGAAGGCACTTTTCTGCCATTTGTGAACTGGATTCACCATCTGGGATAGCAGCTATGGACGTATCAGATTATTATTTTTTCCCTGGTTTTGCCTTCCTTTTTTTTTTTCCTTTTTCCTTAAACCAGAACCACGTCCCTGTTTCTTGTAAATGTGCCTTTGTCATCACGGGTTTAGGCTGTCATAACACATTTTACCTCAAGCTCCATCTTTAATCACTTAGTGGCAGACCTGGGAATAGAAGCCATGTCTCAGCCACAGGACCGCATTGCCTCTCTAAGGCAGAGGACAGCTGTGAGCTTTTTTACAGAGCAGCCTGCTCCCCAATTTGCTTGCCAAGCTGTATTTTGGGCATCCCATAAAGTAGGGCAAACGCGAGTTCACCTTTTCATAAAAAGGAGGGCCGAGTCTCAAAAGCCACAGAAGTGCCTGCAGCCTTGTTGAGGCAGAGGAAGGGAACCTGGCAGTCGAGCCTGTACATTTAGTGAGCGTTGTGAACAGATAATAAATTAAGACTTTTAGCAAAGAAAAAAAAAAAAAAAAGAAAGTTGCTTATGTAACTCAACTCCATTTGGTAGACTTCCTCCTCCCTAGCCCCACTCCCCATTATTTATCAATTAAATATGCTAGGAGTAGTGAGCTGGTGACCACAGAATTGGGGAGGGGGTGGGATAATAGTTATTATCCTGTTCCAAAAACCATAATACTGGATACCAGAAAGAATGAGAGTCAGATGTAGATGATGCTGTTAAGTTGCCATTGGTAGAACAGAATGTACTGTACTATCCAGCTACGGTTGTTGCTGTGTCTAAAACCATATACTATGACTGAAATGTGGATGTCAGTCTGTAGCACTTGTGTGGTTTATAGGCTCCTCATTACGTCGCTAAACTGCGTGCAATAGATTAAACTACCATTAAAATTCCACGTCTCAAAGTGGCTTATTTTGCTGTGCTAACGGAGCTTCCACGGAGAGTTGTATGCAAGTGAAAGAGTCTTATCATTCAGGCAGTCAAAAGCTCCTGTTTGTTATTTCTTGTGTCAGGAAAAATTTTATTGATTTCATCCTTACGAAAAATGGATTAAATGCTGGTATGCTTGTTGTTCATGAAAACCCTTACTTGTAGAAGCTTTTGGTGATGGGGAACTAGAAGAGAGTGCTGAAATTGGGGAATGTTTATCCCAAACCATTTTTTACAAATAAAATTGGGGAGGAGGGAAATTTCTACGTTTCCTGTGAGGCGAAAATGAGCAGTTCTGATTTTCTATGGATGAAGAACACACTCTGAAGGGATAAATTATTCCATTAAGAAATAAGAGTAAAGGCCTTGCATCCTAGTACTGAGCTGTGAACTGTGTCCCCCGAGAGGGCTGAGGAGCAGGGCAAAATGCTCTCTGGTTCTGGTGGAGGGCACAGGGGTCGATGTTATCATCGTGAAATGGGCACTCCTGCAATGTCAATTGCTTTGCTGCTTGGCTTCTCCCCTTTGTATTAGCTAAATCGTGCTTAGCAACTGCTCTTTTGCTGTTAGGTGCACTTAACTTCAAATCAGTGGTGTTTCAGTACTATCTGGAGTCACAAATTAGAAACCAGCACCAAAGATTTAAACTGGATGTGAACTCAAAACTAGTTTAAGCTGTTACTCTTTCTTGAACTGCAACTCACTCCAAATCATTACTTTAAAAAGTCTCTTCTCAATTCAAATCTTAGCTTGAATTGAAGGAGCCAAACCAAAGCTGAGCTGAAAAATATACATTAGTTGAACTTTTTATGATCAAAACTGTACTGCAAAGTAAGTCCCTTATACAAACTCAGTGAAGAGAAAGGCCTCTGCTCTGAAATTCTTGCAGTCTTAATTAACACAGGGTGTGCATGGCTGATTGACAGAGAAACAGCAGAACATGGAGTCAGGCAATTACAGATAACACAAACTGTGGTCACAACTCAGCTAATTAACTGTGTAGTCATTAGCAAATGTGACCCAGGCACAGTGACTGCACTGAAAGACAAGCTTTATAGGGAGATCTGAAAAGGGACAAAGGAGGATCTCTCTCACCTACCTTTGCACCCCAAGATGCAACTGCTTAACTGAGACCAGGAGATAAAAAGAAAGGATATCGTTAATGTAGGCTGTTGCTCATCATGTGAGACCCATCTAATGGGCCACAGGCACTTTATCACATGTGGTTGGTGAGGGTACAGACACCTTTCCCCATTTACAGTACCCTGACCCGAAAAGACATACCAGCAGTACCTGCAATCTGATATTGTTTCACCAAAAAATGCTTTTAATTTTTTTTTTTTTGCCTAGTTGAAAGCTGAAGGCAACCAAAAGACTAATAATGTATGTTGGTGAGGAATGGGAGTGATCAGCCCCCTCTTTCATTTGAGCTCTACGTGCGATCCCTATCCTTCCCTTCCTCTTTGTTCCTTTTCTGTTTTGAATGTCAAAACCACTCAGGACTCCCAGGACTGGGGTCAAAGCCCTTCATTTGAGCCAGCAACTGCTTACTTCTACGCAGCCATCTTCACCTCTGTGAAGATGTGTGGTGCTTTGGGTTCTTCTTTCTTCTAAATTAAATGTGTTCCACAGATTTCTCAGCCCACCCCCAAAGACCAACACTAGTGAAAAGATTTAAAATTGGAAGAACAGCCTAGCAAAAAAGAATAAATTTTTTCAGCATCTCCCACATGATGAGTTGCTGGCAAACCGTGCCCCATGACTCTGCTCTGCTTGGTTTCCTAGTGGCGCAGGATCATACCCACAGTGCCTGGCTCGTGTGGGGGCCCCAGCACTGTCCCCTCTGGGTCGTCCCAGGGAATCCCAGGATTTTGCTACGCAGGAGCCCCTGGGTGACCACAAAGGTGCTGAGCAACTTGGATGCTCTTTATTTCGGGCCAACACCTCGCCTTGCGGGCCCTCGGGTGTTGGCCTTCATGACAAAGGGTATTGGGCTTGTGATAAATATACCAAGGGCTTTTTCCTTGCCTCCCTTTAGTATTTAATGCTCAATTGTCAGCATCCAGGAAAGCAGTGTTTAGACTGCATTGGAAACAGGTACCAATGTGGCTAGCTGACGCAAGAGTGGTTTATTTTCCATTTTAATAGCTCTTTAAACAGGTCCTGCATTTGTATACAGCTCCTTTGTTGGAATAAAAATCTTTGTCGTAGGCTACCAGACAGCTATAAATAGCCGTTGTGAGTATTTATGCTGAGGATAATCTCAGGAGAAGGTATTTTTAACTTTGCACATTGTTTGGAATAGGAAATTCTTTTAATGCCCACATTTTCCATTCCCGGTGCCATTAGCTTTTCCCCACCCCCTCTTATGGTGTGTGCCTTGCTCTTTCTTTCTCCCTCTCATTTCCTTTAAGGTTCAAGGTTACAGCCAATCTGCTCTAGAGGCAGACTTGAGTTTATTATTTTTTTTTAAGGAAAATGCTAACTTTGGCCTTTTGCGACTGTGTGGGAATTCAGATCATTTCATGGGGCTATCAGAATGTAAACGAGATATCTCACTAGGCTGTCACCGCAAATTGGGTAATGAATGAGCACTTTATTTCTCTTGCACATGGAACTAATGCGCTTGTTAGAATAACAGTGGCCAATCTATTTTATACTCCCACAGAAAATATTCCACTTTTTTGGCAAGTTTGTGAGAGCTGCTACTTGTACCAATACTCAAGTTAGTGCTGGACAGAAAAAAAAAAAAAGGAAAAAAAGTATTCTGCTGAACCATACTTGTAACTTAAAAATATGGTCCCCAGCAAAGCCTGTTCCCACACAAGTCAATAAATAATTGCAACCTACAAAATAGTAAAATATCATGTGAACTTGAGAGAAAGTGCTGTGTAGACTGTGGGCCTGATTCAAAGCAGGTCTAAGCTGACACAGTTTAAAGTGCAGCCTTTGAGAGAAGTTCACAGATGACCTGGGAACAGCTGTGCAGTCTAGTCAGGCCTTTTTTTTTTTTTTTCTTAAGATTGTTTTTAATCTTAAATGAGACTAAAGCACGCAGAGCTTCGCAGTTAATGGGAATTAGGTAGCTTCTAGGCAGGGGAAGCCTAGATGTGCAGTATGGATTTTTAGCTAATTATTTTACAGCTAAAATTAGGTGAGAATTGTCCCACCCAGAGGTATTTCAGTATCTTGTGAGACTGTCTTTGAAATCTCTGTTGATCTCTAATGGGGCTCTGCAGAAGCTGATCTGTGTGTGCTCTTGAAAATGTCACCCAAGCTCCCTGTTACTGCCGGCAGCTCCAGAGCATCCTTTTAGCCCCTATGACAAGGGATGGTGTTTTTGGGGGTGAAAGATGGACGTTTCAAGCCTTGCTTTCTCTGCAGAGATGAAAAGAATAGGATTTGTGGCCCGTAACCCACCTCTGCTTGTTTTTAAAACAGTGCTGTTGACTTTGTGGGACTTCTGTCTGTGTTTTTGACAGCTCATGTTACTCTTAATTTTGCTACTATATTCGTGTTTGCCACATAAATAGATGTGTACGCATACCCTGCAGTTTTGAAACGCTGCTCTGTCTGAGGCAAGGGCTGGTGACCACACAGCCCACTCACCGTGCTAATGATCAGAGAGAAGAAATTGGGAAGACAGGAAAACTCACGCCCATCCTTTTCAATGCAGATTGCACCTTGATTTGAGCTGCCGAGTGAGGAACGTAATGTTCACAAAGATCAGGGTTTAATTTCCCATCTGTAACGTTGTTTGTCTGAAGATCACAGGCTATTGAACGTTACTACTAAATAGAAAATCTGACCTTCAAGACTATGTAAATGTTAGGGAAACATGCTTGCTGCCTGGTGACTGGAGAGTGGCTGGGTGCTCAGCTGTGCCTCGCTGGAGAAACTGTTCGTGGTATACATCAAGCAGGCAGGGAAGAGGGCTGGGGTCTTCTGCCCAAAGGCAGCTGACAACCTACCCCTGGCAGATTTTTGTAGTCTTGGAAGGTCTTTGCTGAAAGCCAATCCACCTGGGGAAGAGCTCTGGGGAGTACAGTAATGAGGGTATGTGGTAAGGTCACTACTCTGCAGGGGGGGACTCTTGCCCTGGGTGGGAAAACCCAGGGGGAGCAGCTGGAACCAGATGAATGCACGACAGTTTCATGCCTTACTCCAGCGTCAGTACTTGCCATGCTATTCCAGCAGGGAGGCCAGAAATCACTGGATGTCAGCAAGAAGAAAGCTGATGGATCACAGCCATGTTGATGTCTCATCTCCCAAGCCAAAGATGGCAGGGTGCGTCATGAATAGAAGTTTTCTGCATGTGCCACAGCCTTGACTGAGAGGCGGCCTTGCTGAGTTAGCTTGCAAGGGTGCCAGGTGTAATATGTCCACTAAAACCTGGCTGGAGACCACCAAGTTTCTCACATTCTTGGTTTATGGGGTATAGTCAAATGATTTCTTTCACAGTTACCTTGCCTTTCTTATCTGATGAAACCATGGCTTTATTCAGTCGTAGTATTTTTCTCCTTTCTCTGTTGTCTAGAATGTGACTAGATCAAATTTCCCCTTCTGTCATGAACATTAGTAGCCTAATTTTTTTTTTCATGAAGTTTTTTTCAACAATAAAATCTCTTCCAGACTGCAGTTACATAATATTCAAGGTCACAGTAATCATAACAGAATCCATCTCACTTAGAAGGACTGTGCTCATGGAAATGAAAATGCCCCAGAAGGATTTTTTTGCAGGATTTTGCTACTGCTCACAAAATTTATGAGACTTGATCCATGAAAGATGACGCCATTTTTAGGCCCATTGCATTGAGCTGTTCGTATCTCAAATTTTTTAGTTATGAGGTAGAAGTAAAAGGTACTTGGGCTGTTCTCTCACAGTATAAGGCAAGAGATGACATTGTATCTGCAGAATTTCTTTGATAATGTCGTTCTGCACATATTCTTAGGGGCTTTGAATTCAAAGTGGCATGAAATTAAAGATGAGCATATTTATAGGGGTTACAGGGTCTTCTCAGAGGTGTTTTGTGCTTTCATTCCTTGTATTCCCTCTATTTCCTCCCCACTGTCTTCTCAGCACCACAGTCCTCCATCTCTAGTTCACAATCATCCTCTCAGGAATTATTAATGTCAGAGGAAAAGCTTTAATGTGCCTTTGGTGGCTTCACTGTGGGTGGAGGAATGGTGATCTTGGGGAAAGCTGACCAGCTGTAAAACTCATGGAGTTTTCTTCATTCATATTTTTCTATATATGATATTCTTTGTCCTCTATCTGAGATGGCTGGGAGCGTATTCTGGCTTTGAAAATTGTGAGGCTATACATGACTATTTGCAGAGAATCTCAGGACAACAAATTTGGTGCAGTTTGACTGAAAGAAGAACCTGTTGCTAAAGGGACCTCCTACTCAAGTGAGACATGGCCATCTATCATGAACATAGAACTAAGTCCTCAGTATTGAAAAGTACATTGTAAACGAAGAGCCACATCCACTCACACGCTGCTTACAGGTTCCCTTCCATGAAGGAAACACAGGATATGATTGCCTGGGGACACTGTCATCAGTGAAGCTGCACAAAGATTGAATTTGGCTTGATCTTTGTCAGAGGCAGTCTCGCATATCTCCTTGCTAAAGGTGACTTCAGCAGACATATAGAAGCTCACAAAACATTGCCACTGCTTGATCAAACCTTTTGTTTACAGTCTTCAAGAGCAATGAGGGCCCGTAATGGTTAATATAATGCTTGTGGGGTAAGAATTTGCGCTACAGATATTCTTCTGTGCCCAGGCTGTACGAGGAAGGGGAAGGAGAAGTCCTTTACTTGATTAGTGTTATCTCTTTAGGATGAGCTGCAATAGCTTGTGTGGTAGCCCTGCAATCCTTTGTCTTCCCACTGCCAACATGGCGGTGGTCCCTTCAGCACAGTCTTAGAAGCCTTAGAAGTCTTTCACTGCTGTTGCTAATCCAGACTGAGCCTTTTACTCTTGTAAAAATACCAGCACTTAAATAGCAGAAATAGATTTGTGCATATTTGGATTGCAGTATGTTGTGCAACACTGATACCATTACCATGTTTTCCCTGTGTAAGAATGCCTTCAAAATTTATGTGATGGCTTCTAATCCATCTATGTGGGCTACAACACTTGGACATGTGCACGCTCATTGCTGTCAGCAGGATTTAAGGAAGTTTCAAAGAGCTTTGTTGTGCTGGGGCCTGAATGGTTTCGAAGTGCTCCCTTGCATTTCTGCAGGAAATCTGCACAAGATTAGAGTTAAGTTTTAGACTGTTCAGCCTGTTTTGATCAAAACAAGCACTATTTAATTCCAGTGATGAAAGTACGCAGGGCATACGATTTCTGGCACTGCACAGGTGGGCTAGAAGAGGCGTAAAGCATGGGGAGCCTTCTTGCCTATAATACAGCAAGGTGAGAGCATACTATGCAGCGGCTGGAAATTGCTAGAGAATAGAAACAGTGCCGAAAAAAAAGAAAAGTTGCCCATTGGTTTGTGTTGAAGGGATGACTGGCTATGCCATCCTAATGCATTGATGCGACATAGCAAATTTCATAGCAAATTTCTTAAAATCCTGGGTTAAATTCTGAAAATACAGTCTTGGTGACTACGTTTGTTTATAATGTTCTGTGTAATTTGATGGTAATTTGAAAACTATTCTAAAAAAGTGTTTGACATCAGTAAAAATGCTTGGTTTTATTCTCCCTTCAAAACTTATGGGTAGCTTAACTTCAAAATTAAATGCAGGATCTTGAAAATATGGACAAAAGTGAAGGTACAGTAGACCATCAGAGTAACAGGCTCAAGACTGTGCCAGCAGTGGTTAATTTCGAAGGAAGCATTAATTTCCTTTTCCTGTTTTTCAAGAATTTTTATGTGTAGGAGAAATGCCTCTGCTGCATAAACATTTTTTAAAATAATGGATGTAAAGGGCACGAATGAGAGCCCGAATCCAAATGTTTTGCTAGTACTTAAAGAATCTTTGTTTAACTTTTGCTTCCTATTTTGTTTCATGCTATAGTCTGGCTGGAGCCAAGATCAGTATAGGGCAGACCTGGGCAAAAAACAACGATGAAATAATAATATCTGCCTGTCCATCATAACCTGTTCTGCTTGTCTGGGTAATAAGTTAGCCAAAAAAAAAGAAAAAAAGACCCAAAGCAGCAAGAGGAAGGATGATTTTCTCTTTCTGCTGCAGATAAAAGAAAGCAAATGAACACAATCAGCACTCTGAAATCCCAGGTTTAGCTACGCTTCTGAGAATATTTACTCTGGGTACATTTGTCATCCTGCTTCAGGGGAAATGGAAACATCAGGTAATGTTTGTTCTGAGAATACCATTTGGAGGTAGCAATTATGTGTGCTGGGCATGTGGACTGCACCGGGTTGCCTGGATAAATAGTGAGACGAGCACAGTTGGTCTAAACCGGGGCTAAAATAGATCCATAGACAAGAGCTGGGGCACCTGATTACTGCAAGGTGATTTGATGTCACTGGCTGTGGAATATTGACCAAACTGGAGTAACTTTCTTCACTGTTGCTCTTCACCACCAACACCACCTTCTTAAAACAGACCGAGAGAAATTCACGGATTCACAGAATTGTCAGAGTTGGAAGGGACCTCTGGAGATCCTCTAGTCCAACTCCCCTGCTAAGCAGGGTTGCCCAGAGCACATCACTCAGGACTGCATCCAGGCAGGGCTTGAAAATCTCCAGAGAAGGGGACTCCACGACCTCT
>JAOXJK010000001.1:67999973-68015858 GCA_025774025.1 Xenus cinereus
CGCAAACTTGCTGATGGTGCCTTTAATCCCCCTGTCTATATCATTGATAAAAATGTTAAACAGTATTGGCCCCAGCATGGACCCTTGAGGAACACCACTTGTGACTGCTCTCCATCTGGACATTAAGCCATTGAGTACCGCCCTCTGGATGGTTTGTATCCGATGAACACAAAGCTCAGAAGGTGCTGAGAGGAGCCTGACCAGTTAGGATGGCTGTTTGGCGGTGGAAAATTTGCCAAAGAACCAACGGGACCTGATCAATAGCTTACTGTGAACGTACAACTGGTACTACTACTACTCAGGTCCGTGTGTCCACGCAGAGCTCATCTGCGTGGGGATGCTACCGTATAAAGCATTTTGCAACAGCTATTACAGACTGGTTCCCTACCTGCAAAACAGCTATTACAGAATGAAATTGAAATTTAAAAAAAAAAAGTGCGCCACAATAATTGCTGTGATTTGGAAACATGCTGTACGTTGCAAAACCCACCCCTCACTCTGGCACAGTATCTGCACGGGGCCGTTTCTCTATGTTTGGTGCCTTGTGCCTCTGACAACTGCATACGTCCCGTTGGAAGCCCCATTGGGAACTTCGAGGGCAAACAAATCACTATTTTCTTCCATTTCCCAGTTTTTATCTGGGTATTTTCTGTGAATAACTTGTAACTTGTAGGTAACATGTTAGTGAATCTTTCAAATGGGAGAGGTTTTTCTTGGATGCTATACTTCTGTGAAAAGTTTGGGGTTTTTTAAGTCTTATTAAAGAACAGCGGGTTTTAGGTTTGTATTTTTGGTGTTGATTGATCAACTTTCCACATACTTTCTCCAATACATCGAGTGAGTCGTTTGGTAGTTTCTTACAAGTAACTTCTCCTGGGATAAGGATCAGAGAGGAACAACGTAAGGGCAACAGGCACATCTAAGGGAAAACTAATTGAAAGGATAAAGCCAGGATATTTTATTGTGTTTATGCGGGTGTAGTTGCAATGGCTGCATTTCAAACTTCCAGCTGTTTAAATTGCTTAGCGCTGTTATACGACGTCTGCAAATCATTGAAACATTAGTGTGCTGTTCAAAGTGCTGTACGTGACCTTGCATATCTGTACGGGCCTGTTTTATGGAAGGGTTTTTTACTTTTCATGAAGGTGAAAGACACATTGGGATTTGCTTTCGGAGAGATGCATGGAATGTATCTGCCCCTAATCCTGTTAGCAAATGACAGGATCTGCACTCATAATTCCTCTGTTGTCTCACTGAAAATGTCTTCTAATCACTTTGGCTGTTGACAGTAGGTTTCTTAAACACCTGAGAAAGAGACAGATGCTTGTCCATGTTAAAAGTGAACGGCCGTGAATTTCCCTTGAAACCAAATCTGCACCTGCACAGCATCCATGAGTTGGGTGCATGGGGATTCGGTACCAGAAAGCTTTGAAACATCTGATTTTCATTAATTTTTTTCTTTTTTTTTTCCTGTTCACCATATGTTGTAGCACTGAATGTATTTGCAATGCCGTATCCCGCCTGAAGTGGTTTATTTCAGTTAGCCATAGGCTTCACAGCCCGCTCTGGGTTTGGTGCGTGTCCTGCTCTTACATTTCAGCTGCTTTCCTGTTTGCAGCGTTTATTTCAATATTTAGTCTGCTGCGGTATGTTAAGGCTGTGTCCTCCTTTTGCATATTTTGTGTCGGGAAGAGAGGATGAAAAAAAAGATTATTCTATCATTATCTGAATAATTATCTGGTAAAATTATTTTTCCAGGCTCCCTGTGTGCAAATACATGCCTTGTACTTCGTTCGTGCAGCACAGGCTTTGCTGCGCTTCTGAAAGCTCCAGCAGACATGTTCAGAGACCTGTCTGGCTCTGAGCGATAGTCATTTAGTTACAATCTCTAATCGCCTGGGAAATACAGAGGAGTTTTGATGCTTCACAGAGCCCAGGATAACGCTAACACCCATACTTTTGATGAATCGAGTAATAAAAATAGCGGGTTCTGACTGTTTGTATGCATTTCAGATCACATAACGTTTCAGGCAAGGGCAAAGGAGTTTACTGGATGATGTGTAGTCATCATGACCCGCAATCTTACAGTTTCTGTTCTGTCAGTCATTGTGAGTTTTGGCTTTCCAGGTCCTGGGCAGCCGTTTGAACTAGGCTGGATGCTGGATATTGATGGGAAAGCCACTTACCCAAATCAATGCTTTATTTGTCCTTGCTACTCCCTGACACATCTCTTTCCCTCTTCCCTGTTTTCAGAGTATTTCTCCATCCACATTTTTCCATTCTCCATCTTGTGCCCTGCAGGATGGAGGCTCCTCATCCATTGCTGCTGTCTGTCTGTCCTCTCTCCCCCTCCCCAGCCCAGGGAGATGTCCCATTCCAGGCCCCTTCCTACAGCCTGTTTGATCCCTGCTTCCACATTCCTCCTTCCTGTCCCACTGTACTGTCCCAGTCTTGTTCAAATCCATAATCCATTGCAGTGTCATTCCTAAATCAGAGACTGTTGTTTCAGTTATGGAGCCACAGCTGTAGCCTACATGTTGATGTACCCTAGATGCAGCTGCATTTCAGTGATAGGTGAAATAATTCCGTTCAAGATGGGTCCAGCACTACTGGTGGGTGTAGTCCCTGCTATCAATCAACATGATGCTGTGAACATTCTTCCCTTCAGGATTCCTGGTCTAGTGGGAGGTATCCCTGCCTGTGCAAGCGGGTTGGAACTAGATGATCTTTAAGGTCCCTTCAAATCCAAACCATTTCATGATTCACCCACTGTAGAGTCCTGGCCTCTGGTTCCTCACTACACCCTGCAAAACCTGGCAGGCAAGTGCAGAAAAAACATGAGTGCGAAAGGGGATTCTGCTCACAGAGGAGATTTGTCATCTTCGAAAACTAAAGCCATGTTTCATCTCAAATTTCACAACCTGTTTTGGCAGGGTGGATGGTGGATAGATGTATGCTGGAAGTTGATTGCAAGTAGATTGGGCATGGTGATGGAGGATTAGAGTGTCTGACTGAGATTGCTTTGGTTTTGATGAATCCAGTGATTCTCAGAGGTAACTTTTTCAGTGTTTGTCCTTATATGATATTCAGTGGAGCAAGTACAGGTTGAAACTAAAGAAGCTTCCCGTGTATGAGACCTATCCTCATGGTCCTGCATGCACATTCATTTTGAAATACAGTGCTCTTAAAATACAGCAATCCCATTAATCTTTGTGGAGTGAATGAAATGCAAGCATTGGTTTAAGAGGCTCTCTATTTTCTAGTGTGCTGTATTAAACAAGCCTTAAAGGAGGTAACCAGGGTGAAAGTAGAGAAGCAGATGAAATTGAAGGCTGGGTTTCCAGGTCAACTTTACATACATAATTTATAATAATTCAGTTTGTGCTTTACAGAAATCATAGCTTTGTTTTTGTTTGCTGATTTGGGATATTGTAGCATACTGCTATGGAATAAAACACCAGAAATAATCTTTTTGTAAAAAAAGTTTAAGCTTTTTTTCCTTCAGAAGACATTACCTGCTGTAGTTACAGGGCTAAACCGGACACTGAACAGAGAAGAGTGAAAGCGAATTCTCCTTCCATCCAGTCTCCTTAACTTTGTCTCTGTAGAAAAACCTTGCTAAAATATCCCTTGTTTCTGTCACTACAATAGCTGCACTACGGTGGAGGTAGTCTATACCCTGAGCATCATGTTCTGTAAGTCTGGTTTTAGCTCACCTAGCTGAGATTGTGCTTACAGTAGCAAGGCTTGTCTGAAAGGTCTGCTTTTTTGCCCTCAGAATTGAACCATTAGGAAGAAGCACTGGGATGCTGTAAAAAGCCTGGCATAAAAAATGTTGAAGTTGCTATTTCACCCTAATCCCGAGTATAAAGAAACTCAAAAGTGCAATTCAGCTGGAAGGTACTTATACCACTTTAAAAAATAAGCCGAATCTATTGAATTTACTGCCTCTGAATTCATTAGTTTACCCCTCTCAAAGTATATCCTCCACGTACAGGAACAAGACAGACCCTGTTCTACTTAAGCTGCAAATTTGAGTTGCATTTTGGGAGTCCAAGCTGGAGGAGATACAGCATTATTCAGTAATAGCTTGCATTTGGTTGCATCAGAAAACTTGGTGAAACTAGACCATTTCTATAGGTAAAGTGAACTATAGTAACTGGGAATCCTCTTGGAATTCATTATAACTATCGCGCTTGAATAAAAGAAAAAACTCTACTTCTTAAGGACAAAACAATTTCCACTCCAGCCTCTGGTGGAAAAAATATATTGCATGTGATGTGAGTTTATTATTTTTAAATAGGAAGATGAACTCTTTCTCATATTCATCGCTGAGAAAATATATACATTTTGTATATGTATGCGTATAAAATATATATAGAAGAAAACCAGGCTCCTGCCCATAAGGCTGCAGAGTTCCTTGTGTGCTTTTGCTCCAGATTCCCCTCCGGCTGTCTGATGGGGTGTCCATTCCTGCCTATACCTACCTCAGTGCCACAGTTTAATGACATGACTACACAGGATGAGAAAAATGGTCCACCTCATGCTTTTCTTCCCTCCCTTGCCTTCATTTAAAGACCTCTGATAGATATCATAGTTGATGATGTGAATTTTGTGTGAGTTAAAAAGACCTTTGGAAGAAATACAGAACTTGTAGCTTGAGCATGACACATTCGTGATGACAGTTTGCCTAAAGGTGCCTGTAAGAAAATGTACGTTTCATTCCTCAAATCTTTTGCATATTTTCTAGAAAGACCACAATTCTCAATGTGCAGGGGAGCTTATTTAAGTTACTAATGCTCACGTCTGTCTTCATTTTTAATTTCTTCTGTCATGAGTAAACCTCTCATTCGCATCAGTTGGAGTTTTATTTGCAATGAAATGTGAGCGAGGAGGAGTTAGATCTTAACTTTGTATACATTCAGTAAGCTAGCAATTTGAGGTATAAAAGTGCCTTGAAATCCATATTGAATACAGGGGCCCAAAGCCACAAGAAAGAAAATTTCTGATTTGGCTTTATAGCAATTGTGGATTGTATATTCTGGGACGAATCCTGTAAATCCTTACTTATACCTCAGCTAGGCAAAATGCCCATTATTCTCAAGTCATATGCCTGAAATATGACTGGGTAAGGCTGCGGCATAAATTATTTTGGGTTTTATATGCAATAAAGCACTAGAAACTGGAGGTGGTGGCAGCAAGCAGAAAGCAATTTGCTACAGAGTCGACACATACCACATCAGCCACCGTGGTATGCACAGCGATTGGGTTTTGCTCCCACTTTTTAAGTATGAAAAAGTAAGCTTGTTTTGTACACTTTTTTTGCATGTTTGTCATCTGTCAGGGAACCAGATTTCTGGGTGAATTCCACTAAGCTTCAGGGAAAGCAGTAAAAAAGTAATAGTTAGCAGCTAGAAGGCACCTGGCCAATTATTGTTTTCTGCCCAGTTACATTTTTATTTATTTTTTTTTCTTTTCACGTGAAACTTCTTAATTAAAACAGGTTAAATATACCGCAGTGCTCACTGACAGGTCAACGTCAAGTCTATTGTGAGTGAAAACTGCAGAGCGTTACAGACTTCACATATTGAGAGAATTACATGCTTTTCCCTGGGACTTTTCCAACAAGCGCTTTTATCTAAATATAATATATGTCGGAGGGAAATTTGACATTGTTTCAGTAGCTGAAGGTTTTTACCCTTCATGTTAGCAGCCCTGCGTGCAATTTAGGCTGAGGTACTCGGAGGCGATTTACCAGACTTATACATGAATGTGGTTGGAGAATCTGCTTGCATTTCATATTATGAAACAGATCATCAGTTTTCAGCCATGAGGAAAGAAAAAAAAAATAGAAAAAAAAATAGGTGCATGCATGAGTCATTCTGCCTTTGTGCGGAATGATGCGGTGATGTTACAGGCTGGCTCTAACTCCGCGGCCCAGGTTTTAGGGCTTGAGTCTAAAACCAAAGCAACGGTGTTGTTACGAGCAGAAAACTGCAAGCGAGACGAGGCATTGGAAATCCTGGGCGTCTGCGCGACTGAAACCTACATTTTCAACAGAAACCAGTAATTTGGGAAGCTAGGATCTGTCCTAGAGGCTTCAGTGCCATCTTCAGCAATGAAATAAAATTCCTGGCTTCTTTTGGCGTGAATTACTTGGTACTCACCAAGTATTTTTGTCGTCAGTATGGAGTCATTTTCCCTAGCGGTTACTGGCTTGCGTATCACATTTTATACTTCATTCTTCCATGTGGATTTCTTGCACCTTAGTTTTTTTTTAGAATCAAACTGTTAAAGGGATGAGAGTACCTACTCTTTCTTTAACTGTGAAAAAACCTAAATCTCAAAAACACCAAATGGAAATAAACCGTAAATAAGAATGTACTCAAGCTGGACCTCTCAGAAGACATTTTCGTTCCCATACTCAGTGGTTTTGTCATACAAACAAAATAACAATGTCACAGCCAGAGCCCTAACCAATGTAAATAATCCAAAGACTTTCCTCAGCTGAAACAAAAAATTAGTTGTTGGAATGAACTTTGTTTTATCTTTTAGGTATTTTAGGTTGAGGTTTAATGTAGGAGAAAGGCTTCTAAAGGCATGGTAGGAAATGAAGGATGCCATATCTGACAGAAAGAACATTCTTCTGGTAACTCATTGAATAAGTGGCTACCCAGCAGAAAAATAATAATCCTTGAACTCTTTGGAGCTATAAAAATAAGGAAGGATATTAGAAACACACAGTATGAAAATGATGTAAATGAGAAGGGAATACATTAAAAGGTGTGTTGTTCTCTATTTTTCCCAGAGAACTATGTCGATATCTGGATAATGTGCCCACTCTGGAATACAAGCTGTGTAGCTATGGAGAATGTGTGGGTGAAATCAGTAAAAATATTTGTGAGACAGAGGTAAATTATAAGCAGAATGAGAAGGCATGTATCTTCTGTAAATGGAAGACTGTAGTGTTTAAATCCTGCAGGTGTATAATCTAGTCTAACTTTCCATATCTAAGAGAAAATGGAGTTTCATCAATGTGTCTATAATGAGACCAAGAATTGGTATCTTACTGTAGCAAAACTTCCAAAAAGGCATCTATCTTAATGTGGAGATACAAGAGATGGATGTTCCATCATTTCTTGTGTATTTAATCACCCTCACTGTTAAAAACATGTGCTTCATTTCCAGTTTTAATTTGTCTGGGTTTAATTTCCAGCCATTGGTTAATTTTATCCACTTGTCTCGCCCATTCAATGTGAAAAACTGGTGCATGTCAAATTGAGAAATATGTGAAAAATATGGGTGTTAATAACAGCATTCATGCACAACTTTGGACTGAGAACCGTAGTGGCATGTCTGAATGTCTCCAGCATAATCCCCTGTTTTCACTCACTACATCTTTTTGAAACATGAGTATTTTGGACTGAAATTCTGCTCGTTCCCTCATAAAAAAATGAATCTTCTTGAGCAGGTCTGAGCAGAATGCTGGCAGCTCTTGTTGAATTATGGAGGAACGATTAAAAGAAACAGTTTTCCCCACAACTGCCCCCCACCATTCACCACATTTTTAGATATGACTTGAATGAAATACAGCTGACATTTGACACGCAAAGCTTGACAGAGGCATAACCCTCTGAAAGCATGTGCATTCGTTATGGTTTTTTTTTTTAGGTGAATATCGATCAGTTGTTTATATCCACATTTTGAAGTGTGCCTATCATAACACAAATTAAATGAACAACAAAAAAATTGAAGACATATGCAATCATAAATAAGACGGGACCGAATATCATCAGTGACACAAAGAGCACAACCCAGTGGGTATTATAACAGAGTCCATCCTCACCCCACCCATCCTTTCAGGAAAAGCCTGGGTAAATAAAAAAGCTTTATAAGAGTGCAGAAGGCCAACAAATGCAGCTTCTATAGACTGAGTCTGGCAATGAAATTTGTCATCAAGGATGTTTTACTGACGTCCTCCATCTGCCATCAATTTGGAGATATACAAGTCAACAGATGTCACTTCAGCTGCTGTGGTGTTAGGTAATGAAGGGTGAAGGTCTTGGAAGTAGGTTAGGTTGCAAATGGAGGTGCAGCAGTTTGATACAGGATGAATGATCTCATTTCTTGGGGTGGACCACAGAAAAAAATAAATCTGTAATAGACTTAAAGCCTTCTAGATAACAAAGTTGTGTGGGAAAGAGCTTGCTGAATAGGTACAGTTGCATCTAACTGAGGTATGCATTGGGAGATGTTTTTGCAGGCAGGAGAAAGGGAAGACAAACTGGCCTTTAAGTGAATCGTGGGGGAAAGAAGAGGCACATCTGGGCTGCCTGTTAAGTCAAAAATCTTGTCTTAAAGGCTTTTGATATGTTTTGAAATTTTTCATGTATTTCTGACACCTTTGAGGTGGAATCAAAGCTCTCATCCACAGCTCTTCTTTCTCCCTGCCTTCCTTTAGAATGGAGTAGTGTGATCCAGCTTAAATTAGGCATTATTTTTCTACCCTTGTGAAAAATGGAAATGAATTTAGATTCATCAGGTTTAGCTTTTAACTCACTGAGGGCAGGTAGTGCTACAAATTATTCAGTTTCTCTTTAATCAGAATACACGCTGTTTAGAACAGGGACCAGATCTTCCCCTATCTTTATAAAATGCCTACTGTAGCAAGGCCCTGAGCTTGATCAGGACATTTCAGTGCTGTCGTAATTCAGCTAATAATAATAATGTTGTAGTACTGGGCAAGAAACTCAAAAACCAAAGTGCCTTGAATAATGTTTGGACTGATTTGTGGTTTCAAGTGCAAACCAGTTGAAGCTGGATTGCATGAAATGGTTTCAGCCCCATAATCGTGCTAGCTATTAGTAAGTTTCTTACTGGGTTATAACTTTATCTAAATTCAATGGTTGACTTAAAATTCAGACGCTGCCGAATCTCTCTGAAGAAGTTCTGAGGCAGATGGCCACATCACCTATATTCCCAGTTCAGCAAAGTCATTTTCTGCTCTACGATCTCCACGTTCAGTTTGAGAGTAATGTTTTAGACTTACTGAAATAATCACGAGATTTATTGTTGACTTGATTTGAGTCTGAAACAGGTTTGAGATTTCAGTCCTGGAGATATAAAATTGTCCTGCCCGCCCAACAAACCAGAATGTCTCTTGTTCCTTGTTATTCCTACTTAGCACAGTAGGAAATGTCCTCTCAAGTAGATGTGATGCTGAGTCTCCTCTACTTGTGTTATGCTGCGTGAGAAGTGTGAGAGACTGGGCACTAATGCTTTGCCAGAACAAGTTATCAGTAACGGACAGAGCTTGCACTGCTTTTTCTCGTGTCAGAAACACAGAGAAGGGAACAGGAGAAGCAGCCAGCACTCTTGCCATTTTTTTCTCCCGCCTTCTAGTTATCATTTAGATCAAGAGTTGCATTATCTTTGGTAACAAGGTGTAGGATGATTTCCAAGTGATCTTCTTTTAATCTGAATTTTTAATAAGAGGTTTCAGGTATCAGAAGGCTTGGCATGCCTCTTTGAGAGCGTGCTGTGCCGTGCTGTTATTGCCTGAGATAGCTGGGACAGCTGTCTGTAGAGGGAGACTGCAAAGACTTTGAACAGTTATGTGGAAGGTGAAAAATGGATATAAGGTTAGTTTAATTTAGTTCTGGGGTGTTTATGCATGCTGGGCAGCAAAGTTGTTCTCCAGGGGTGGAGAAACAATGCAGACCAGATCATCAGATTTCCATTTGTCTGATATACGGAGCTGAAGTCTCGGTTTCGTACTTCATTATTTGTTTACTCTTGGTCTAAAGAATGTCAAAAGATGTAAGGAAGCAGAAGACAAGCTCTGAAAAACTCCCAAATGGATTTTGCTTGTGACAGGTAGCAAGGGAGACCTGTAACAGTGGGAGAAGCGAGGGTCAGTGTTCTTGTGATCTAAAATCCATTGGTGTACAGTGGAGGGTGCATGAATTCCTGGGGTTTACTTTCTGTGCGAAATTAGTTTGACAGCCTAGGCAGCAGAGGAGGAGGAGGCTGCTTAGATAACTGAGGAAAAGAGAGTGATGTGCCAGCTGAGTTAGGGTGAACGAACTCAGTGCACGAGGATTGAGGGAATTGTGAGAAGAACACTGTAGCCAGAAAAGAGTATTTTTCATGGTCACACCATCTTTCCTGTGACTGACTTTCTCATGGAAAGTCAATGGCAGTTCGGGTGACTACGTTGCATTGTTTCATAAATGATCCTACTGACAGTTTGTGCACAGCATGCTCGTTAGCCAGGTAATTAACATAGCCAACCTGAACCTCCATTTTCAGCCTACTCTAGTGTCAGTCTGTGGTGGCTACTGAGGTCCACTCCAGCAAACCTTCTATTTCCAAGGCAAGAAAAACAGCCTGTAAGAGTAGAAGCTGGGAAGTAGTGTTAACATAATCGTAAAGAAAATGTGATATAGATCCACAAAATACTATTAGATATTGATATGACTATTTCCAGATTATTGGGGATGTTTCGTGGATCCGTGCTGGTGAACAGAACTGAATACTTAAAGTGATCCTCATGGGTGGAGCCCCTTGAGTATCTGGTGTACTTGCTCACTCTAGGAATCTCCTATGATATGCAGTAAGGCAGTGGATATACTTAAGAGAGAGATTTTCAGCTTTCTTAACGGATGATCTGTGTGATAAGTGTCCAAGGACAGGAAATGCGTATCTGTTTTCATTTGACTAATTTAATGGGTACCATTTGGTGGGAGCTTTTTTGCTTACATTATTTTTTTCTTTCCCTTTTTAGTTTTCTGAACAACTGGTGGTTTAAAAAAAAGGCATTTTAAAGAGGCTTTTAAAAGCGGCTGCTCTCCTTGCTGTGTAGGAGTGTTTTGTGTGGGCACAGAGAGCAGGATAAACTACTTCAGCCTCCTGTGGTCTCACTGCGAAGACAAATCCTGAGCCACGGGTGCTGGGAATCGACTCAGTCGTGGCCATTGTCCAGCTGCCACATGCTAAGAGCAGCGTGCCCTCTCCTGAGCCCTCATATTTGGAGTTCAGGGCTGAAAAGATCATAGGCTTCTTGCAGCCAGAACATCTTACTAACGAGTGGGCTTTCTGTGGTCAGTTTGCTAATGCAGTTTTATTCCAGAGAGAGTCTCTTTCTTCTGCAAATTAAAGACCCTATTGGTTTATTGTTGTGTTCATATGCTTTCAGTTCTAGACCTAAATGAAATGCTGATCCCCCTTTAAATTGCTTACAAATGACAGGAAGTGTTTTTCCTTGCCTTCCCTGCGTCACCTCTAGTGATTTTAATTCCTCTCCTTCCTTTTTTTCCTCTTTTCCCTACTGTGATCCTTCATGGCCGTGCTGCTCATGATTTTCACCCTCTTTGAGGGAAGCTGTTTCTACAAAGAAAAGGTTATAAGCTCTTGAAGTGGAGCATGAAAGCAGCAAATAAAATCCTTCACGCACTGAGGCTAAGAAAAGTTGCACGGGATGATAATGCTGTTCCAAGTCTGGCAGATGGCTCAGATGGCTTCCATTTTTAATTTTTAAAGGAAGATTGGGATAATTGAATCTCTTCTGAACCCTTTCTTTCAGCAAATGAGGAAGGCAGTACCAGAACAAGGCGATGGGAGAGGCTGGGACCCAAAGAGTCCAATTCATGACTAAATAAAAATGGTTTAGTTGCTTTTAATGTTAAAATATTCCTTGAAACACAAGCTTAACTGTGCTTGTTTTTTACTTAGTTCAGATTTATTTTTTTTCCCTCTGTGTGCGTCGCTGTACAGCTAACTTAAATGGGTGACTACACAAGGAGGGATGACTTCTTAACAATCACATATCAAAAGCAAAGTAGGTGAATGCCCTGACTGGGTCTGGTACACGTTAGCTTCCTATTTCACTTTCTCTGCATAAAAAGATAAGAGGAATGCAGGCCTTTCCCTTTATCTCACCCAGAAACAATGCACCTCAGCAAAGATTTGAATGGGCTGCAGGATTATTAGGATTGGTAATGTCTTGCTTTCCCTTTCAAGCGGGATGAAACTAAATGTAATCATCTGTCGGGTGAGACGAACACAATGGCTTCTCAGCTGCAGGCTTTCATCGCAGCGGCGATCTTGTATGATTTGGCCTGGCGGGGCTCCGGGCTCACAAAAATTTTGTAGGTGTCAGATGTTTGGCATTCGGCACTGAGCGCTGTTGTCGTATTTGCGTCCCCCTGCTTTCTAGTCTTTCAGTTTTGGAATACCGTCCCCATTTTAAGCGTGTGATATTTCTAGGAGGCTAAGGAAAAGCTGCTTGGCCAAGTCCAATTCCAGTTAGGTGGGCTTGAGCAATAGTCTGCTCAAACAGCGGTGTGTGCATTGCGGCAGGATCGGGGTGCAGTCTAGCAGGATGTTTGCTCAGCTTCAGAGCCTGGGCTTTTACGGTCTTGGTATTTTCTAGGAGCCAACTGACAGTGCGGTGTGGCTGTTGCCTTGGTTGTGACTGTTATGTCAAGTTCTTTTCTGAAAAAGAAATCAAACCCAAGCTTTGAAACGACCCATTTCAACTTCACGGGTTATTTCATAAACACCGTAGGGGCAGCCGCTGCAGCCATGCTTGCTGAGCTCCAGCCAACTGCTTTTTGTAGTTTTTCAGTTACAGTGTCCTGTATGCTATAGCCCCTTTGTTCCCCTAACTCCAGTGCTCTGTTGCAGGCTGTCCTACCAGAGAAATGATGACGACGAGGAAGAAGCCGCCAGGGAACGTCGCCGCCGGGCTCGACAGGAGAGGCTGCGGCAAAAGGAAGAAGGAGATTTATCAGGAGAAGTAACAGAGAAATCAGAAGTTAATGCCCAAAACAGGTACACTAATGTTATTTACTGACAAGTCAACAGTAATTTTTCTTCACAGTAGAGAAGTATCTTGAAGAGATCTCTTTTGCCACTTAAATTTTAAAAACCAGGTTTGGCCATCCTTGCTCTGAAGAGGACCTAACACTGTGAGGAGCACCACTGGCTGTGTCTGAACAGTGGGGTGAGGACATCACTGAAACTGGGCTTGACGCCGTGCTCAAGACCCATTCCCAGGGTGTCCTCGGGGCTGTCTGTGAGGTTACTCAGTTGGGGCTCATGGAGGGAAATACCTCTGATGCATCCTGCTGCCAGATTCCCTCAGGCATGACTGTGTCTGGCCTCACAAACCTCCACATTTTTTGTCCTGCTTATAGTGGCCATGGTGTCCGTGGCCAAGGCACATGGGATTGGTGGGCACCCAGGCCTCAAGCTGCAGCTGAAAGATGGCTGCAAGGTGCTGGGTGTGAGGACTAGACCTCAGCCCTCATCTGACATTGCCATACAGCTATAATAAACAGCAGAACAGCTTATGTAGTGAGGTGCCACTTGTCACAAGTTGAGCGGGCAGAGCTGGCCTTTCAGTCTGTCAACCATTTATTCAGTTTCACATAGTCATAAATAATATATCCAGATTTCCAGTAGCCATAACACAATTGGTAGAGAAGACCAGAAATAAACATTGTGATATCAAGCTCATAAATACTGACTATAAGTAGCATTCTATTAAAGACAAGGAGAATAGATACATATAGGAAAACAGCAACATTTCTGGTTGTAGATTATAATCTTTTCCCACACTATGGGGGTGAGGGGGAAGCTAGAAAGAGGGAAGAAACCTGCACACAGAATTAAACAGCTGAATTTTGAAGGAGTCAAAAAACCTCCAGGGACTGAGAGTGAGATCCAGTCCTGATACCTACAGATGTTGAGTAGCATGTCTTAAATTAGGTGCTCTGCTCACTCTATTTTCCAACAGATTATTGTCCCTGTACAGACAATCACAACCTCACTACACCCTTAATTGCGAGGTTATCCCGTTACGGACTGTATCTGTGGATATCGTTGCTGAACAGGAGTAGCTTTGTGTTGCTAGAGAAGTCAGAAAGTATCTTGCTTCTGTAGCATCTTCAAAAGTTTTGCCTGGTGGGAAGACTGTGTATAAGACTTGTATGCCTCAGGCCAAGCTGAAGGGGGCCTTAAAGCAAGCTAAGGTCTTCCAAGTATTTTGCTGCAGGGGGCAGAGGGAGAGGATGAATTTTTCAGGGCTGTTTTCAGCTGCTCCCAGCGTCAGGGGCCATTCCAGTGCCCACTGAGGTCAGTAAGGCTCCCAGAGACTTCAGCGGCTGTTGGAGCTCGCCTGGAAGGGAACATTTCCAGGCTCTGATGTTGTGAAACACCACGTTCCTATACATGTAGAAATGCCAAAATTAATCCCCAGAACCATTTTGTTAAATTTTTAAGGATGCAACCTGTTGTGTTTTCAAACCATGGAATGATGTTACGGTGAACTTTTTTTCCTAGAAACAGCTAAGTTCATACATTGTTAGAAAGACTTGGTTTTTTAAATGCAACATTGTCACTTTTATGTAGTGTGGCAGAAGAGGAAACCAAGCGTACTACAACCACGGGGGGAACAGATGACGAAGCTGCATTGTTGGAGAGACTGGCAAGACGGGAGGAGAGACGCCAAAAACGTCTACAGGAAGCCCTGGAACGTCAAAAGGAATTTGACCCCACGATCACAGATGGGAGCTTGTCGCTGCCCAGCCGGAGAGAAGTAAACAATGTGGAAGAAAATGAGACCACGGGGAAAGAGGAAAAGGCTGAAACGCGCCGAGGACGCTATGAGATTGAGGAAACGGAAACGGTTACCAAATCATACCAAAGGAACAACTGGAGGCAAGATGGGGAAGAAGAGGATAAAAAAGAAGACAAAGACAAGGAGGAGGTGCAGGAGGAGAAACCAAAGGAGGTCCCTGTAGAGGAAAATCAGGTAGATGTGACAGCAGAAAAATCCACAGATAAAGAAGAGGTAGTAGAAACAAAAAATCAAGGTGTAAATGCAGAGGAACACAAAGCAGAGAATGATACAAATGCTGTCCTAGAAGGGGAGCAGAGTATAACTGATTCTGTAGATAAAGAGAATCTTAGGGACGAGGAAAAGGCTGAGGAAGAAAGGAAGAAAGCGGAAGAAAGGGAGAGACTTGAGGCAGAAGAAAGGGAGAGGTTAAAAGCAGAGGAAGAAAAGAAAGCAGCTGAGGAAAAACAGAAAGCAGAGGAGGAGAAGAGGGCAGCTGAGGAAAGGGAGAGGGCTAAGGCAGAAGAGGAGAAGAGGGCAGCTGAGGAAAGGGAGAGGGCTAAAGCAGAAGAGGAAAAGAGGGCAGCTGAGGAAAGGGAGAGGGCTAAGGCAGAAGAGGAGAAGAGGGCAGCTGAGGAAAAGGCTAAGCTAGAAGCAGAGAAATTAAAGGAAAAACAAAAGATGGAAGAACAGAAAATAGAAGAAGATAAACAGGTAAAAGAGAAGAAGGTACAAGAGGAAAAACCTCAAGCAGCTTTCCTAGGCAAACAGGTACAGTAAACATTTTGCACCAAATTAAGACACCTGTGGTTTGTGAGAAATGTAATGCAAGGAAAAAAAAAGATTGAATTGGAATTTCCTCACAGATCTATTCCTGCATTGAAATGACTAATACTCATGCTCTCTCTCCTGCTCTCTCTTTTTTAAAATAAAGCTCCTGACTTCTGCTTACCAATAATGCAGTGCACGACATGCCAGACCTCACTCCATCATTCAAAGAAAACCTTGCACGTTCACACCCCTGCATGGTTTTTTTTGCTGCCTTTTTTTTTTTTTTTTTCTCAGCTGCTCTAAACTGGCCTAATGCAGTAGCACGTGAGGTGGAGGCAGACACATCTTGGCACAAAACGCGAGCACCCAGTAAACTGTGTGAGGAACGCGTGTGTTAAATGCGATCACGAGAGAAGGCTCTCTGCTGGGACGTGTGAGCATGATGCCACGCGAGGGTGAAGGGCCCAGATGGGGGGAATGGGAGCATTTGG
>JAOXJK010000001.1:68017045-68031279 GCA_025774025.1 Xenus cinereus
TTTGTCAGAATTAGGTTGACGATTGGACAAGATGATCTTTAAGGTCCCTTCCAACCTAGAAGATTCTGTGATTCTGTATTTTGAGTAAGGTACAGATGAGATTGAAAAGGCAAATGGAGTTCTGAAGATGGTTAGAAGAAACGTTCCTAATGAACAGGGAGAGAGACTGGCAATACTAGAATATGTTACTCTAGAAAGGGGAAGAGTTAAATGAGACCTAATGGAGATGCTTCAGAATAGTCCACTAGAAAAACTAAACAATCACTCTGCTCTAAACGAACCTGATTGCGAAAGCAGAGGAAAAAGCCACACAAAAAATAAGGAATGGTTTGTATTAAGAGTTCTTCATAAGACAGAATCAGCTTGTAATGTTCACTGTTGCACACAATCTTTGAATATTACAAGTTAATGTATAAAGGAGGCTATAACTGACCACAAATATTGATTCCGGGGGGGACTTGAGACACAATTGTCCTGCTTGTGTTTATGTGGAGCTCATTCAACTCTCACTGGAGCTCTCATCATGCTTTTAAACCACAGCCAGAGGGCTGGATTATTCCAGGAAATTGGTGAGACTTTTAAAAGTGACTTGTGATTTTAATGCTTCCATTTTTGGATGCTCAAGTTGAGATAATTTAAGAGAGTCCCATGTTCAGTGTAATGCTGAATGCCCATCCATCGGAAGGTAAATCTTTTGTATGTGTATCAAGCTGCGCATTCAAAGCATTTTGCTCAGTTTTGAAAATCTCAGTTGTTGCTTCTTTGCTTATGAAGAAAAATTGACAATAACAGACTCCAAAGCAAGTCAAGATCAGGCTCCCATCTCCAGTCCTCCCTCTACTTCAAGGACATACAAATTCAACGAGACTTATTTCTGAATCATATATACAGTTAGAGCATGAACAAGATCTTGAAGGAATACAGGATCTGATCTACATAATCACATTTTGCTTTTGTAGTTGTGCAACACAAGCACATGTCCTTTCTTAATGTGACCAAAATCTGGCCCTCAGAGTTCAGGTTTCGATCAAATTAGCAAGCAAAATCTGTCTCCTTTTCTGAACTGCCCCACAATTTTTGGTTCTCAAAAGTGGCCTGGAAAGTTCATAAGAACAAGCTTTCTCATGATGTGAGACTCCTGGTATTTCCTGCTTCCAGTTTGGCTAGACATGCCGCAACAGTTGCTTTTCTCATGGTATTTGGGTATGGTAGTTGGCTCTAAATGGAAGCCCTAGACCCAGATGCCCCCAGCTTTTAAGTCACCAAGTAATTGAACCCAAATAAGGAATCAAATTTGCCAAATGGACCCAACTTCGGTAACAGATTCACTGTGATCTGAAGGTGTTCAAAGTCTAGATTTAGAAATCTCAACTCTCGACTATTAGCATAACACCCTAACAGGAAAGAAGCAGTGTGGAGAAAGATTACAATATAAATAAATAAAGCTGTAAATTAGCTAAACTTGCTTTTGGTCACATTCTGTCTTGACTTGGTAGTCAAGATTTGTGAGACCATGTGAACTGTTCTCAGTTCAGGTAATACCACCTTTCTACTCCAACTGGAGTCAGTGTAGTCCTTTTTACTAAATTCAGCAGAAGCTGAATTAGCCTGTAATTTAGGGAAGCACTGAGATGAAGATTTTCTATTGCCTGCCTTTAGAATGGGACATAATGGTTTCTGCTTCTGTGCTTATCAATCTCTGTTTTGACATTAAAATTAGTAGGAAAAGGATTGGGCCCAAAAGCTGTGAAATGTTTCCGTAATATTTTGTTTTATCATATTTTTGAATAAAGAGGCCAAGCTGTATTAATGGTTTTCTCAAATGCAGACACATTGCCATAAAAGTCCTACTGGCTTCTGAAATACTATTTCCTAACCTATTAATTTTTAAACTATGTTGTTTTAATATTAGTTTTCTCAGTGATTTCAATTAAGATGTAAGAGATATGACCCTCCCAAGTGGACTTCAATACATCGGGCAGCTGGAAGTATTGGCTTTATAATGAGACTTAGAAAGGTCTTGATGAAAATCTCAGCAGATGAAATCCTATGCTCTCAAAATCCCAACACAGACATCCTGGCATGTGAAATCTTGCAACAATCAACATTGCTGGTTTCAGTATCACCCTGACTGGGACCGAAGGGTTAGGAGATTGCTAACAGGCAGCAGAGATTTTTGCTGTGAACATGATCGCTAGCTACAGTCTCGCCCAGATTTGGGAACACCCAAAAAGATATTACTGTCTGATGGCATTCCTTAGGCTCAATGAATAGCCCTGGTTGTCTCATCCCAGCTCCTAGAAAACAGAAGACCGTTCCTTGAGGCTGCTAGTAATAATGGCCTTGTTTGCGAACAGTAACAGCATCACGGCCAAAGAATTCACGGTCATGGAAACTGAACTCCCCCCCCGTCCATCGGGGCACTTCTGCCAGGTCATGGCTGAAGCCCGTTGGCAGGAGAGGGTGAGGACAGTCTGCACTGCCACTGCCTGCTCCCAGGACAGAGCAAATGCCTCTGTGGGTTGTGTTCAACATTCCTCACTGGTGGCAAATTTGCTCGAGTAGTTTAACCACCCAGTACTCACTTGTAGCCTGTGCCACCCTGGCATTGGCCATCGTATCGGTTTCCGTGAGCAAGCAAACTGGCCTCAGGTGAAGTCAGAGGCTGACTTTGGGACTTCACTCAGCAGCGTAACTCAATGCCTAGGGAGGATCTTGACTTTGAAGACTCTGAACTCATCCTTTATTGGTAAAGATATTACAGCTCCAGAAGTTATTCTTTTATGAGGAAGGATAGAAATTTGATGTGGGGGTGGATGTGTGTATGTGTGTCAGTTTTTTATTTCAAGGTGCAGTTTGGAACACCATAAAAGCAGTTGTGTTGCAGACAGGACCGTTATGGAAGTTCTTTTTCTTTCTAGTTAGCAAATGGGATGGCAGCAGGCTTCCAAGGGACAAAAATATTTTTTTTCTAAATATCTTCATATGAATTTTTTGTAGAAGGTATTTCCTGCTTGCCAGCTAGAATCTTCCTCCAACATGGTAGAGCTGGGAAAAAAAATTAAAAAATATTTTGGAGGTAAATATTTCATTTGCTGCTGTTGAAAATTTATTTCGGCTGGTAGTCTGTCTGAGTGGGAATAATTCCACCTCAGGACAAAGAACTTAAATCGTTCCATATCCTCCTCCTCTTATCAGCGTCTAGCCATGACTCAGCATGCTGGGGTCAGGACGTCTGTGATATTGATAAATACTTCAAGCTCATAACTCTGCAGGAATACTAGAGAGTGAAATCCACGCACTAAATAGACTTGATTACTATTAAGAAGTATAGGACAAAGCTTTGCAAGGATAGTGGGCATTTTTGCTTCAGTGTTTCCGGAGAGAACATTTGATTCTTCATAGGATTAAATATTCATGCCTCATAATGCCATCCATGATTAGCTCCTGGTAGGACTAGTGCTTTTTGTCAGAGTAAGTTTTACTTTGATCAAAAGATAATTTTGTGTTTTGGCCATTATTCTTGAAATATTGAAGTATCCATCTGCTACCACACTGGAAAGAGCGTGAACTTTGTCAAGCAAACTTGACAATGAGTGAAGGTTATGTGTTATTTTTATTGCTCCAGTGCCCTAAAACTTGTATCAAGAATGTAACGACAAGCCTAGTCCCAAAGAGTTTGCAACCCAGAATCTTAAGAGGCAATAGGTGAATGATGCTGCAGTGGGAGGGGAGAGGGTTGAGGTGCCTCAGTGGGGTGCAGAATGAAGCAATGTGGCAGCATAGTCCCATGGCTGCAGCAAACTTTCACTAAAGACTGATAATTTTATTCAAGATGTTTTCATCTCGAATTCATATCAGGACAGCAGAGTGGTGGTTGGTCACAGTTTAGAGCTTTACACACGACTTCTGCCATAAAGTACATAAACATTTTGAAGATAGTTGCTTAGTTAATCATTAATACCAACAAATCTCTGTTCCTCAGCTGTTGTTTAGAATGCCTCATTGTGACTTTTGGTTTTGTTTTGTTTCTTTCTTGGTTTTGTTCTATGGTTCATGGTATCTCCTGAGCAGGTAAAAGATGACAAGGATACAGGAAAAGCACCCAAAGAGGAAATGAAAAGTGTCTGGGATCGCAAGAAGGGAGCTCCTGAACAAAAGGCACAGAATGGAGAACGTGAAATCACTGCCCCAAAACTTAAATCTACGGAGAACGCTTTTGGGTAAGTTCCAAGTGAGCATTGGGCTTGCTTATGTCACGGCAGAGCAGGGGGCCATCTCTGGGTCTCTGCGCAATAGCCTCGTAGCAGCTGAGTAGAAGACTTGGGTTGGCACCACCAGCAGAGGCTCTAGCTTTTATTGGGTTGTAGGTAGGAATGAAGGCTCTTGGCCTATTTTCTGATGAACTGCCCCCACGTTGTTGCAGTAACAAATGAAGTACAGAAAGCAGATGTAAATAGCCTTGCTCCTTCAGCAGAGACAAGTGGCTTATTTTTGGTCTGCTGGGGCTTTCCTTCCTTGAAGGACATTTATTTCTAATATCTGCACAGAGGCCAATAGTGACAACAGCGAATTTTTTAAGTTAGATCTCAGCCTTTTTTAAGTTAGATCTCAGCCTTTACTAAGTAACCTATTTCCAATTAGCCATCTGCTTTTAATCAGACTCTGCATAGTGGTATGGAGCACAATCCGGTTGGTAACTCTTGAAAGAGCTTCTTTCTTGATTTCAAGGCAAACCTTGAAATTAATGGCTTCCCTATAAAAGTGATTTTTCAGTTAGGTCAAAACCTCTCCTAGGCAAAATGTTTTAATTTTTGTCTTTTTATAAGCTGTATCACACTTTGATTTTTTACTTAAATATTTGCCTTATGGCTATATTGGGAAATTCAATGAAGGCTACAAATTTCTAGTGGAAAGTTTATTAAAAAAGGAGTCTGCCTGCTAAAAGGAGGGGATACATGAAGGAGTGTAGAAGTTCTTCCTCTTAGCAGAAAAACAGGAATGACTAGGATAGAAATATTATTTTTTTCCTTCTGCGCCTCTCTTCCTCTTTTACATTGACCCAGGCAAAGAAAAGGTTAAGCTCTCCAGGCACTTTGAGAAATCTGTGCATGGCAGATGGGATTTGCTGTTGTATCTCAGCATTCCCCTTGTGATTCTTCCGGGAAAATCAAACTTTCTCAAAATAAAATGCAGTTCAAAAGTCCCCAGAGACACCCTGACCTAAGGCCAAAAGACAGAGATGGTGATGGAATAGCAGGAAATCGGCCTTGCTCGGAACTGTCCTGCTTCATGACTCGGGTCACATCATCAATAACATGAGAATGGTTTTCTAAAAATATTTTTGTTGTGTTTTCATTTGCTTTACTTCCTGTGGGAGAAAGGCCTTAGTGGCAACATGTAGCTTTGAGTTTCCACTCCTTTTTTCTTTTTCTATTTTTTTTCTACTATTTCCCAAATGTGGGAGAAGCCTGTTTAATAGCCTTTTGTCAGCTGAGTAGAAAACTTGAGTTGGCAACATCAGCAGAGGCTCTCGTGTTCGTTAGGTTGTTAGGAATGAATTAAGGCTCTGAGCCCATTTTTTAATGAACTGCCCCCACGTTGTTGGCTTTGTTTGGAACTATCTTTCTTCATGTTTTTACATGAACATATCAGATACTAGCTAGGAAGCATGTAACTTGGCTAACTCCCGGTTGTGAGGATTGAGAATCAAACAGGGTAGTGGAGGCTAAAGAAAAATCTTATCTGCGTCTTGTTTGTCTACGTCAGTCAGTAAGAGAAATACAGAATAAAACCCCATTTTATGGCTTCCCCTTCCCATCTCCCCTCCCACCTGCCTTCCTCCCTATTTTCATACAGGACTGCAAAAGTCCTAAATATGATGTCACATGTTTTTTCACATTGTTTTGACATTTTTGGCTCCCACAAACCACTTCTTTCCTTTTCCTCCTTGTCTGAAAGCTGGCAACTAACGTAATTTCTTAGCACCAAAGAGGTGCTTATGAAACTCTTCCTCCACCCAACATCTCAGTACTGATTTTCCAATGTCAACAGCAGGGAACAGAGATTCCCAGAATCTGCTGAAAACAGAGGAGCTTGGGAGGTGGGGGAAAATAAGGAGAATTACTGCCAGTTTATTGTTTGCTATTTTGGATTATGCAGAACCAGTAGGGGAAGTCCTGTGAGCTGCATGAGAATAAAATTAGCTTGAAACTTTTAATGTCCTTCTTTGTGAGGAGGACAAAATAGCCACCTCAGGTCTCCAAACAAAAATGTTAAGACTGGATTCTACCTTTGATTTTTATCAGTGGAAATCTGAGAGTAGCTGTTGATTTCATTGAGGCTATCTGCACTGAAGTCACTGAGGACTAACCTTTCTTCTGTGCTGATATAAAACCGTGGCTATTTATTATAAGAATCTTGGCAAATGTTATGTTCTTGGTTCTCTTAATTCCGAGGGCTGAGTATTTGCCCTTGCCAGGGATATCATTAAGCCTGTCATAAGTGACCTCTTCCATCTTCTTTGGGCCTGAAGCTGGCAGGTCTGGGTGGGCTGACAACACAGACTTCAGAGACCAAGAAGCAAAAAAAAATAAATATAAATAATTAGTGAGGTTCCTGGGATGTTTGCTATAGAGGCTACAACCTTGGAATGAAGGAATAGCCTTAGAATAGCCAGGGATTTCTCATGACCCGTGCAGGATAGATACACTGGGTCCTTAGAAATAATTAGGGCCTTGTGAGTACATTGCATTTTGGGTTTTCAGTACCTCTGCAGACCGAATCAGAGGTATTTCAGGCTGGACATCCAAAATCATACCTCACACCTACACCTCAGGTATTGGTCCTCACTTTGTTTTTGAATGGGTCAAATGAAATTTCAAATAAGGTTTCGAGTGTTTTCTCACAATGCTTTAGTTAATTGCATATCTAATTTTTAATTTAAAAAGTGTGAATTTCTTTCTTTAATTAGACATTGCTACCTGATCCAAGCCCTTTTTCATGACCACTCACATTACCTTGATGTTTATGGTGCAGGGCGATCTTCTTGCGGTTCTACTTTCATGGTTTAGTTTATTCCACTGCAAAAACAAATTCAGGAGTATGTTCTGGAGCAGAAAAGGATTATGATGAGGTGATATTAGAGAAATGGATACTATACACCTGTGACTCTAGGTTAGAAAATTTGGCATGAGAAGGTACTGGGGGTACATACATTCACAGACCACTAGGACATTTTTTTTTTTTCTTTAGCTTTGCTTTGTGATGTTACACTCTTGCATAGAAAAGGCTTTCTAATACCAAGTAAACAAATTGCAAAAAAAGTGCCAGGTCCTACTACTTTTAGTGTTGAGCTTGCACAGGTGAAGTACAACAGCTAAATTCACATAATAGCATCAGATTTGTTATGCTATTTTGCCATATGTTTTTTAATGATACAATTCCTAAATCATGCATGCCGTGCTAGGACCAAATTTCATCCAATTTGGTAAGATCATGTGGAAGCAGAGGACTCTGCTAGTAGATTCTGTTTTGATATTGAAACCACAGATAATTCAGCTCTGGTCCTACAGCCTGTTTTATATAGTTAACTCCATCTAGCTGAGGCTTCTATCGGAATGAAGAGCACCTTTGCAGAACTGGGTGTGATTCACAGGACTGCAAATTAATGTGATATTTGTTTTTTATACTGTCATCTCTAATCTGGTCATCTCTAACAGTTATTGTTGTAAAGCTTGGTTTGTACAACGTCTTGTGGTATTATACTCTGCAAAACTCTGATTGCATTAATGAAGTTGTCATATACAGCTTTTTTTAAACACCAACGGAACAGACCAGAAAGGTGTTTTTTTTTTTTATTAAAAAAAATTTCCATGAGTACATTCCCTTTCTGTCTCTCGTGAATAGCACACTGATACCTCTTAGGTACCTATCTCCTTGTCAGCAGTAATATTAAACGCTCTCAGGGAGTAGACATTTGTCTAAACACTGGTGTGGTGATTGTTTAACTAGGCGATGCTATCTGACTCTGTTGAAAGTATGCACTTCACCTATGCAAATTCTTTGGGTTTGTTGGTTTTTTGGGGGTTTTTTTTTGGTGTTCTTTCTTTCTGCCTCGTATATTACAGCTGGTTGGAAAACTTCTGGTTTTCTCCTGTGGAAAGTTACCATTAATAAATAATTTCCAGTTCCTTAATAAAAAGTCATACTTTCCCTGGAAAATGTCTTATGAACATTTCTGTTCATACGGGCTGGGAGAGTTCAAGTGATAGGTGTTATAGGAACCTTTGTAGATTTTTAAAACGCTGTTGAGGCTGTAACATTCTCTTCCCTCTCTTGTCTCCTTCTGTTTTCCCCAAGTCAGCTATGTTGTTCTGTCCCCGGAGTTGCTTGTCTTTTTCTAGAGGGTTTATAAAAAAATATTTGCTTCTGAAAGCAAAGAATTAGCGTGCCTTTTATTACACAGAACATAGTATAATATTTTTGCTATGAGTTTTTAATATGTAAATTTTTCTCATTTAAAATCAATAGAGAGGAATTAGTTACAGTTTTCTATTGCTTTTTTTTTTTCTGTATGAAGTATAATATGCTTTTGGAAGTGTTTCCTCTGTACATAAACTGCAGAGCGGAGGTGTGAAACTGTAACAGTTTACTCTATACCATAGAGATGGTGATGAGATGTGATACCTCTTGCTGAAGTTACATGAGATGCTAAACATTTCAAGCTCAGTAACTGAATTCCCTTAAAAACGGAGGTGACCTGAGTTCTCAGGCAGGGTGGTGCATCTCCTGTGCACACAAGCAGGCGAGAGATTCCTTCATCGCTGCCAGCAGATGGGAGACGGTCCTCCTTGTAGTATCCCAGCCTACTACCTCCCGATGAAAACGTTTTGGGCCTGTCATAGTTCCCAAGGAGAAAAAGGTCTTATAAGGCCATACTTCTGAGTGCCGGGCTCTCATGTTTGCTGGTAAGCGCGTGGCAGCAGGTGGCTAAGGCCAGGAAGGGAAAACCCATGGTGCATCACCTTCCTTTTCCTTTCTTTCCCAGCCGCTCCAATTTGAAAGGGACTGCAAACGCCGAGGAAGCGAAGCCGGGGTCTCAGGCCGAGATTGCAAAGCGGCTAGAAGATCAGCGCCGCCGCCGAGGCGAGAACGAGGAGTTTGAGAAGCTGAGAGAGAAGCAGCAGGAGGCGGCAGCAGAGCTGGATGAGCTGAAGAAAAGGCGAGAGGAGCGCCGGAAAATCCTGGAGGAGGAGGAGCAGAAGAAGAAACAGGAGGAGGCTGAGAGAAAAGCCAGAGAGGAGGCAAGTCTAAAATATGATGTATTGGACTCTGTTTTTATTCCCCCGTTGTTACTACTTTACTTCCACTGGCCTTGCACTGGTTGATATCTCTTTACTGCAGTGTCTGCACAGACACTTTTAGGCAATGATGTTGGTGAAGCTGGAGGTTGATGGGTCTGTATTTAACAAAAGGGCAAAATGAGACCACAGGAGACCAGCTCATAGGTGGGGAAGGAGCATGGAATGAGGAAGGCAAGACCAAACCCAAGCATACAGGCTAAAGTGTGCTTCTCCTTCTTGGATCTGATGTTGCTGGGCAGGGAATCGCTGCTGTGACTCCTTCAAATTGTGCCCTTTATCTGGGCCTTCCGGGTTGTGTGCTCTTCTGAGCATCGCTGTTTCTTAGCATCTGTCAGGATCTGTCGCAACAGACCTTGATTTCAAATATGCTACCCAGCCTTAAAATCACCCCATTTTCTAACCTTCAGATTTAACTGCAGGTATGCCACATTTGATATCAAGGGACCACATCACACAGATGTTCTAGTGAGGATGCGAGGTAAAAGGTGCAGTCATGCAGGGTAGAAAGAAACGTTGCAGTGCTGGCCTCGGGAAAGATGGGGCTCTAATAAATGTCTTCATGAGTCAGGATTTCTTCTTCGATAGTTGCATATTTCTTATCTTCTTGGGGATGCAAAATGTTGAGGGCAGTGTTATAGCCACAGAGTTCCGAATTTATTCGGGGTGTCTTTTTGACATTACACAAGTTGAATTACTGAGCGCGTGTCAAAATTTGTCTGCTGCAGATGAGCTGGAATGCTAATGTTATATGTAGTTACAATGGGCTAGATCTCATTAGGAAGATATTCTCGTCTATTTAAATATTGAGTACCCAAGCACATCTGTTTACTTGTTCTTCCTCTGCCAAGGGACTCCATAAATAGGATCTCCAAATCTCTGGTGCATCATTTAGGAGTCTTAGTTGTTTGGAAAACAAATGGTAGATGTATAATAACAGTATTTGCCAGCTGAATGCCAGTTGCTCTAATATGCTAAGCTCTTTACAGAGGAACTCAATAGATGCTGAGATTGCAAAATACCTTGCTGGTCAGACCCTGCTCACAATGGTTGTGCTTTTGAGGGCTTCTGGTTTGGCTTGTAGTTTATGAAGTAAAAACTCGTGTTAACTCTTTCAGGGGGAAACTGTAAGCATTTGATCTTTGCTCTTTTTGGCGCCTACAGATTTTCTTGTGAAGTATTAATCTTGGCACAACAAGTGCCGAGTAGATGGACAGAAGAACAGTACAAAGGTGATACATGAAGATACAGAAAAACTGAATTTTAATGTTTTTATAAATGTGCTTTTTTTTCTCTAAGTGGCACTAGATGGCAATAAATCTGGTGACCTCGCTGTGAGAAGCTAAAGCAGCACAGACTAGCTGTCTTTCCTGCTTCCTTAGCTAATCCTGTGATGGATTAGCAGCAATGTGTTGTTACGTTTCAGATAGGTCACAACTTTTTTGACTGGCATAAAAATCAGCTCTTAGAAAATTTGGTAAATATTTGCAAGACCCCAAAGCTCTGTAATGGTGATGTAGTTTCTGAAAGAATAACTGACCATTCGTATTTTTTAAGGAGGAAAAGAGGAGGATGAAGGAAGAAATTGAAAGGAGAAGGGCTGAAGCTGCTGAAAAACGTCAAAAGATGCCAGAAGATGGTGTATCTGAAGACAAGAAGCCATTCAAATGTTTCAGTCCTAAAGGTTCATCTCTTAAGGTAACCTCCCCACTAACATATATATAAAGTAATGAGGTTTGCAGTCCAAACCACCAACCATATGCTTTCCATACAAAGCAGTATGGAAATACTTGAGATCAGACCTGGGACATCGCTGTGAAATAGACTTTAGCCTGAAACCTTTCGCTGAAAGACTTCATTCATTGGGATGATTGAAAATTAGAGATCCTTTCTAAAAATAGAGTCTAGACTGGAAGTTACCTGTTCTTGTTGATGAAAAATATCCAAAAAGGATCTTCACCTTCAAGAGAAAATTATTTTGGAAGCTTAGAGCTGTATTACTGTGTTGATTTTCAATGTTAAAGTTCCCTCTCCTTCCGCATCCACAATCACTTTCTTCCTTGCCAGTTTACTTTGTCTTTAAGCATATTTCACCGAATCATCATTAATTGAAACTGCCCCATAAGGGAGTTCTAGCTTATGTCTAATCCCCCCAAAAATAACATCTAGAAGTACTGGGCTGGATTTCATTTTCTTACATAACAGCTGAAAAAACCCCATTCTGTTGCTGCAGGAATTTCTGAGTGGTCTTCTGTGGCCTACATCATATTGGAAGTTAGATAAATCAATTAAATGGCCTTTCAGCATGGAAGAGGAATCCTGGCCCCAGTGAAATTATTGGGAGCTTTGTTTTGGTATTCAGTCCAGTTGCTTCCTCAGTGCAAGCTCAAACTACAGACCTATTAGTTGTTTTCAACTGTCTTTTCCTTTTCTCATTTTGTGTCATTAGTCATTTAAGAATCCAGAATGTTTGAAAAGCTCCTTAGTGGGCACTAGTAGAGAAAAGAACCAGGCAGGAGGTTATCAGATAGGAGCTCATTGGACCATGAAGTGGATCTCCATGGGATTAAGAACTGTATTTTTTTAGTGACAAACTGCAGTTGGTCAAAATTACATTTCTGCTCACAGAGAGGTACACTTTGAATCGATCCGGAGCTTTAGCCCTATACCGTTTTGCGCCCAGTTATAGCAAATACAGTGTCCAAATGGTTTTGACTGGACTTGCCTTTGACCTGTCAGACACATCTGAACCTGAAATACAGAATACATACAGCTGTAAGTGAAGATTGCCAAGCTTCACAACTTGCTCCTAATTGAAAAACCTGAGCTTGCCATTTCAGTTGCAAAAGACCATGTCAGTAACAGACACTATAAATGTACAGCTTCTTCCCAGCCCTCCTGGGAGGGCTTCTTTTTCTTCTTTCTGTTTATTGAGATGCCTTTTATGACATACATTTGGAGCTTTAGTTCACAGATGACTCAGAAGAGAGGAAATTATACTTGAAAACACATAATCGAAAGATATAGGTCGTAATTTGGGGGAGAGTGGGGAAAAAACACTGGATTTGGCAGGAGGTTAATAGCTTTCAGAGAACTTTTGGACTGATGCTACACTATTCTACTAAGTGTATTTTTAGAGGAAAGCTGGAATTTTCCAAATGTCGTTAAGGATCAAGGTCTAATTTTTTTTATGATGATTATTGCTGCTGGTTTTTATGGCTTGTTAGGTAGCCGTTGTTTGTTACAAAAACTGATATATGAAACTCTGTGCACATTTCTTCTCTTCCTCTGTTTCTCTCTCTCAGAAATTGGTGATACTGTACATATTCTAGTCTGGTGTTTGTGGGTGGCCAGAGTAGATATGTAATGCTGTTGAACTTCACACCCTAAACTGTTTCTTGGCCTTCTGTGGTCAATAGCTGAGGAGAGAAGAATCTCATTTTAATAACCTGATGTCAAATTTGATGCCAAACTCCAGTTTTTAGAAGACAGTGTATTTTGTTACATTTCATTTGGACAGACTTCTCGGGTTAGTCTAACTTGGCCGGTATGTAGCTTTTTCGTTGCCTGTTATGCACTGCCCAGGTTATCTTTCGACTTGTAAAGCATTTGGCACACGTTTTCTCCCTTGATGAATGCATCATCTGGTTAGACGTGTCATGAGTCATGTGAGAACCCTAAATGCACAATTGTGGGTGGGTGGGTGGAATTAATAATGAAAAAAAAGAGGCTCAGTATTAGAACACTGTATGATACATGTGCACATTCTGACTTCTCTAGATCACAGCCTGGCAAAGCATCTTTTTCTCCTTCCTTGTCCTACCTGATGTGATAAGTTTTAGGGAAGAAAGGGAAGTTCCTGGGAGTGACTTAGATGAGGAAATTAGGGCATGCTGTTCGCCAAGTGAACTACAAGAACCAAAGGAAAAAGGGAGATAAACTGAAAAGGAGTGTGACGTACTGCCATCTTATGGACACTGCATTTACCCATCAGGCAGGGCATGGACTAGCATGATATCCAGACTGAGAATCGAGAGATCAAAATGTGCAATTCATCTCCATGTGTTACATGGCTCATGGATGCACTTATCTAACACACTTATGCATGTATACAAATAAGGACATAATATACATACACGCTTATATTTAGAAAGAACTACCACAATTATCTAGTAAGGCCTCTAATAAATCACAGCCTACACAGTGCTGGCAAATCCTGTTGTGTTAACTGTTAAATACAGTATTTCCCTGAAACTTGAGATGCTTCTTCAGCAGAACTGCTACTGCAGCATGGAGTCCTCCCAGTGACAGGACCAGGGCTGGTCATTTCCGAAGGGACAGTGAAGAAGAAGCATGCAAAATAAATACAGGACAAGTTCATCGCTACCTCAGGGACAGAAGCAGCTTGGATTTCTCAGGGCTGGTAGAGTCCCTGTGGACAGTAACAGCAGTACCAACCCACTGTCCAGCCTCTGCCCTCTTTCTTGGGTTTTGTTCTAAGGATACAGACTGGAACAACCTCTGCTGCTCTCCCATCCCACTCTAGCTCATGCTTTCCCTAGTTCAGGTCACACAAATGGTGCTGTAGTAGAAGAAAAAGATTTCCTGCATAATCTTTGTTCATTTTCCTTTTTAGACAAGTTCATTCTTCATGTTTTCTTTGGGAAGGAGTGTTATTGTCTTCTTGTATAACTATTCTCTAGGTTAATCAGGAGGAAACAGGATATTTCAAGACTAAGTCTCCTCTTGGGGGTGAGCTCCACCTCTACAGAAACGCAAAAGCAGTAAGGCATTGATGGAAGGAAGCAATGGCAGGAGGCTGGGATATCTCCTGTCTGCAGAAAATATCTCCTGGGGAACATGGGTTGATGT
>JAOXJK010000001.1:68031379-68046355 GCA_025774025.1 Xenus cinereus
CTTGGGGGTGAGCTCCACCTCTACAGAAACGCAAAAGCAATAAGGCATTGATGGAAGGAAGCAATGGCAGGAGGCTGGGATATCTCCTGTCTGCAGAAAATATCTCCTGGGAAACATGGGTTGATGTGGCAGCCTGCACTCTCTGCAAGGCAATGGTGACAGCTAAGCCAGAAGATACAACTTTTCAGGGCTTGAGATATTTTTATTTTTTTTTTCCTTTCCTTAAAGATCTGTTTTGTTCTATCTCATTATTGCTCTCCATACCTGACAGCTGGGGCAGTGACTGGAAAGAATTAGACTCCACACAATCAGTTCTTCCTAGATGAGCTACTCCTATAGCAGAGGGAAGATAGAGTGGTATGAACAGGATTTGTGACATTTGTTTTCCCCCCATCTTTGGATGCTGATGGCAGCACTCTAGTCTGGCACGTAAACCGGAGTAAATTGGTGTACTCTGCTGCTGACACCAGGAAAAAGCCTAGCTGTGCTTAATGAAGCAAAAGAGCATCTGAGCCACTCAGAGAGAACAGGGAGAAGCCACTTTACTCCCAGGGACTACTCCTCAAAATGGATTTCCAGCAGGTTCTTCTACCTGTTGGATATAAGGCAAAATTTCAATACAGGGGTTTCTATTTCCTGCATGCGTTTCTTATTCCCTTTCCTCCTTGGCTCATTTTTTGAGAAGAGTTTTTCTATATATCATTTTATAATACACTCTGTCACATAATATCTAATACACAATTGAAAATTCCTAAGAATCATTTAATGTCTTTGTATGAAACAAATTTTACTGGGAATATCTAGATGCTTTTTGTTTCCCAAGGCATTGGCTGAAATTGTGTGTTAACTCATTCCTCTTCCATTCTGTTTGTATCCTTGGAGGATGTACAGACGGAAGAAAGTGTACTTTGACAGCCACATTTGAACTGCATTTTTAATAGGCAAGAAACTTCCTGAACAGTCAGTGAAGAAAACATGTCTATATAGTGTTGAATGTGGATAAAGGCATACATATATCTTTGTGTAACGTCTTGCTTAATTTATTCCTTGCCACCTGCACGTGCTGGCCCCATTGAGTAAGATCCTAATCAGGTGTGAGACTCCAGAAGGTTTTGATTTATGTCTGTTGGTTTCATTTCCCCTGACTTTACCTGCATAAGGGTAGGTGACCATCTAAGCGTTTTGTTGTCTAATCTAAGCTTCTTTGGTAGTTAATAGCCAGAGCGAGTGCTACCCTCAGTGGACAAGCACCTTTCCTAGGGTGAGGTGAGCTCCTCTGTCTCTCCACTGACTAGGGAGGGAACCAAATGAGAAGACTGGACTAAATGCTTAACTTTCAAGCAACTAAGGTTTGGAAAGAGAGATGCAACCTGAGATCCTGTGTTCTTTCCGGTCATAGTCTGATTAGAGACCTGCAGGCTCACTTTGGAGCACATGTGCTCTGTGTCAGGGGCTTTGGAAAGTATTCCATGGTGACAAAACATAGCCCCAACCTATTTAACAAGATCCTGTTATAACGAATGCAGAAAAATGATTATTCTTATTTCTTGGTCTCAATTTAAGGAAATATCTTGCATATTGTGGTAACCACCTTGCTTTGTCTATTTCTCTTACAGATCTATTTTGTAATACTGTTTACTGTATGTGCCAAATATTTTAAATTCTTTGCATGGTGTTTGTGTGGTGTGCAGTGGATAAATGACCTTTAGATGTTGCTGTGCAGCTTTAATGTGTTTGACCTATATGTTGTATGCATGTACGTATAGAGGTGTGTTTGCTGTAAGTATATTCAATGTATGCTTCTATTTGATGCATACTGTGTTTTAATGAAGATGCTCTAGAACAAATTTCTCGTATAAATGTGCAGAAAATCTGTTATCCATCCACACCAGGCACCTGCTTCCTTGGGAAGAGGACCATGTTCAGCTCTGAGGGCCACTTCCTAACTCTGCTTTCCTGTTTCACTTGTTTTCTGGTTTGCTTCCTCACTCTCCTGTTCTGAACAATCCCTGACTTATTCCTGATACCACAGTAGGTGCTCTGAGAATTGCTGTTTCCATCAGGTAAAGAATGACCCCATGTCTTTTTATTACAGCCCCAAGAATACCTGTCCCTCTTCCCCCAATCTATCCCCCTCTTACACCAGTGCCTACTGCAGCCAGGTTGTCCTGCTGTGACGAAACATCTCCCCTTCCTGAACACAGGAAGACTGTAAAGAAGCTACTGTTGGCATCTTTTAAGATCTGTCCCTTTAGCGGAACCTCAGTTAAGGCCAGGCTGGATGGGGCTTTGAGCAACCTGGTCTGGTGGGAGGTGTCCCTGCCCATGGCAGGGGGGTTGGAACTCGATGATCTTTAAGGTGCCTTCCAACTCTAACCATTCTATGATTCTATGCTCTAAATTCATTATTAGGTGTGACCTTAAGTCCTGGTTGAGACAGTCCATATTGTTTATCCTTGCTGCCAGCCAGGGTTTCGCTGACACAGTTGGGGAATTACCCCGTTCATGCAGAGCAGGGGAGAAACCAGCAGCTCTTGTCGAGCGAACTCACCATTTTGATGCATTGCTGGTTACGACCCAGAAAGAAATCAGCGTTGTGGGAAACTTCTCCTTAGTCGAGGAGAGGTGATGTGTTGAGGTTACCATCGCAGAGCTGTTTAATCACTTTTGATCAAATAATTTAATTGCTCGTGTTGTGGCAATGGTCTATTGCTGCCACCTTGTGACAACAGTGTGCTGAAATGGTTGGTAGATATCTCACCAAAGCCCATCTTTCCACTCAGGATTGCATTTAGAGCATATATTGGCAACTAAAACCGTTAATGTAAATTACTCTGTAAATTGTATATATATTTTTTTTTAGAGCTTCAGAGGTGCCTTTGAGCTGGATTGATGCTAGCTGGAGTTCCTCCCGTGAGCTTGTTTGGCAAATTCTGCACTGAAGTGAACTTTTCGCTTGTATAAGCCTGAGAAATAAAACATGCATGCCCTTTGATGGGATTGCTGAGGGATTTAGTATTCTGGTACAGCCTTGGATCCTAAAAGGCACCGAGGAGAACCATTTAAAGGAATGGCTGTCATTGCCTTATTTTAAAGGCATGAATGCCACAGCAAGTAACTTGAAAATGGGCAGCCCATACCGAGACTGGGGAATCCCCAGGAATCCAGCTGGGCTAATTATTAGTCGTTTCTATCCCCTGGAGCTGCTTGTGTATATTTTACTCCTAAGTGAAACTGAAGAGCCTGGGACAAGAAGTGGAACAATGTGATGTGGAAGAGACGTGAGGAAGTCGATTAAAGTATTTCTTGACTCAGAATGCAAATCGACCCTCCATCATGAAATGTTTTAAAGATTTATGCAGGGATGGAGTCTTTTTGTTTTCAAATTATCGAGAGATTTGGCATAAGTCTTATGAGACCTTCATGATTCTTTCTCCCTGGAAACATTACAATATTTACCTATACACAGAGTAGAAAATAATGATAAAACTTAAGATATCCGTTTGTGTAATAACAGCTGGTAGATATCGACTCAGCAGTGACCTTGCTGAACCTGAGCAGAATACACTCTCATTGGTTTTTTTTGGAGCTCAAATTAAATTTTCAGTGTCCTGCAAAAACATGCATGGGATAGGGGTATGTGGCTAAGCTCCAAACCTGGCCTAGTCTGATGTCTCAACTCAGAAAAACTTAATTAAATTTGCTGTGTGTCTCAAGAGACAGACATACTTGCTCTTATGTGGGAGACGTGAGGAAATTTGACATAGATTTTGTGAATATCAACCCCCTTCTATAAAATAAACTTCTCCCCTTTTCTCCTTTCTGTATTGGTGGGTTCCTCTCTTGTTAACAATGAGGTACTGAAGAAATATGCAGGATGCAAACATTAATGCGGAAAATATATCTACCCTTATGAAATCTGTAGCTTAATAGGATCCTAAATATAAAACCTGTGTGTGTGTGTCTGTGGTGATTTCTGTTGGAATGCATCTCTTTCAGATTGGCCGTTTGACATTTAAAATGACATTTTAGCCTGGCCCTGTAGCTGCCTTTAAAAAATAAGGTTAATAAAAAGGCTGCCTTTTTCTTAATTTTAAACTTATAGTTCTTGTTTCTCTCTTTTCTAGATAGAGGAGCGAGCAGAATTTTTGAACAAATCCGCTCAGAAGAGGTAAAGCAACAAAACAGTAGGTTCAGTCACAACAGCAGTGTTTAATTGGAGGGAATAATATATATTTTTTCTCTCTTTTTTTTCTACTTCCTACAGTGGTATGAAACCCACCCACACAACAGCAGTCGTCTCAAAGATTGACAGTAGACTTGAGCAATACACTAGTGCAATTGAGGTAAGTTAAATCCAGGTCATGATGGCGCCGGTAAGTAACGGCTTTTGGGACTTTACTCAGCCTATGTTTTACTGTTCGAGAATTGCAGGGATTTTTGGTCACGGACACTTTGTAATGTGACTTCAGGAACAAAATCCTTGAGGCACACCTATACCCAACATCTAGATATGCATCTGAACAAAACCTCAGATTAGCGCCTTCCCTTTCAGGCAACAATTTGCTCTGCTTTGGAAGCTTGGAGGAGTTCCTGAAGGACTCAGCCAGCACCTCTTGAGTGACAGTCACATCCTCTTCTCAGCTGATGAGATTACTATCAGCAGAGAGCTGAGAGCGATCCCCAGCAAAGCTGATTTAGCAGCTTATTTAGGAGAGCAAGGAACTGGGCCTGTGTCCTTGGCTGCCACTTCGGAGTGAAATTCCTTGGTGAAGACAGGCACTTCAGCGGACTAGGGAGTTAAGTGGTGATAAAGGAAAAACAGAATAAAAATAAAATGCAGAATATGACCCCAGGTGATTTTGACAAGTAGTGGTTAATAATGTATCTTGAAGCCAGAACTGAGGGCTTTTTCTATTCATAGTTCAAGGAAAAATAGGTGGGTTGTTTTTTGATTTGTCTGATTTTTTTTTTTTTTTAGCTGTTTTCATAAATCAGTGAGTACATGCAATGTGAAAGCTAGTAGTTAGCAGACCAGCTGGACTCTCTAGGGTTGGTAAGTGTCACGGGAATAGAAGAGTGTAAAGAAGGGTATTGATTTGATAGCTGGGATTAAGGTCTAGCACGTCTTCATTCCCTGCTGGATTTTTTTTTTCTCCTCTTGTTCACGTATAGAGTCTAAGCATGGTGTTCCATTAAGGTATTAGTTGGTTAGGCTTTATATATTTCCTTTAACTTAAAGAAAACTTTGGCAATTAAAGATCAAATTTTAAAAGCTTTTTTTTTTTTTTTTCTGTGACTGCTTTCTGCTAGGAAGGCTTTCAGTGCTGGAGAGTTTTATACTGTGTGTCATTTCCCAATGAAAAAAGGGCACGTATGACAGTGCTGAAGGCTCAGGCTTGCCTCCAGCACCTACGTATCAAGCTGCAGGTAGCTCAGACCCCTCCATTAAAGATGAATGTCAGCATGGCACCCCGTAGTCCCCCTACCATCAAAGCAGGAGCGTACAGCTTCTGTTCTCCTGCTTGACTCTGCGCCTTTTGTGGATGAGACGTAACCACCCTAGAGAGACCAAAGGCTTTGGTGTTAAACTCCTTAAGGAGAGTGGGTGGGTTGGAGCTACAGCTCCATCTGTTTTAAGAAATTTAGGTAATAGTGAAGGTTGTCAACCCATAAGCACTGGACTAGCCCACCCACCAGCTTATGCAAGGTTCACCAGTATTTTCAGTAGGGCTGTGCAAAGGTCCTGAGTCTTTACGCTCCATTTAGATATTAAAAAGCATAGCTCTACAGCAAGGGGCAGGCAGTACAGCTTCATGGCTATATTCAGCTCCCATCTGACCTGAAATTATTCCTTTGCTGAGTTTCTGATTTTTCAAAAGTTGCCCAATCCGACTTGCTTTGTGTCTAGAGAGGCAAAGTCTCAGCTTGTATAGGTTCTTGTTCTCCTTAAATCTGTGTTATGTAAAATGTACAAGAATTTTGAAAAAAAAAAAGGAACAGGAGGAGTTTGGTCTAGTGTTTTTGGTAACCATGGAAAAGACACACTGCAAAAAAACCCTAGTCCCCCCAAACCCCACTCTTTAAAAAAACACCTCATTCCAAATATACTATAATTGCTGAAGTTTACCCCTAGAATCCTGACTTGTGAGGTTAAGTTGCCTGGGCCAGATGAAGCAGAGTCTGATGCTGAATGGCAGAACAGCCTTTCTCCCCTGCCTCTGCAAAAGGATTTCCTTAGCTGTGTCCCTAAAAGAGCCGTGCTTACAGGTGCAGGTGCTGAGACTTGAAAGAGGCCAGATGAAAGCCTTGGAGCAGTTGTGTGCAGAGCTGTGGTTTGTGGTGAGCTTCAGAAATGTAACAAAGGCAAATATCTAAGTGATTGCAGTTTTCATAGCTGGTCGTTGTCAAGGGTGCAAGTGCAAATCAAAAGCTGGGGAGTCTCAGGGGCATCTCTTGAGCTGGGTATTCCTCTCCATCTTTGTGTGATCATCCATCACCAGAATCACTTACAGCTGCTGTATTCCCTAGCACTGCCCCAAACAACCCTGCGACTCCATTTCTTAATGCCAAACACCAACTGGCCTCAATTTTTCTGTAGGGCACAAAGTCTGCAAGATCAGCTAAGCCAGCAGCCTCCGATCTTCATGTTCCGGCCGAGGGTGTCCGTAATATCAAGAGCATGTGGGAGAAAGGGAATGTTTTTTCATCACCTTCTGGGACAGGAACACCAAATAAGGTATGTGTTTAATTTTTACACAGTGATTAGAAAAAATTATGTTATGGACCTGACCTTGCCATTCGTGTTCTTATGAGTAAGCCTGGATGCTCCTCTTGACATCACTGGTGAAGAATATCCCAAAGGATCCTGAGGTCCTCAGAAACCCCCAAAATTGTGTGGCTGCAGTATTGAGTGTAACAAAAGAATTTAGTGACATACTGAGCTAAGTTATGAGACATTCCAGAGGCACATCAGATATCTTAGACAAATATATCTGGTAGTTCAAGCAGAGTACAAAGAAATTCTTTGTGTTGGGAAAGATTCTTTTCGGGGGCAGAGAAGGATTAAATAGGCAAGATAATGGTGATGTTTTATAGATCACGCATAGAAGCTTTTGTGAGACTTCTATCTTTTCTCTGTAAATCCTTAAGGCAACATTTCCTTTCTGTAAATTGATGTGTTGATGAGCATTCATCACAGCTGAGAAACTGATCCATGGATTATTCCAGGAGATTGTTGCAGATAACCATGAAATTTCAGTAATTTGTTCTAACCTTTTAAAGATTTATTTTAATGATCTAAATTTTAGGCCACTTATCTCCTTTAATATGTGCTTTTTTGAAAAATTTTAGTTTAACAAAACTAAAATCTAGACTTAGACTGGTGTCTCCTTTTAGGCTGAAGATTTTTTTCTCTCTGTACTTTGGTACTATGACAGAACCATCAGGTTTATGTCTAGCACTTCTCTTGGGTGGAATCACTAAAGTGGAAATGATTATGTCAGCCCATATTTATCATTATTGAAAACTAGAGGGTAGTAGTTCTGTGTGGTTCATAGGAACAATGTATTTAGAGCATACAGGATGACCCTTAGCTAGCCATAGTCTCAGTGATGACCTCTACATTAAACTCAGGCTTAGCTTTGTTTTTAAATCTAAACTGTGAAAAACATAGCAAAAGCCACTCTGAAAGTCTTCTGATTAGATTTCATTATTTTGCAGGAGACTGCTGGACTGAAGGTTGGTGTCTCCAGTCGTATCAATGAGTGGTTAACCAAGACCCCAGAGAGCAACAAATCACCTGCTCCAAAACCTTCCGTAAGTAAACCTGCAACAGCCATGTCTTCAGTAGATGGGTTCTTTCCTGGGGCAGAGGTGGTGACGGTGCTTCCTCAACTAGCTGATGGTCTTTGGAGGATCCTTGCTGCATGTCCTGTCTTGGAAGCTCACAGAGGCCACTGACTCCTGGGTAGTCAGAAAAGGCAGGAGGGATGAAACAGGGCAGTTCTCAGTTTAAAGCTTAGGGGTGGTCTGAGAACCACCCCTTCTGCTCAGAGAAGCACTTCTCCGGTAAAGACAGACGTTAATTTGCCACCTGTGAAAGGCCTGTCATTAATTTAGAACTTATCAGTCATAGACCTTGGATGAAACACTTGTGCTTTGGCTCTGTTTTTTGGTTAAAATCTTCCAAGTATGTTTTTAAACACAACAGACATGCTTTAATCCTGTAAGAGCCTAAATGTCATTTCTAATAAAGGCCCTTTGGTGTGCCCATTACTTCAGCAAGAATCGAAACAGAAAATGCTATCAAACTAATAACATGGGAATATGGGAAGCTGCAGTGTGGATGTGGGAAGGAGAAGAAACAGGGAATTTTGGGGTGGGGAAGGGTAGGGGTGAGGAACTGGAGCTGTAGTTGTCCATATTGGAGAATAGTAGGTCATCACTCGTGGTATTAATTATTCAACTTTGGGACATTATTAACAAACTGGTTTCTTCCCATATCCTTGTGTAGTGTTTTTCTGCCAATCCACTTGGCCTTTATAAAAGGTGCAGCCTGACAAACGCTTTCTCAATTCACACTCCTGTTTGTCCCAAAGCAGAGCTTGAAATTTGCCCTTTTGTCCCTAATGTCAGCTACATCGAGATTCTGTCCCCATGGACGTGAATATAAAAGCAAAGGAAGTCATCCTGGTTGCTGTATTTAATCATAGCTGCTGAAAACCAGCACAGAATCTGCCTCCAGATTTTCCTCTCTTTTGAGTTGCGTCCTTTAGATAATGTAAAACTAACCTCTTGTTGTTCCCTCAGCCAATATTTCTATCTATGTCTTCATTTCCCTCTTTCTCAATAGATTCTCCTTTCTTCTTTCAATATCTCTGCTTGAAGGAACCTGCCCTCCTCCTATTCCTCTTCTTTGGGTGTCTGTTTGCTAAGTTGGTCAGGTAAACCTGTTTATAATTGACTATGAAGAATGATATACATCTGCAATGTATGCTTTTTACTTCTCTTACCAGGATAAATCAAAGGGAAACTTAAAATTTTGTATTTAGCAAACAACTTCCTACCCCCTCCCCCCCCATCACATTCCACTAAAATAAATTATTGCTTGAAGCTTTTGTGACCATCAAATTCTTGCAGTTTTTGGAACAACATTCACTTAAAAGTAGAGGGAGCAAAGATCTTAATTTGTTTTATGATGAACATAATTCACAGATCCCAAATGATTTCAGGATTATGAAAGTGGTTTAGTGATAATGCTCACTGCAAGTGTTTTTTTTATGAGGTCCACTGCAATTTTGCTGGTTTCTTCCTTCCTCTGCTACTGCTGAACTTACTTTTTGAAGTGCACAATCTGTCTTAAAGTCTTAACTATCAGCAGCCCTCTTAGGCTGTAAATTATGATCAATTCTAGAGCATCTCTGTTGGGTGCAAATACCTCTTGCAGAAATCACATTTTCATTTATCACTGGGCAATTTTCTATCCCAAGTTAGAAATTCTCATGGGCAGAAAACCACCTGTCTATGGATGGCAAGAACAAGATTCTGAAAACTGTGCAGGGCTTAAACACCTTTCGAAAAGGAGAGTACTTGTGTCCAAAATTGTTTCAAGAGACTTTTGTTTGCCATCCGCAGAGGCAGATACCAATCCATTTGCCCTCTAAGAGGGTGTATTGCTACTAGCCTAGCATGTGGTATCTTGATTTGTATCCCTGTTTTTCCCCAAGAAGCAGCTTGACGTTTTTACTGAGTTTTGCTTAAAGTCTGCGTATGCCCTTATTTCCAGAGAATATTATTATTTTTTAATGACTTTACCTCACCTGTTTTTTTCTGTCGGGCTAGTGATTGGTACATGTTAAGCTGTTAAAGGATGCAGTGGAAATCCTAATGGATATGAAGGACTCCAGTGTTAAATCTGGAAACCCATATTTAAGAATGCAGAGGACCTACTTTTCTGTTGCATTAGAAGTCCCATTCCCCATTCTTTTTTTTTCTTTTTTTTTTAACAGTTTTTTAATGAAATGTTTTGATTCTGATGCAAAATAACTGAGACAAGCTACTTTTGAATTCCTCCCTAATAGAAATACTATTTCAGAAAAAAAATTCTTTTTTTCTTTTTCCTGCACAAATTGGAATTGTCTTTCTTGAAAACCCGACGGGGCAGTAGCTTTTCAATGTACTCCCTAGGGTGAACGTAGTAAGTTATGCCTCCTCTGTGCAGTACTTAATAGATGCAGTAGGATTGTTTTTTGTTGTAAAGCATGTATATATGTGGAGTGATTATGTGAAGTGTCATTCCGAATAGCTTTGTAATTGATAGACAATGTAATATTTACCACTAGTGGATGCTCCTCAACTTTTCTCATGAGGGAGTTGCATTCTAACTTTTTCTTCGCCCAAGTAAAATAAATCTGAACTAATATTGGTTTCTGTTCTCTGACATTATTTTAAAAATACAGGATTTAAAACCAGGAGACGTATCTGGCAAACGTAATCTCTGGGAGAAGCAGTCAGTTGAAAAACCATCTTCTTCTTCTAAGGTAACTTCAGTGCACTATTAAAAGGATAATATCTCTGTGGGAGGTTTACTTGTGGGAACCTGGTGTTTGTCTTCATGTGGTCGGTTAGTTGGAATTAGACCTGCACATGTCTTTTGTTAATAACCTACCTTTTTATCTATAAAATAAAGTACAATGAAGCACAGAAAGCCATGTAACTTTTATATTCATATTTGGCAGAGCTGTATTGTGTGTGGAAATCTGTCCTTTGCATGGAGTTGATTTTTTCCCCCTATTTATTTGTTACAAATAGCTATGTTTTCCCTTATTCAACTTGAATAATGGATTATTACTTCTCCAAACAGGTATCAGCTATGGGGAAAAAAGAGACTAATGGTAAGTAATTCTAATAACACACCTGCATATTTAATAGAAACTTTGCCATATTTTCCTACAGGCACATCTCAGTTTTAAAATTCTGTGGCTGTTAATGTTGATGGAAAAAACACTGCTTTTTGCCTTGACCTTTTAAAAAAAGCTCCATTGCAATACCATCAAAGCACAAATGTTTGAGAAGTAGGCCTAAACCGTCTTTCTAGGAGGACTGAGAGCTCGCAGTGCTCCAGCCATGTTTGCAAAACCTTGTTTGAGTGACATGTGTAGCGTATTTGCTGTAGCTGGAGAAAGTCATTAAACTGTGTGAGGTCCGAGGAATGGGATGGTCATTTAACTAATTACAGTAAATGCAAGGCAGCTGGCAATGGCTCTTTTAAAGGCTGCAACAGGAATGGTCATGCCTTTCATGACTGAAGAGGGAAAACCCAAAAAGCGAGGTTCTCGCAGCAGCATTATTTGAGCAGAAATAGAAGATTTAAAGTGCTACTGAGAGCAAGCCCCGCTTCTGATTTTAAACACTGTCACTGGGTAACGGTGAAGCCTGAAGAAAATTCAGCATTGTTGATTTTTTAAAAATAATTCCTCTGGCTGAGTGACTCTGGTGAGTCTCGTGTGCTCTCGCATCCCCAGACTAGAAAGGAGTTAAAATGCGCTCAGCAGCAGCACTGCTTTTGCTGGAGCTGTGCATTGGTGTCTTCTCAAGGCAAAAAGAGTCTTACTGTTGTCATTTTGAAACTGCTAGTTTGGGAAAGAAACAATCAGCAAAATCGCCCTCCTAGCTTTTTTTAATTTTTATTTAAAACACTCCAAATAAAACCAATTAAAGAAATTGTGTGCCTAAGGACCAGTGGGGAAGAATGGAAATTCACTGATCAATTCAGTAGCTTTAAAGATGCCTTGCAACATCCCTTGATTCTTCACTAGGAATGAAATGATCAAACACAGAAAAACTTTTTGTTTTTTACACATTAGCCTATGCACGCATTTTTCTTCACATTCATATGTGAAGCTGGAGGCATGGTATACCTGTGAACTTTCCTTGTCAGTTTAAGAGTCGTGCAAAACAGAATCGTCTTCCTCCTCCTCTTCTTTTTTTTCTACTGAGCTGTTAGGAGAGGGGTTTTCAGGCTCACTCGGCGTTAGAGCAGCTCTGCTGCCATGGAAGGCGTTAGCAGCCGTGTGTCATTGCCTATGGGAGCAGACTCCACCGAGGAGTTCGGACACTCTCGAACCTCTCCTCCTCCAAGGCTGAGTGAGATGAGGGCTTCAGTAGATGGCTTGCAGGAGGGAGGGTCTCAGGGGCTGGCTTTCAGTCCTCCCGTGGACTCGGGAGTGTATGCACCAAGCACTGCAGCACAGCCTGAGGTTCTTCCCAGGGCTGTTGGGGGTGAGAGAGGTGAAATCCTGCTTGTCCTCTTGGAGGACCACCTCGGAGCAATCCCCAATACATGAGAACAGGAGCAACCAGCTTGTGTCCTGCCTTCTTACATGCTGTGTGTTAATCTAGAGCCACGCCTTCTCTACTTTAGAGATACGGTTGGGTTATTTCAAGCCATCTTTAATCTGTCTCTTTCTCAGCAGGTTTGAGACAATTTGAGAAAGAACCGTAGAAGGCCACTAAAGACGCTGGACCAATCAGTTGGGGAAAAAAAAAGAAAAGGAAAAAGTGCTAAATTGTTCTTTTAATATTTATGTTTATTTACCAAAATGTCTTTTTGCATTATCCCAGTTAAAACCATGTATATTAGCACTGTATTTAATAATCAGTCTAGACATTCATCTTAATAGTACTGCCTTTGCACAAGAGCCTTTATTCCTAAAGAAACCCATGCTGTGAAATATATAGACTCTCCTACTGATAGTCATAACTATGTATCTGAACAGTGATTTCAACTGGCATAAGAGGTCGACCCAAAACGCACGTAAAGTGAAGTTGCTCAAGAAAGGTGTGCAGTGAACCTATAAAAACAATGGTTACTTTTGTAATACAGAAGTCTTTCTTTCTGCACTTTAGACTAAGGCATGGAAGAAATATCTTTAGTTGACAATGTAATATTTTCTGTAAGTTGCCCATGTCATGAGAAATACTGCATCAATAACGTGTTTTAGTTTTTTTTGTTTTATACTTTTTTTAAGTATCAATTTCTCCATTCTAGTTTAAGTTAATACCTAAATTTGGATGGTTATGTTAGCTGACAGCGGTACTGATATTTCTTTTTGTTGTTAGTGACTAGTAATTGAATGCAATTTAGATTATATACACACATAGCTTTACAAAGTTTAGCCTAAAGGCACTACTAATGGTAGAATGCTTTAATACGTGCTAGAGTATTATATTTAGTAATAAACATACATAATTAGCCAATATCACAGCTTAAAAAAATAAAGACAAAATCACACACTTTTCTATAGTAAGATTTCATAATTGCCATTAGAGGTATGGTGAGATAAGTATTAAAAAATTTTAAATGTCAGTTGCCCAGTAATGGGTAATTAAAAAGAAAGTATAGTTTTTAAAAGAGGAAAAGGTAAGGGTATAGAGGGTCAAAAATAGGTCACTTGTATAAAACGTTGTAGTTTAATTTATATAAAACTACCATAATTAAAAAGATAAAAAAACAAACCTAAACACAGATGGAGCTTGTTTCAAATAACTGTACACTAAATCTTGCCATCCATCGGTGCCGTACACTAAGTCCACCTAAAATGAAGTAAACCTCTATCTTTATAGTGCTTCTTTTTAACTCTCTCTCCCTAATATCTTATTTACAGATGTTTTCATTTGTATATAGTTAAACACATGGCTATAAGACGTCAGCTTGGTTTGAGTTTACATGCCATACAGTTTAGCATTTACATCCTACAGTGTATGGGTGGCATAAACTGAGCAACTGAAGTAGCCCCTGAGCACGTTGTTAACAGCTTTGTAGTGCATCGGAATTACCAGGATCTCCCTTTTCACCACCTCCATCTTTTACAGCATCTGTCTTCTCCCTAAAGAAGAGTAATGTTATATTTTCAACCCAAATACGAGCTCCCCCGCTTGGCTGAAACATCTTGTTTACATACAGAGATGCACGTAGTTATCTGTAGGGGGTGAAGCCGTGCCTGACATTGTCTGTGAGTTGTCATGTTTTTTTGTTTGGGGGTTTTGTAAACACTCCTCTGAGTCTTTTCAAATACATCCGATAGCTGCAATAAAAATGATTTGTTCAAACAATGTATTCTGAAACTGCATCCACAATAAATGGAATATTTCCATCAGCAGCCCCCTGTTTGTTAATGAGTAGGAATGACCCAGTTGTAACTGGGATAGGCGTTGTGCTAAGGCTGTGTAAAATAAGGTATCGTTGCAAAGAACCTCGAAGCGTGTCTCTCCTGATGTACTACCCTACACCAGACAGCCAAGTCATAAAATCAGCAGATTTACCTACGTGTTCTTAAGGAAATAAAAATAAAAATCTTAATTGTCGTGCCTACTGGTACAAGAGAGAAGCTGTGCATCATCCAGAAGCCAGCGAGCTCAACGAAGTAGGTTCTGACCCAGCAGCAGAGCCAGCTGCTTTCCTGCTTTGAAAGATGTTTTCTGTGTGAGAGTGGTTGCGTTTCTTCTCTCTGCCTCAGTGGGATGTGCTTCCAGGCATGGATGATCATGGACACCAAGCCTGGGGGGCTGCTGCCTTTCCCGTTGTCCTCCCATCCCCTTCATTTCTGCTCTAACGGCAGCACAGCACCTAACGCCCTGCATTAACCAGGTCATGGTCGTCCTGAAGAGGCCCTCCCCAAGGTGCTGCCAGCTCCATGAGAAGCACTGGGAAGGCTGCCACAAGCAAAGCTTTCTGAACTACTGGGGGAGAAGTAATCGGATGCTGCCTAATTTAAGCTGAAAAGATCCTGTATGCCTGCAAGCGTGCCTCTTTTCCTGCCTTGTACTGACCAACTATGACTTGAAGGGCCTGCAAAGCAAATCATATGAAGGAGCTGGGACTGTTTGGTATGAGGAGGAGGAGGCTGAGGGGAGACCTCATCACTCTCTACAACTACTTGAAAGGACACTGTAGAGAGGTTGGTGCTGGTCTCT
>JAOXJK010000001.1:68064540-68075452 GCA_025774025.1 Xenus cinereus
TAACTTTGTCAGCTAAAATAAACAAAGAAACAAGCAAACATCTGTGCATTAATGAAACTTAAGTGCATAATCACAGATAAATTCAGTTTGAGTGGTATGAAGAAATTATATGATGAAGATATAGTTGAGAAAGACATAGGAGAAGCTAAAAGAAACCATGTGAGACAAATCTAAAACCTATCCTGTAATCTTAACTCTATCAACTCTGTCCAGTTAGAAGTCATATAAATTAACTTCAAGATCTTAAGATGTTTTTTTATTCTGCAGAAGAAAGTCCCAGTCCTGCCAAATTTTATGTGGGTAGTTAACTTTGTTTCCATTTAGTCAAGTCACACAAAGTCAAATGATGTATCAATCTTCACATAATGCAAACTTTTCCTTGTCAGCCATTTCAGAAGAGGAATTATTTTGAATGACTAATACAAGCCAGTATATTGTGCATGTACAATTAATACTATTTGAGTATATTTGGATTTCCATTTGACTTTTGTCATTCAATGGCAAAACAAATGAACTAGTTTATTCTGTCCTTCAAACGACATGACAGAAGTCAAAAACAAAATGCCTGTCAGACAGGGCAAAATTCAGTTTTATAAGAATTCATTTTATTGAAAGCTGCCAAAAGTATCTCCTTGGGTTTCATGGCCTCCTCCTGAACAACTACAAGGAGCTCTGAATTGCACTGAAGATGGAGAAGGTTACATGCTGGTACTCCGTAGTGCTTATACTGATAAATTAACTTTATTTTTAGACAGTACAGACTCTACTTTCAGAAAGTAACATCACCACACCCAGCTTCTATTTTGAGGGACAGGCAAGAATCTACACATTCAAGCCTGATTAGTCGGATCACTGATTTAAGGAGAAGGTAGGGTTTTTTACTTTACAGTCTTCACTGATTCTCCACAACTTCCTGATCCTCCTTCCTTCTGAACAGCAGGATAAAGAACAAGAGTATTTGTTCGTTCATTGCGAGACTACACAAGTGCTAAGAAGCAGTGATGACTGAAAAAGGAAATGGAGAATGACTCCAAAATTTTGTGTTACGTATTTACAGTGGACAAAAGCATGCTTTCTCTGAAAATGACAGTCCAGCTGCCAGATTATGCACTGGTGTTTTGCTGAGGCTGTATTTACAGACTGGCACCGTAGTCACAATTGTTAAATGTTGCCTGGTCGGCCAAAGTCAGAAGACAGATAGCCTAGCTCTGTGAAATGCCAGTCTGACTGAGCAAAGCTGAATAGCTGCAACTTGGTAACTCATGAACACAAGGTTTCTGACCAAGAACCTGCGTGTCACACTGCTGCTCTAATCCAGTCACATTAGGCAAATCAGCCCCTGACCAAAAAGCATCACTGCTGGGCATCCTTCTCCAGCAGAAAAGCCCAAGAGATAATGATGGGAATTAAACCATTCTTTTAGCCCCAGAGGCAGGGCTGTGCCACGCTGGCAGAGCTGCTCAGGAGAGCCAGACCGACTGCTGTGCTGCCAGCCTTGGCATTGACGGAAGATACAAGGCTCAGAGATTACACTAGACAAGTCACACATGATGTCCAAATTCACTTCCTGGTCCTGAGGAGATAGCTGAAAAGCCAGATACAGAAGCTGTTTTCTTTCCATAAAGACTATTCAGAAATTGCTTCATGTATGAGGGTGTAATCAGAGCGTGAAAGTCAAAATAAATATCATATGTGGCTTGATTCTTGAAGGAGAGCACTCAGGAAGGTCTTTAAGGAGGAAAAGAGCCATTCCCCCATAAATACAGGACCCATAAACACTGCAGTCAAAAATGCCACAAAATCCACCGTTGCTTGAGCTGGAAATTATGCCTATAGTTATTGTAGTTCATTATAGGATGGGTATATTTGTAGTTTCTTTATATCTTCCCGGACCTGCAGAGGATGCAAAATCTCCATGTAACGTAGCTTAGAAGGAGCTGAATTATGCCTTCATTCTCCTTGTATGTTTTGCTTCTTTGGTAACTAGTAGGAACACTTCACCAGCAGCAAGATCCTTGCTCTAAACTTAATGATAGAAAAAAATGGAGATAAAAGCATTTATTGTTGCAAGCAGGGCTGTCACCATTTCATTTGCAGAAGTCTTTTATTCTTCGATATCTGAGATATTCTCTCTAGCCTAGTGCATATTAGGTCATATTATCTCTTTCCCTCATTCTATGACTTCCTCTGCATCATCTCTCTTTTTCTTCTTTCTCTCCAGCCTTTTATTTCAATCTCTGTATTTCTTCTGGTTAACTGCTTCTGTTTGAAAGCTTGCTTCCAGCTCTGTTTCATTCATACCATGAACACAGTGGAGGTAAGTGGCCAACTACATGACTTTGGCAACGCATTTTATTTTCACATTTTATTTTTTATTTATATACCAGCACGTGGTATCAACAGTGCATAGAATAGCAGAATAAAATATCTGAGACACTATTATAATTTCACTTCATTGATTTTCACTGATTTAGCAGAGGTCTTCAATGTGAGAAAATGTGAAGACAATGATGTGGGGAAAAACTTTTTTAAAAATATTTGGGTTTCTAGGCTAAAGCTTATTGCTATCAAAAAAAGTAATTTTCTTCTGCAAACCAAAACACATGTCTAGCTACAATTAGATTGGTATTATTAGGAAAAAACTTTCAAACTTAAAATTCATGGCAAAGGAGGTGCAGGCAAGATTTTAGAATGTGGTGGTAAACTTTTCTAATTTAGCTAACTTTCCATTTTCATAATAAGTGTGTGTGGTGTTTCTGCTTGTTTCTTTTTTTCTTTTTTTTTTTTTTACTTTATAGTTGGCTCCATTCCAGATTTGAAAGCATTTACAATATGGTTGGAAATACAGCAGTCTTTCAGATTAGTTAAGATTTACGTGATGAGCCTTTGTGTAAAAATGAATCTCTATTTGGTCAAGGAGAGAATTCTGTGGGTTTGGTTTTTTTTTTAAGCAAGTCACGTTTGTTTTCTGGCTGTAACAAAAAGTTTTTTTGCAATGACCTGCTTATACGTCATCTTCGGGTTAATGGAAAAAAAAAATCAGCATGGATGTCAAGATGCAAAATGGGTATCCTTATGCTAAGGCCCAGAGCAGTTCCTCATGTTCAGCGTGGCTGCGGATGATGGTGATACCGGAGAGAACAGAAGGAGCTCCTTGAGGCTAGTCCTGACCCCACATGAAAAACAGTAGAAGCTGAGCCGTTGCATTTAAGGGATGGAGCTGCACAAACTGATTTTTATTGCAAAATGTTGGGAGAAGGGGATAGGCTTTTCTGTGTCTTTTATACAATGTATTCAGTTAACAGTGGTGTGGTGTCTCAGTCTGGTGTATGTCCTGTGGGGAGCAGTTCAGAGGTGTTTTAGAACTTTACTGCATGAGGGTGAACATGTACTTGATGGTGTGTTTCAGCTCCTTTTTTAAGGGCTAAGAAATAATTTTTTACATGCAAAGGATTATTTACCTGGCTGAGACCTAACAAAATTGTTTCCTATAGAACTATGAGTAGGTGTGAGAATAGCAAAGTAGCAAAAAAACTTCATCTTGCCTCTGATACTTATCCAGAGCAAGTAATTTTGGTCAGAAGTTTCAAAAGTAGTCACTTAGCATAGTATAATTTGTATTTGAAGTTTTTTAATAACTTTGACTAAGTGTGTGCATGCGGCTTTCTAAGACGAAAATGATTAATTGTAAATAAGATGTTTGATTGAAAAATATTATTAATATCGCAGTAGCTGCATTGCTAACATCATAATGACGGTCTTGTTGTGTTCTTTGTATCCAAGAACAAGGAGATTTAGATCTGCTAGAAAGAACACAGCCTCAGTGATATAATTTGGCAGGGAAGAGGAGAACTAGTACTACAAGGTGAGGAATACTCTTCACAAATGAAAGATTAAGGGCTTGGGGCCTGTTATGGACCCATCTGCAGCTTTCTTATAAACCAGTGATATTTATATTTGAATAATTTAGAGAAAGATCCATGAGCAGCTGCCTGCCCTTTGTGCAGTATGGTGGCCTTCTCCTAGCATTGGAAAGCTGGGAGCTCCCGGTTGTAACGATGTGCAGTTCCTCAAAGGGGCATGCAGTGCCAGGCAATGTCACGGAGGAAGCACTAATGATATAGCTTATTAGAATCCACAGCACATTAGGTAATAGAAACCTTAGGATGGGGGAATTACTTTGCTGACTTCTTTATTCATTATACATATCTACATATGAAGAATAGTGCCTTTAGGTTTATTTAAGTGCTAGGCTGAGATTGCAGGAAAATCACCTCTCTGAGCAGCAAAGTGTTTCTTTTAGTTTGTGCCCCAAACGCGGGTGGTAGGAATGGCTGGTCCGAAGGGACCTGTGCAGTGAGGAAGCCTGGCATGGACCTGTTCACGGTGGTGGTGGGATGCTGAGACCTGAGCTGGATACAGCTCCAGGACATTATTTTTAGAACAGCCTGGCCTGAGTGGAGAAGTTTAACGCGTGATTATTTTGACAGTGTATTAAGCTTTATTAAGCTCAGTGGTAAGAAGGAGTCTATAGGGATTATCTTCCCCCTTGGGAAAATTTTCTCTGTATGTAGGACAATTTATTGTTTCCCAATATTGTCATAATGCCCTTTATTATCAGCTGACGTATTTAGAAATCTGATGACAGTGTTAATTTTATTTTTCATGTATCCTAGGGCATGAGAATTGATGGAGGGCCTTGCCAGGAGTGAAAAACCAAACACAATAATTTTAGTCCTTTTTGCTGATGTCTCTGATTCTTTCATTTCTGCATTAAAAACTTAACATTTTAATAAAGAGACTGATAGAGCTTCGTATAAATTTGGCAACCTGGCATCCATCAAAAGTGGAATTAGTAACAGAGATAAATAAGACTTTTAAAATAGATATATGAGAGATTGCTGAAGAAAGGCAGAGGAAAATAAAGGTCTTGATTTGCAATCCATTCCAAGCATGCTGCCTCCAAGGGACTTAATTATCTAAGCAACAAGGCTTTTATTGCGAGAAAGGGCTTGTAAAAACAGCAAGGTTTCTGGTTCTTCAAGTAGCGTTCCTGCAATGAGCTTACCATTTGAAAAAACTGGCATTGCTTCACGTTTACTTGTGTTTATGAAGGAGAAGAGATGGGGAAGGGCCCTGCAAAAACAACCTGATGGTAAGACAGGTGCTGCTGCCACTGGAGCCCCAGTGTTATTAATGACAGCCCTAAGCACAGGAGTTTGGCACTGTGGATTGCTAAACTCATTTTTTTATAACCCGATGACTAAAACGGGAGTATGATGGGGATCCTCAGGTACAAAATTTTTACCAGATTTCTTGCCTGCGTAGTTTATAATGATGCAGAGAAGCCCCTAAACTGTGAAGTTCATTTCCAGAACTGGATTTGGGCACAAACTCTTTTGGACTCGTGGAGGGCAGCCCCTCTGGCAGCTGTAAAGCCCGAGGTCTGGACAGGGTTTTAAACACCACGTTTCTCTGATAAATGGCATTGTTAAGAACTTTTTAGCTTTTATGTTTTCCCTCGTCTATAAGCTACTCAGCACTGAGTATGGGCTCTTTTGTATATGCAGGTAATGTCAGTTCTTGCAAGGCAGTAGAATTCAATGAAAAGCAATTTCCTTCCCATATGCAACTGCTGTCTGTAAACTGCTGGCTCCCTAAAGAGGAGACAGCCTCATGCTGGTTCCACACTCAGGAATAGCTGGTTTAGGAAAAAAAGTCTGGCTCTGTTTGTGGCAAGAAGATCTTGTGCAATATGCCATGACCGCCGGATAAACCGAAAGGACTAAATGGCTGAGAGAATGTATTTTAAAAATGACATTCCTCTGAATGAGAAGGGAAAGAAGCTGTAATATTTTATTATTAGGCAAAGTCGGGCAAGATTCCAACCGGGACTCTGCATTCTGCATAATCAATAGACAGCCAGAGTGAGAGAAGGACGACTTTGTTTTCAAATGCCATTGGATTCTCACTTAATTTCTATTAGCAAACAGGACACTGACAGTGTCTTGAACAGTAGAAAGCAAATACTCCCCTCTCCTTTCTAGACAGTCGTCTTCCGTATGATCATTAATTTTGGCCACCTTTTATTTTCCTCTAACGATTTAATACCTGTTAGGACAAGGGACATTCCGTCCGTGGTTTAACCTTTTATCACAGAAGTTGTGGTGTGTTTTGAAGATTTGTCGGTGCGCGTACAGGTGCCACACTAGAGATTGGACCAGGGGATGGTCGTTTCCAGGCTCTGCCCGCTCGCTCTGCAGGGCAGCCGTCCTTGTCTTCCGAGGCAGAAAGGCCTATGGAGAGCTGGTAGAAATAGGTCAGGTTCTTCCCATCCACAGCTCAGACTTCTGCTATAGCCCAAGCACGACGGAAGGAAGGGAGTGCAGAGGTGCGTTTAGAAATCTCCAGTTTCATACTATGGATCTGGAGCTTCCCCATTTCTGCCTCTCTGTCCTTAAACGGTCTCGGTTTGCCGCTTTGCTATTTCCTCATGGCTTCACAAGGGAAGAGGAGACAGGCTGATGTATTTTAGAGATGAAGGAGTCCAATTCAAAGCAGGATTGCCTTTTCTCTTTGGTATAGCTGCTGTGATTAGCTTCTCGCTTTCAAATGGTACTAACAAGTCACCATGTTTCTCGGAGCCTTCAGTTTCATTATCTTTTAATATTATAGAAACTGAAGTTTGCTACATTATTTTTTGTAAGAAGCTTTTATTGTTTGTGAAAAAATTATATTGAAAGCTCTAGAAACTTGAAATCCTTTCATCAGCTTCAGATCAGCTATATCAAGACATCAAGTCATCCTCACTGTGAGCTTCCAGTTCATTCTGGGGTAAGATTCCTACAATAATCTGACTAAGCAAAGATGAATGTATTCCCCAGACTGGTTTTTGGGGGGGAAACTCAACACACATGTGATAAAAATAAGGCATTTTGGGGGAACCTTTTATGCTGATTTTGTGATAATCATTCAGTCATTATCTTTTCTCACTTCCTTGCAAAAACAGATGAGAGCTTTAATTGAATTCTCATTCAAGAGGTATCGTCTTAAATCAAAATATATTGTTTATTTCTGCAGAAAATAACTGAGTGTAGAGGGGGCTCAAACTCCTGATTTATCTCTAAAGACAGAGAGAGAAATTTTGTCTTCTCTAAATGCAGAAGGCTCGAATGGCTATGTTTTTAAGTGAAATACTAACTCCTTTTAAAGAGAAGTTGAAATCTCTAAAGGTGTTATACAAAACAAGCCCACAAATTTTAGTAATATCAGGATATATCAATCTTCACCAAATAAAAAAAAAGGACTTAGGCAGGGTTTCTCATCAGAGCTACAACAATATTTTTCAAAACTTTCATTTCGCTTAACTTTAGAATCCAGATGTTCTCCTCTGAAATAGTTCTTGAAAAAGAGATTCACTTCAGATTCAGTCCAAAGCTGAAATACAAGAGCTCCTAACCACCTGCATTGCATTTTTTATAAGGCTTATCTGAGGCTCAATTTTAGTTCTCACTGGGCCTGATTGAATCCCTATGAAAATCAGGGCAAATGTTTCTACTGTATTGAGTATGCTTTGGATCAGGCCCAGAAATTTCACTTATTTGTTGACTGTAGCATCAAAGATGGCTCAAATCAGCTCAGTTCTGTGGTAATCCAGTCCTTTAAGCTTCTCTCTCCACCTGCACTTCTTCATGCACAAAAACATAGTGCTGGTGAGTTACCTCACGGTGCCTGTATTGATGCCCTTTGGTGCAATTTGACCTTTTCCTAGGAAAGCTTTAGAGGGAATAACCTCAAAAATAAAGACTGGATTATGCTTGGTGCCTTTTATCTAAATGTAAAAGTGCTTCAAAGAAGAATTTTAAGCTCCACTATCTCAAGTCTCTGCTAATTTGGAGACCTGTTGCTGGCCTTCTGCTCTATGGACTGTGCTCACTGATACATTTTGGCTTTAAATAATAACTGCAATGTGTAGGGTGAGGTATTTTCATTAAAATTTGAGAGACCATTAATGCCATTAAAAAGCACAACAAGTCCTTATCTGAAACATTACATACATATTTGGTCACCCACCTTAGTAGTCATCCCCCGAGGTGGGATCCAAGTGGAATCAAGTTGGAGTAGATATGGGGCGAAGCATGGCTTGTATCCCTAGAGGACATTACAAGAGCCCGTCTCTTTGAAACAATCCAAAGGAAGACAAAATTGAGGGACATGCTAGGAATGAAGTAAGAGCTATCAATTTAAAGTTGATTTGAGGAAGTCTTTTGAACAAAGTACATTTTTTTTGGTCTTTTTTCAATGGCTAGTTCAAAAGGACAGTAGCCCAAAAGTGAGTAGGTGTCAATTCAGCTGCAATGATCAGCTGAACTAAAACATACACTCAAATATACCAACCATTAGCTGTTTGACAGCCTCGACAGAGAGGAAGTAAACCGGATAAAAGCAAAGAGAGGAAAAACATTTGGCAGTGGATTTGCTAATGAAAAAAATAACTTCAGAATGACTGGGTGGTAAAACCCTAATGCAGATCAGATGGCCGTTTTCATTTCAGTCAAGGAGTCAATATAAACTCTCGTGTCCTTTATACATTTTATCCTAACTAAATAGCTCACATAAAATAACACAGGTTTTACTTTTCACTGATTTTTCACTGAATTGGCTATCTAGAAGGAAGAATATTTTTTCTCCTTGCTAAGATAAACTCTTTGAGGTGCCTTCAAATAAAGACAAGAGATTTAACATGTTTATTTCTAACCATCACACACAATACCTTTTTTTTTTTTTCCCCAGCAGAAGTAACTACTAATATCAACTGAGAATTTTTCTAAAGTTTTGACCATTGCACAGGAATTAACTTCACTACATCTCAAAAATATATTTCTGTTGTTAAAAGGGTAGTAATTTTTCTCCCTTTGGCTCTAGGATTTCCAAAGGAAAAGATTGTTGTGGGAACGAGAAGCCATTTCCTTGGTCACCTCATTACATCTCAAGGGGAAAACAACCTAAGGCATAAGCAGAGTATATCTAGAGCAAATAATCAGAATATTTATATCTACTCAGTGTCTTGCTGATCCCCCTGATGCTCAGTAGACCCACCTGAATGGGAGATCTGAGTCGTGTGTTTGAGATCTGGCAGGGCTGAGAAGAACCTGTCTCTACTAATCTGCTGCCGTAGGATGGTGCTATGGAGCTCTGTGATGGCTTTTCTTGTATGATCTTGCCTTGGTAGTGGAGACAGTAACTTCATCGACACAAGCATCCTCATCAGAATTCAATTTTGCTATTAACATCTTATACCAATTAAAATAAAAATCACTTCCAAGCCTCCTTACTATCTGCTGGTGAAATTCTAATGACTTTGAAAAATGTTGCTGGTTTACACTCCAGGAAGCTGAAGGAAGATTATACTGTGCTTCATGTTTTATTAGAGCATTACAAATGCTGTTTTGCTGAATTCTTGTGAAGAATCTTGTTTATCTTTCCCCTAAATAATTAGTTTCCCCAAACGCTGGATGCAGTTTTATTAAAGCTTTGTTATACTCTCTGTTTTATTTCACACTAGTTGAGTTTATGTGTGGAATTCATTTCTTCCGTGCTGCTGATTTGCAAACAAAACAGATTGCTAATTTGACATGTACAAGAAAATTGGAAACTGAGTTGACAGAAAATACTCGACTGCTTCCAAGTGTTTTGTTGTGCATGCTAGAAAACATCCATACAGTAAGGTGTGCTAATCAAAGCCTGGTCTGTCAGGGGAAATGGAGCCACTTTTAATGTGATTTTGAAGTACTGACCACATCACCGCAGTAGTGCTTGCTACTCTGCTGTTGTACCTTACCTCTAGTATACGTTATTACATTTTCCATTTCACTGACTTTCATAGCCTACTTAGCTGACTCATAGTCACATGAAAATATACACAGAAAGGAAGATTTTGGATTTTTAATTTATGGAAACTCTTGAAATTGCCTTTCTCTTATCTTTCTTTCCTACCGTTATGGTGGACTTACTGTTTCCAAACTCTTGCCATGTCACCGTAAATCACAAATCTTTCCTCTTGGATAATCTATATGTTCTTTGATCTGGTGGCAAAAAGTATAGTTTTGTAATATTTAGATAGTCTGCCTTACAGTGGTCAACTTCAGAATGGTACCTCTAGTGCCAGGTTTCTTCAGCATTCCTGTAAGAACTCATAATATGTGCCGTGTGATTATTATTATTATTTTAGTCTGGTCCAAATCTTTGGAGGCTGCAGTCAGATCAACATAGAGTGGAAAAAAAAAAATCTGTGGATTTTAATTTCTGATTGTGCTACCCATGACAGCTATCAGCTATTTGTAGAGGTGATGACTATCGGTGTGATATGTGGGTAAGGAAGATCAGGCACGAAATGATTCTGACCTAGCTGAAGTCAGTAAGAGTCTTTCTTGACTTCTAGATCCATGATACCACAGCTCAGCTTGTGGCTTCCATTTTCCTTTTACATAGGACGGTCGCCCCAAACCTATCCAAATTTTATTTCAGGAGAGGGTTGACTCTAAATTATTTTTATGATCCAGGTCCTTCCTTGATGTTCTGCTAAGAATACAAACCTTTTTCTTGTCACTTAAATAGACTATTTTCACCCCAGTTTTTAGCATAATTTTCTCCTGTCAATTCTTTCTTTTGCTTAATGATTTTAATTACAGACTGTTGTGTTACACAGCAAAGTAATGCAGAATGATCTGTTATCTGTGCTTTCTATTAAGTAACAGCAATCTGTGGGAGGTGCAGTCTGTAATTGCTATGAGGCAACTGTACCAAGCGATGAATGAAGTATTAGTCTAGTTTGTTAATCATAGAATCATTTAGGTTGGAAGAGACCCTTGGGATCATCGAGTCCAACCATCTACCCTACTCTACAAAGTTC
>JAOXJK010000001.1:68075552-68104363 GCA_025774025.1 Xenus cinereus
CAGCCTCCTCTTCCTCATACCAAACAGTCCCAGCTCCTTCAACCGCTCTTCATGTGATTTGTTTTCTAGGCCCTTCACCAGCTTCGTTGCCCTCCTCGGCACCCGCTCCAGCGAGTTCTGACTGGGGGCAGAACGTGTCTCTGTCTTGTCTTCATCATTTTATATAAATGCCAGACTACAACCTGACGTCCCTTGTGTAGGGTACTGCCTGCAGGTGGTGGCCGGCCCCACAGCTATGCATGGCTTTTTCTGCTCTTTTACGTTCCACGAGATGGCATGGCTTTGGTGCTGGGAAAAGCCTTTTCCAAAGCTGCCACGGCTACCACTGAAAAAGAAGGTCTTCCAGCCAAAGGACCTTCCTACTTAGATTACACAAGGGGAAGCAGTTGGCAAGAGCTTGCCAGGCTTAGATACCTTTGGAATAGATGGGATACCTTTGCCTGTGCTTGCAGTTGGTTCCCATCAGCCGTATCCCTTTCTTACCACAGCAGCCTTTCGCTACCCTCCTCTCTTGCAGCCTACCTCCTCTCACTTTGCTTCTCCTGCAAGTTGCGCTCATCTCCTCTACAGTCCCATCCGCTTCACCTTTGCTGCCCCGGCTCACTGCTCCCAGCTTCTTTTAGCTTTATAATGAAATACAGTTAAAAGAAAGTATATGTTGCGTGGCATCAAACGGCCGCTTTGATCGTGGAGTCAGTCTTCTCTTCCTACCCACAGTAGAAATCTACACTTTTCCACTGATTTAATTAAAAGCAGCAGTGCCAGAATTGGATACCCCGGTTTTGTTTTGTTGTTGGTTTTGTTTTGGTTTTGTTTTTTTTTTTTTTTCTCTTTTGCCCGTTGCTATTCTTTTCTCCTTTCCTGTTAGAAGCTCATAGGGCCAGCGACTCCGGCGTACGTAAATTTGAAAATTAGCAGCAGGGAGATGCCCGTGTTATGAGCCTGGCTGTGACAGAGTAGGTTCACGCTTGCAGAAGTCAAGCTGTGGGGAGCTCAAACCATCTCTTACCTTCCCGCTCAAAGCAGCCAGCAACTTCTCCTCTTTTCTGACAGCTGCTTGTTCTCCTTCTGTCCGTGTGCTTCTGCAAACACCTGAGAAATTACTTTCTCGATTGAATTTACTTATAATGCCAAATGTTTTCTAGAGATTAATTACAAGCCTGTGTCTCCAGTGGGCACCGTTTTCCTTGCGTTTGGCTGCGGTGGCTCTGAAGATCCAACTTGCCTCAGCGTGTGCGTCCTTCGCAGTCCCTGTTGCTGTGAGTCACCAGAGCTGAAAAAGGGACATAACGTGGATCATGGCTGTTTGTTCACACAGGACAAGTGAAAAATGTGTTCTTTCCTAACTGTGACGCTCAAGTAAAGTTCTACATCAGGAGAATGCAGGGACTTCTTTGCTTAGTACAGAATGAATTATGTATCTCAGAAATGTGAGGGAACACACCAGTTGCTCCTTTGCAATTATCTTAGGATAAATCAAATGGTGGGACATCTGGTCATTTGAGATATTTAGGTCAGGGTCCTGTGTCTTAATTAATTAAATGTGCCTTAATGGCTCTGACTAGCCTCACCTGGAGCCTTACTTACACCCTGCCTATTTAAGCATGGGGCTTGGGGGTGTAAGGTTGCTCTGGGATAGCAAGGTTTGTTAGTACTGTAGTGATTCAGTTAAGTAACCTTTTCTTCTTTTCCCTTTCTAATAAGTTTCTAAAATAGTTGAACCTTTTTCATACTGTGTGGTGTGACTTACACAGTGTTTTAAAAAAAAAAACAAACCCCCACAACACAAGCATCCTTAACATGTTTTGTGGATGTTGTGAGCTTCTGCAACCGTTGCTGCAGAAATTCTGTAGTCAGAAAGTAGATGAGCCTTTTTAGTTTATACTTTTATATTCTTTTAATTTGTGAATAGCTCAGGGAAGGTAGAATAGATAGGCAGCTATTTTTCTAGTTAATGCTGGTGGTTTTCCCCTATTTCTAAGACCTATAACTAAATGTATCTGTGTTTTGTTGTGTATAATCTGTTGTGATAAGCTTACGAAAACATAGGCTGGCATTAGACGAACATTTAGCGTTAACACTTAGAGATATTAGCACCAAATTTAATACTCTGATTTCTTTGCATGCAATCTTGGTTATAAAAAGGTAAGTTATAGTGTCATACCTGCAAATATTTTTTTTTGTCTATAATTTTCATAAACTACAATTAGTGTGGCTATTTATTATGGAGTTTACATAATGCTTGCATGATACCTTCTGGTCACAGCTTTTGTATTTTAATGCTTTTCACTTTCTTCTCTGTAATTTTACCAATTGGACTTTAAAGTGTAGACACTAAGGAGCTGGTAAATTTGAGAAACTCTTTTTGGTTTTGTGTCTTCCATCCTGTTGCCCCATATTTTGAAGAGGGCGTCTCTTGCTCAGTTTCTGCGTTAGTTGATGCAAGGTATCAAAAGAGAGGATTAAGTATGAGTTTGAAAAACAAGTCAGGTTGGAGAAGAGAACCTAATAAAAACTGTTGTGTGCTCCCTTTGTGGTTTTAGCTATTTTGGTGATCTGGTAGCAATGGTAAGACTGACAGGCAAGGGAGAAAGTGTTGTTGTGTGTTATATGTCTGAGTCTCAGAAATTAAAGCCTCTGTAACTTTTCCAGTGCCCTTACCAGGCTGCAACAGTGAGATCTTGTCATTAGCTCCTATCTAGCTGCAGAGCTGCAGGTTTCTGTGTTATACCTGAATCAAACTGTACCTGTTTCATGGTGGCTGTTGAGTGAGTGACACAGCAGCAGCTGTCTGGGTTGGTTTGCTACTAAAATCCATTTTCATCATCGTCTCAGTCTGATGTGCTATCAGCCCTGCTCCTCCAATTGCTCCTACCACTTGAGAAAATGGCAGACAGTAAAACTCTCTCTCTTGTCAGAGCCTGCTAGGAAAAAATAAAATGACAGGTAGAGTTTACTCCTCTTTCTCTCTCTTTTTTTTTTTTTTTTTGGTGTATCTCCATTGCATCTCCTGTCAGTTGCTGTTTGTGTTTCATGCCTCCCACCTGCCCTTCTAGATCTGTAAGTCTGCATGTTGTACTACATATACCAGTTTGACTTAGCCTTACAACATCAGTCCTTCTCCTGGTAAATAGCTGATCTGGTGTATTCTTTAATTGGATGTATACTGTAGCACTTGACTTTTCTTTTTTTTTTTTTTTAAATAAATATTAAAAGGCACCTTAAACATCTGCAATTAACTTCAAAGTGTTAGTCTCTACAAACTTGGAACTGCCCACAGCTTTTATCACAAATAGTTGTTGGGGAAAACTACTTTCACTTTTAATGTAGGTGGATAGGAGGCAAAGTAGTTGTTACAGTTCAACAGGCAGAGAAAATTGTTTGTTTTTTCTTACTGTTGTTGCTTTCATTAAAGCAATGCTCTCACTGGAATTTCTGAGTAGTTGTAATATTTGCCGAAGGAATGATATTTCTTTATTACAGTGTAAATCAACTCAGAGCACGCTTCTGAGTACAAACACGAATAAGATGCTTCAAAAAATACCCCTAATCTAAGCTGAATCTTTTAGTGTTTTGAGCAGACTGTGTGTGCAAGCCATAGAGGGGACTGAATTTTATCCCAACTTTTCCTCTGGCCTGAGGGTGAGCTCCGGAATTGCTCCTCGTGCTGGGGATACCTGTGCCAAAGCTGCCTGGACTCATGGCCGGACATCAAGGAGGTCTGAGAAGGCACTTCAAGAGGCCAGATTGTGAAGGATGGTTTGGGGAATGGGAGAAGGGCAAGTCTGCTGGGGTTGTACAGAAGGGTACTTTCTTGTTCTCGCAAGCAACACGTTTTATAAAGCCTTTTATGATCTTGCTGTGAATTTATGAGTTTATGTGCCTTTTATAAATTTGCAGAAATTGCAGGCAGCTGTTTAGATTCCAAAGTGTCTCTGTCTAGTTGAATAGCCGAGTTCATTCTATTAACTGGTACTTCCAATTTGTCAGATCTCCCCTTTTGATACAGAAAAATCTTGTTACCTGTATTAATCAATTTTATTTATCTTTTACTTTGAAAAATTTTGAATTACCGGCTCCAAAATTATTTTTGCAATGTTCCTTCTAAAATGTCCTCACTGCTTATGGTAAGTAAAGGTGTCAAACACTGTCACCTCCCCTTTTTTTTAATTAAAAAAACCCCAAACAACAACCAACCAACCAAAAACTTGCCAGCTGTTATGATGTTGGGGTTCTGGGTCCTAGGACTATCAGTAGCAGTTAGACCTGTTGGCCATCAAGCTTTGTCTGCCATAGTCCTTTAATGGAGCCAACAACTGAAGCATTGCTGAAGGGTGTGGGTTTAGGCTGGCTCTGGACCCGTGGTGGCACAGAGCTGGCTGGGGAGCCTGGGAGCTTTCACTCCTTCCAGCACTTGCTGTGCAAGGCTGGGAGAGACCACATACCCCATCTTGCACGAGGATAGCAAATAGCTGGAATCGGTGTATGTGCTCTCCTGTGTTTGTAGGTGTTCTCCAATTGATATAATTAAAAACTTAATGGCGGAGATTCAAGACGGAAAAGATATATTAGATAATATTGTTCACTGCCTTGGGGCCGGTATAAGATTGTTCTCTGTAAAACAGTTCACTGACTTCAGGGGAAGCTGAGGTCTACAAGTAACATGAAGGCTCAGGCTCTTATTGAAGAGCTGCAAGGTTTGTATATACATCTTTATTAAAAATTTTATTAAAAAAAAAAAAGGCATTTCCATGCCCACTTGTTCTTGCAGATTTCAGCAGTGCTACTTTATTTCTCTGTGATAAAAACACATTTATTAGTTTTGTGTGCTCAAAGGGAAGTAGAAAAAATAATAAAAAAGAAATTGGAAGTGAGGAAATACTTGGCCTTACTGAGTCAGTGGAAGTCTTCGGGTGGCTTGGAGTTTCACCCAAAGCCTCATCCTTTTTACAGTTTATTTCACTGAGACATAATAGTTGTAGACGGGTCTTACTTTGTCCATCTTATTTATAATTTTAAAGAGGTGGCATATAGTCCATAAATATCTCAGTTTTCATAGTAAATTACTCCCCTCAGTCATGACCAACATAGAGTCCTAAGCTGTTTTAGTAGTTATAGCAACAGCAAAAAAACAATAGATGCAGCTCAGTTCACTAAATGATTTTTTGTTTTGTTTTCCTCTCTGTCCTTATGTTAAAAATCTTCAGGAAATACATTTTGACTCCCTTTCTGTCAGCCATGCTATAAGCTGTGATCCTATGTTGTGCTGTCTTTACAGTAAGTGTTGTTGTACAGGCTGTCCTCGATCTTGCTGATGTGGTGTGCTGAGGCTAGTGGTATTGTGTCACACCAGACTGAACAATATATTCAAATCCTTATTGAATCTTGGCAGTCCCAGGTGCTCTTTCTTCCTCTTGCTTCCCACATCTATACACTCTCGGGTAGTAGAGTTATCAGAAACTGCCACACAAGCTTCTCATGCAGCAATGGTGCTGAAATTTCTGTATAGCTATTGTCACCAATTCATCTCTGGCCTAAAAAAGGGACGTGTTTCTCCTTTCTCCAGATTGAAAAAGGTCTCAGAAGGTGCATGTAATCAGTCAATGCAGACTGTAAGTCACATACGGAGAAGCTTTCTCTCATCCCATCAAAGTTGGGATTGCCACCTCTCCTGTGAGCAACTTCAAGGCACCTTGCTGCAAAGACTGGATTAAACAGGTGTAGCCATAAAAACCTTTCAATAACTTGGTATTATCAAAGACCCTGGCTCCGTGGTTCTACTGAGATGCTCTGAAGAGCAGTGCTATGTAGTGCCATGTGGGTACATGAAGGTAAGAAGCCTGAGGACTTGGTGAGGAGCAGAAAGTAAGTCATAGCATGAAAATGAGGAGGATAACTCTTCTCCTGAAGAAACCTGAGAAAATTAGCAACTTGGAGTATTCATCTTTCTATGCAGAGTGATGCAGGAGAATAGTATGTGTAAAACTTTGCATATTCTCTCTGAAGCTTAAGAATGATAAGTGATTTGCACCAAATTACTTCCATCTCACTACTAGGCGAAGCAAGCAAACCAAAAGTTTAGCCCTTCTAAAGTATTATTATGGCTGGGATGCTAAGTGCAAGGCCAGAGTTTCCAGGTTAAGCAATATTGTGGTGGAGTTCATCTGGATTCGTATACTAAGAAGCTTCCTCGTTAATCATCGAAGTCTGATTGTTATGAAATCTAAAATAAACACCTTTGCTGTGAAAGCAACAAAACATGACATAAGAATGGACTGGCATGTGCTGACACTTAATCTGCTATGTGTCAAAGTTGAGTTAAGGCTTAGAAATCAAGCCTATTAACTGAGCAAACTTATCTTATTACTTGGATCAGTTCCTGCAACCGGACAGACCCAAAAATATCACAATGAAGCAAGGATTCATGACCTTTATAATTTATTTTCATCACTTGAAATTAACAACCTTGGTATACATTCAGCACTGAAAATACAGAGAGAGTTTTGCTCCCTGTTCTTTTCAATATCTTGAATCTCTGAACTAATTAGAGTAACTTGATGATTCAAACCCATTTTCAGGTTATGTACAAAAGGAGGGGTTAGAAATTACTGCTGTTTAGGGTAACTTGCTGAAGTAAAGTAACTTTGTGTCAGTCTAAATATTAATGGCCATAAAAGTGTGTTACAAAATCGCTCACAGGTTTTTGAAAACCCTGCCAGTATCCATTGGAAATTTTCCACTTGCTTCAGTACTCGTGTAAAAAGTAGCCTGAAAAAGTAATTTCTCTGTTCTCAACTGGAAACTCACAGAATAGTTAATATTGTACTTTGCTTGTAAGGTTTTTGTTTGGAAAGACATTGAAGAAAAATCTCCTCTCTGATGAGACACCGGTATGCTGAGGTGTACCAGCTAGGAGTCTGAGCCACAAGGCTCCTGGCTACTTACATGGATGACTTTACAGATGATGGTGATGAAAAAGCAGAACTCTGAGATGCTACCATACCAACAGTACCAAGTTAGAAATGTTGAGCCACGTCTTAGTGACTCTGAAAACAATGTGTGTTTGTTCCAAGACTGAAAAGCTCCAAAACTTTCTGATGAGTCTTGCTGGGTTCAAAATTTCTGCTGTTCAAATGGTCACGCTGAAAGAATAAACACTGGCATTCGTCTTCCATGGGTTACAGTAAGATTATATATTGAGTTTGGCTTAAGACAGACACTAACTGAAGCTGTGAAGGAATATTTTACTGTACTATTAAACTTCACATTTTTATTAGTAAAAGGATAAAATAGGAATAATCTGGGCCAAAAAAAAAAGGACTGAAACCACATAATTGCCACCTCTGAAAAGCAAGATATTTTCAAGTGAATTCAACAGTGGTGTCAAGGATTAGACAGACATGTGGGTGAAGTCTTCAGTTTTGTTGTGAACCTGATCTCTGAAATATCATAGCGCTGCTAGGAACACAACTATTATGGCTGTGTCAACCAAGAAAAGGTTGTATTGAGCCTGCTATGGATATAGGAAGCTACAATGCTCTGAGAAGTCCTTGAGGCTTCAGGCCTTCAAGTGAGATGAAGTTTCAACTCGGTATATTTGCTAGTTGTTCTTATTACACTTTTGTCGGGTGGCAATTCTCGGCTGTAAACCCTGTCAATTATATTTTCTGTGCCTGCCTCTATTTCCTTTTCTCATTTTTGCAAAAGACTCCCTTACTTGTTTAGGAGCTGGCCTAACGTGTCCACTAGGGTGAAAAGAAGATGAGTATCCAGAAGAAAATGCAGTCTCAGGTGAGATGTGGGAGGAGAAGGGGGGAGAGAGAGAGATTGGGGCAGGTTTTGAAACCATATGGCTGGATCATATATCACTGAAAAGAAACCTGCCATTTGCTTTGGCCAGGGAACTTTTCGGCTATGGGCACGTGGTCTCCATAGTATGTGTTTGGGTCTAATGTGAGAGATTATGTAGGTTCCTGCATGTAATGTACAGCAAACCCAACATGTGCACGTTTTGGACATCCAGATGCAGCACGTGCAAGAGACGATAAGCAGCGTCTCATTTTCTCTGTGCATGCTCCAAATAGAAGAATGCGTGTGTAGGAAGCTTCTGGTTGTCTAACACCCCATCAGAGGTAGCACTGAGAGTGGCCCGACACTGAGGGAGAGAGGAAAAAAGCTTGGTCCCATCAAGGTGCCGGTTATGTTACGTTTGAGCTTCCTACTAAATCTGTGCCTACCAAATCTGCGTTGTTTTGTTACGTTTGAGCTTTCTACTAAATCTGTTCCAGCCTGAGGAAAGGGCCCTCACGCTCCTGTGTAGAAACCAAGTGTCTTATACCAGGACTTGCAAATCAAGTCCTGTGTTTTCAAAATGTTTCATCATTGGAAACTCTACATGAAAAATACTTCTGCTTCAGCTACTTTAGTGTTATATTATTTAACCAAAGGACTTGCTATGATTTTTTTTCAAGACTAAAAAAAAAAAAGTATGAAGAAAATTAATTTTAGAAGGTCTAAGCAAGCTTAAATGAATGAAGAAGTTGTACTTGGAAGAAATCAGAGTTAGAGGCATTTGAGAAATTGCCTTGAAAATAATCTGTGACCCTGCATGTGTATTCTAGGTACCATAAACTGCCAAAATCCTGCCAACACCTCAGCATGCTTCTGTCCCTTGCATGGTCCACACAGTCAGTAGGAAGGGTTGTCTGGGGCTTTGCTGAACCCACGCAGCTCAGTCAGATTATGGGTTATGTCAGCAACTAAGAGATACCTTCGAAACTAATCACAGAACATTTCTGTCTATTACATAAACTACCTAAAAGGAAAGGCTTGCATCTATAAATGCTACTATAACACCAATCGGTAACAACAATAATAAAAGCAAGTCTTTTAGAAGTAATGGGTATGTAAGAGCAAGGAGTTAAAATGAAAAACAGTAGGCAAACCTTATTACAACAGACTGCCAGATGTAATTTACGTTCTCCAGGATTTGGTTACATATTTATCAGCTTATGTTGACACTTAGGTAAATATATACACACAGAAAAGTGCAAATATACATATATTCATTTAGAACTACAAGGGGGACTGTCATTATGTAGAATAGCAAGAGTGATGTGTTTGGCAATCAAATTCTAAAACTCCAAATACCGCAGAACTATACAGGAAAATGACATCTGTAGAATCATAAGGAGTTGGGACCTTTCTTCTGAGTTATCTCTGTAAGAAAAAAAGCTGTGGACATAGTGAGACTAGTGTTGTTCAGGATCTAGGATTTTCATAGTTGAGTTTTGTTGCTGCTGTTCTGAACTTAAATGAAATTTGGAAATAAACCATCTTTCTGGAAATTTAAAAATAAATATTATTTTGTGAAAGCCAAGGAGATCTATGCTTCCAGATTGTCAAAAGAGTGAGCTTGTTGCATGCCTTGTTTACTAGTTAATTAATATTTTTGCAGTTTCACTAATGTGTTACACTGAAGATCTGCTGAAGTGGAGACTTAAGCAGGCCAAGGATGTGGGATGCTCACAGCCCATGAGATGTGCAGCCGGGAAAACAAAGGTTCTTGAAATAAGTATGTTTTTGCCTTAAGCTGTAAGCTGGTTTCTGTTATACAAATCTGGCAGAGTTAAGGTAAAGCTTGAATACTTTCATTCCTCTGTGCCCCCTGAAAATGAAGAAATAATTGGATGGAAGTAGATTTGAATCTGTTGCCCTTCGCAGAGTACCAGGATTTGTACATGTGTTTGTTTTACCGTGAGTTCATACCACTTGTCTGCTTTCTTCCTGACCATAAATTCTTTTTAGGATAAAGTATATTGCAGGATTTGTTCTAAGTCTCAAGATGCTGGCTGTGAATAGACCATAATAATTCAGACCTGGCCCTGAGGCATCCTGCTTCTACCACCTTCTATTTTTGGATTTTCAGATTTTCCGTAATATCAGCAGTAAATATTTTACTGCATAATATTCCAGTGAAGCATCATCACAATTTCCTCCAAAGGAAGAGGTATCTCACGCCATGTATTACTTCTAGATAGAGCTCTATCAAATCTGCTGCTTTATTCAGGAAAGCAATTACCTGTTTATCAATAGGTTGCATAGGCCATTTTATATTATTAAGGGTTGACTATGTGGGTCTTTGAACTTTGGCTTTTGAAATATTGAGGGGAGAAAAAGTTTAAAAAACAGGATTCACATGGAGATCAGATAATGTCGATGTGCCATATACACAACCCTTTTGCAGGAAGAACATGAGAAAAATATCGGTTTCTCCCCATGTGGATTCCCCCAAGAATAAAGAAGCACAGAGGAAGAACTTCACTTCTGAAATGGTTGAGGAGAAATAAATCAAGGCAAGGTGAGCACTCATTAACATACAGGGTCAGGAGAAAACCGTACGTTTTAATAACCAAGGGGACAACTATGATCACCTACTTGTAGCATCAGTGACTCCCAGCTACCCTTGAGCCCATGACGCTAATATCCTTCTCTAGTCTAATGTTGTACCTACCCAAATTAGCTCTAGATTAGGCATTATAGTTACAAGACATGGACAGTCTATGGAGATTGAAGTCTTTATGCCCTGTCAGAGAGCAGGGTAAAGACTGCAGGAGAGCTTTGTGATTTTTAACAGCTGCCATAAGCACCTGGGCCTTGACAACCTATGGAAGTTGATGTTGCTGATCATTGGCCTCTTATCAGTAGACTTGACAGCCACAATTTAAAGACACATTAAGGCAAATACTTCATATCACTCTTGTAATTAGCTACGCAGAAAAATTGGCTGAGGAAGAGAAGATAACAAGGTCATGTTAGTGATCAAATTTCTATGCTAACAGCACAAAATGTAAATAAAAATAATTATAAAGAACTCTCTTTGTCAAAGGGTGGCCAAAGATTAACTTTCCAGCTCAGATAATTTGGTCTAAAATTACAGACGTGGAAATAATAGGCAGCTGGTTTCATTTGAGAGTCACACGATACAGTTCTTCTGTAGCTCTTTTTCCCTGCCACAAAGTCAGGCAAGCTTTGCATGAAATAGAAATAATACTTGTGCTGTGCTTTTGAAGAGATCGTGGGCCAAGCCAAGAGAGCTGGAGTGGAGCAGGAGCGCCAAAGGATAGCACAAACCAATAATGAAAGCAACATGTGATATCATCTGGCCAGAGAAAGATGAGAACAGTGGTGGGATTTAATGGTTCATTTTGAAATACCCCTTGCAAGGAAAGGAATGTGTTCAGGGATCGGGATGGGGTCCTAAGAATTAGGAAAACTGGGTTTTATTTCTGACCTTGTCATGTTCTATCTATGTGATCTTCTATCTGTGCCTCAGTTCCCCAGCTCACACAAGCGCTGACTTCAAAGCTGTTTCATGGGCTTCTCCATTGAGGCTTGTAGCCTCTTTTGGGAACCCAGCTGACATGCTCAATGAGAGGATGTCATTATTTTAATTGCCTATTAAAGGTTTTGTATTTCAGTTGAGAGCAAAAGCTAAATAGAGTGAGAGTTCTGCACGGGCCCTTGAAGAAGCGAGAAGGAAAAAAGCCCTCTTTGTGTTTTAAATAGATTCACCTTTCATTGGGCACGTCTAGTTCAAACATCTCTGACAAGTCCTCAGTGAAACTTGATTTCTGCTAGCAAGTGTGTTGGGAATGGATTCTCTCAGATACTTTATACACAGATGATGTGGTGTCTAAAGTGAGTACTGCCATTAGTGCTGCACAGTCGTGTCAGTGCTTTGCTGGATTTAGAGCCTCTCACGGTACAGAGGCCTGGTCTTTGGGTCTGAAGTGGGGAGGAAGGGAAGAGGAGGAGGAAAAGGAGGAAAGAGGGAAGCCATTAAAAGATTTTTGCAGTGGTGAGGCAAAGAGATTCCTGTTTTGGGTGGTGAGGTCTTTTTATGAGAATGATTTCCAGGTCGGTAAGAGAGAAATGATGAATGGCATCTGGCAAAGGAGCCGTTAAGGCCTGACGGTATATGCAGTTTTTCCTTACATGTGAGGAAAAGTGGGTATACTTCTCTCACCAGAGGATAGTGTTGTGCTTTTGAAATAAACCTGAGGAATATCTAGAAGACAGCTTAAGGAATGAAGTTCAAAAATATTTTTTTCTGTGAGAAAGTCAGACCCTAAAAAACATCTTTATGGCTGCTCGTTATTGCAGTATGGTCGGACTATGTTCCAGGAGCATTGAAAGTTAATCTGTGTTTCTCCATTAGGAAAGACCATTCTCGGATTTCTTTTCCACTGGACCAAGAGTGAGGTTGGGCACACCTTAAAAACCTTAGACCCTGAAGATTTTGAGGGAAACTTCAGGAAAGAGGAGCTATTTTGGGCCACCAGGACGAAACATTAAGAAATATTAGGTAAGGATGAGATTAGCTTGTTGCAAAGAACTGGAGAGCAAATGAAGTTATTTCTTCAAAGAGTCTATATTTGCCATCCCGAAGTGTCAGCTACACAAGAGCTTTCCTGGTTAGCTCTTTCCCACCTTTCCTGTGTGAGAGAGTGGGAGCCACAACTCACAACACAATTTTTGTCGTTCACAGTCATCATCTAGTTCACCCGAGAGGGAAGTGTCCCATTCACACAACCACCACTAGAGGCCACCACAACCCTCAATAAAGAACTAAAAAGCCTCTAATTTTCAGTATAGTGCAAATTTACAAAGAGAAACCAGAAGAAGTGAGGCCATAACCTCTGTCCCACACGAGCATATGTTTTGTGTCTTCTGTAATGAAAGAAAACGTTGCTGAGCTACAATCAAACTCGTGCATCCTTCAGGTTTTTAATCTTTTTCTAAAGGGAAATTTTCACTGGGAAGAGGGATTAGGTATAAGAAATATTTTTTATTCATCGTAGTGATTTTTGTGAGGGTAATACACGCTGTCTGTTTCATGGAGGGGAAATATTAGGCCCAGAGAGGCTGAGACTTGCATAGATTATTAGACATTATTATTAATTCTTGCTGCAAAAGCATAAGCTGCTCTGGGCCAGGGATTCTTTATAGCGTTTTTATTCATTAGGCTCAGATATCACATAGGTTATAATGAAGAAAATGGACCACAACTCTCTTAAAATTCAGTCTTTCTTTAATACAATGAACAGCCTTGCACTGAAGTGCTGTCTTTTCTAGAGATGGCTGCTGACACCAGTTTCCTAATACTCCCTAAACGATTTATAAACCACATTCATCTTGTAGGATCAGGAAGACTCCTATAGCATTTTCCATGGTTGCATGCAGGAATTTGACTCAGCCAGAATTAAAAGCATAATAAAATAAAACCCAACTGGAAGGAGAAACTCGTTCCACCTTTCACCCCATTTAGGAATGTGTCCAATGCAATGTATTTTGCTGTGTCCTGCATAAGAGGAAATGGATTGTGTTCAACTTTGTGACAAATAATTTCATAAAACATTGGCTTTATTCCACAGAAAACCTCTATCTATGACTTTCTCCAATAAATATTGGCAGCAGCTGCCCAAGGTTGTCAGGTCAGTCTTTCACGTTGCCTTGCACATTACTTTGCAGTGTATCCTAGGACACCTTACTCAGTAGAGTCCCATATTGCTACCACACACAGGAGACATGCCTGGCTGAGGTGTGATCAACAGAGCAGCACCTTGTTAAGTGGTGGCAGATTTTCATTTAAAGGTGAGTAACAGCGCTGATCTGAGTCAGTAATACACGCTTTAGATGTTACCAGTGGTCATTTCTTTCTCTGTTTTTCACTCCCTCTCTCATTCTCTTTGATGTTTGACGTTTCTGATGGGACATTTTGAATGTACAAATCCCTGGCCTGCAACTAAGATGACAAAGCCAGGTTGAAGAGTTGAGTTGGGAGGTACAATCCCAGCAGGCACAATGCAGTAGGAAATACCAAAAGGAAGCAATACCAAGAGTACCTGTGGTAAAATAATTGTTTCTGACAGTAAGATGGGTTCACTAGTGGACAGAGAAGGAAGCTGTTGACTTCAGTGTATTTGGGCTATATTGTCCATTCCCCATTGAAGCTATTGTTGCTGACTCTTCCACCTACTCCTTTCAGGTGGAAAAACCCTTCTCTAAGGAGAACAATGTTGTCTTACTATAGGCAAGAGGAACTGCTTTAACTTCGCCGTGCCACTAGCCACGTAAAAATCCACCAAGTGGATGACATAGCATAGGGAAGGCCTGTGGTTTGCATCAGGTAATATTGTGTGCTAGAAAGAGGATTGCAGTGATGCAAAAACTTTCCATTCTGTCAGCTGTGCCTGAAGTGAAGAGTATGGCATTTTGGAAACTGGGCATTTTAGAGCTAGTGGGCAGATTACTAATGGGAGATGTAGTGAAAATTCACACCAATGGGGTAATATATTTTTTCTAAATCAGTAATGAGAAAGGAGCCAGGCCTTATGCCACAGATGTTTTCTTCTTTTCATGATGGAAGCAGTGCGCAGTGTGAACCTGGATGTTCCTTACTAATTTTTTCTGCCTAAATTTCTCAAGTTTTTATATTATGCCTCTTAAAATTGTGAAAATATATATGAAAGCCCAACTGACATATCACAGGTTTAAGTGGTCCATCTCAGGAGAGAGAAAAGAATTGTAATTCTTCCTGTAGCATACAGCAATGGCGATCTGCTAGATACATTATGATATACTTGTCTTCTTTTCACTGATTACATATGGGAGATTATCAAATGTGCTCTGGTAGCTCCTCAACTCTCTTTGGAGTTTTTGCATGCTAAATAAAATCAACCAATTCCATGTGTGTGTTTTCTGGTTTTCTCCTTTGAGCCTCTGTTTGTTTACATTTAACAAAGGTTTTGTTTGGACTGTAACAGATTCTTTTTGCCAAAATAAAGATATTTTTATGCTGCAAATAAATACGCAAGCTCTTACCAAATATGTTTTTATAAAGGGTTAAGGTGGTGCGTATCCTGGAGACAGACTGCAGGCTGTCACTGCCTCCTGCCCCTCTGTGTTCCCACTGAAGAGCAACACTGGCAGCTGTGGCATCTACCTAGGGCTGCTGCTCCTGGCTCCTTGACCTTCGTAAATCTTGTCAATCACAGAAAGCCAGCAGGATTCCCCGGTGGCCTCTGAAGTGTTGGAAATACCAACAAGGTAACACAATTTTCCCTCTTCCCCAACTGTACCAGGTCCCATAACTTGGTAGTTCTTCTCCTTAGGCATTCGGTTGCTCTGTTGCTGTGCACAGCCACCCAAAATGGGTGAAAAACAGAGGTAATATTTTCAGATAACCTCTAGGTAAAGGTCTTTTTAAAGTAGTTATTCATCAACTCCCAGTGAATTCAGTGGGAATTAGGTACCTAAAAGTGTAACACGGGGCTTTAAAAGCCTTTTAAAAGAATGACCTGTCCACAGAAGCACCTTAGGTGCACTGATTCTCTAAATGTTAGGCTCTGTAGGTCTGCATTCATCTTGCCTAACTTCAGGTACATAATTGATGCACTTCAGTTAGGAACATAATTGTCCTAAGTCTCCCCTGTAGTCAGTAGAGAGAAATAAGCTCTTTGCACCACTAAGAGCTCAATTGCTGTCAGTAGGTGCCTCGTTATCTCCTAGGATTCTCAGGGTAACTCAAGTTAAGTGCCTAAAAGTAGTTAAGCGGGAGCTGGGGACTACCTGTCTGTCAATTGCCTTTAAGACTGCAAAGTAAAAGTTTTTAAAAGGTGACTTGTTAACTTAAAAAAATGTTTCTTTCTGACAGAGGTCAAAATGAATATATTTCCTTTAAAACTAAGGAAAAGTCAGCTGAGACTCTTCTTACAGCTGATACTCATCCCTGTGCTATAAAAGTAAAACACTAAAAAAGGGCAGGTTTGGTTGTAGCCGCTCGCTGATGTGGAATTACGATTCCTGGTGCTTTGGAAAGGATGGGCTCCACACCAAGGAGCTGTGGCACTAAATGTTGTTCTTTCCATCCTCGTTCGTGTTGCCTGCCTTGGCTTCCCCATCAGGTGTTAGACACTTCTGGAAAGGGTGCTGCTGTGAGCATATATTTTTAACCATTTATTTCTGGCAAATCTTTTCAAGAGGCTGCAGAATTTGCACCTTTAAAGAGGAGGTTTCTGAACAGCAGTCGGTGAAACATCAGGCCATGCCACAGAGTCCTGAGTGGGTTGCTGAATGAATTTACCTATTATGTGGGGGGAAAAAAAAAAGGATATTACATGAACTGTGTAAAAATACTTTCCTATGGAATGTAAAGGGTACAAAGTAAGATGATCTTTTGGATTAGAGGTTCTTTTATTTCCCTTTCTGGTTCTCAGTGTGCACCAAATGTCTCTACTATTATTAGACCCCTTTGCAGACACAAACACAGAAACTCATTGGCAGTCACTACTGGATTAAAAGATTTATCTCAAGAAACAGTCTGGCTGACATTGTAGAACGGATGGTAGATGGCAGAAATAAAAACAGTCAGATACGAATAACGTGGTTTCTTTCTTGATTTTCTTTTCTGCATATGATCTGCTTTCACACCAAGTCATTAGCATTGGAGACTCAAGAAATGGTTGTACGCTAATTTACACAATAAATCCTGGCAGTTAGTCTGTGGTACTGACAAACATATGTTCTAGTGGGCTGAGGCTCATTAGGCGTAGCTCTTTCTCACCCGCTGCTGTTGCAGATTTTTAAAGACTGCACTTAGTTACATTGGAACAATTCTTGCTCCAAGTTAATGGTATGGGAATGTAAAGGCATTTGAAATGGTCCCTCAAAGGCTTTTTTTCAATTCATAAGAACAGTGTGAACAAATTAGTGGGAAGATCATGAGGAACTGTAAACCCAAAGGTTTAGGTGGCTTAAATTAGCAGGGGCATCGTAGTGCCATCCAGTGAGGAGAACATGTGCCTCTGAACTGCTTCCTACCAGAGCTTTTGCATGACCACCAATTAGAGATCTGTTGGATCCTGCTTGTTCTGCCAGTGGTGATTTTTTAACCAAGTCAAAGCAACACATTTATTCCTACTGCTTAAGAAAGGATTTAACACAGCAGCAGTAGATTCATCCCTGGAACGATCTCAGTGACATCTGCAGAGTTACAATGGGTGCAAGGTCAGGTCTTGGAGAGGAAGTGAAAAAGAAGGAAATAAAGCTTTCTTTCACTGACTAGAGACCTTTACAGACCACTAAAATTCTTACTTAAGTTGAAACATGGCTTCAGGCTTGACGGGTTTGCCTTACATAGGCCCCAGTTGCGTGGTAGGTTCAGTTGTTCTTTTATGAGATTCTGCTGTTACGTGCAGCAGTATATGGGCAGAAGAATTGGCAGGTGAAGGATGTCCTGCAGCATTGTGTGCTTGGACTTTTAATAAAGGGCTTTGTATTCCTTATCATGTTAAAAAAAAAATAATAATACTGTTATGAGACAGGGTAGGCTGAATTCCTCATCTGTATAACATTTCTAGAAGCCACAACTGTTATACGAGTGTAACCCTCCATAAGGAAAAACCCTCCAGCTCTACCATATAGTAAGACCATATATATTATCTATTTTGAAAACAGCCTGCACTTATGAATAGTGATGCACAAAATACTCTGCAGGGTCAAGTTAGGTTTGAGCAGAGCAGGATTAGAATTTCATATGCGGCACATTGCTGATTGCAAGATGTTGATGAGCTAACTAAAGGTTAAGTTGTGAGTTCCTTAATCAGTAGTTAATCAGCACATTAAAGTATGTAGGAGTGTTGCCTGACAACAAGAGGAAACCTACGGGAGGGTTACGGGGTGGACTCTTTCCTCTTTGCCCCCAGTAGCAGGGTCTGGAGCTGTGAGTGAGGAGAAAGGGAGCTTTGGTGTTTTCTGCCTGCGTTCTTACCCAGTATTCTTAATCTAAATGTATTATTTTCACCATACTTATAATTTAATCTTTGTATTTTATTTTGCCTTTTTTTTTTATGGAAAGAGGAAAAAAATAAAGGTAACTTCCCTATTCCAGGATTTCTGACTCTCTCAGGTGAGACAAGGAAAGCTTGAATTTCATATGGGTCTCTGAGGATACAAACAGAACAGTGCTTTTTTCCCCTTGATATCTGTGTGAGTTCTTTGATCCTTATTTCTCAGAGCAGCAGAGGCTTTAGCATCCTGATTGCCTGCTTACATTCAGACACATGTATCTATTTCCTTTTTTATCGTTTCCTGCATTGCATGACTTTCTGGCACTTTGGCCTCTCGCCATTTGAGGGAGGAGATCTGTTTTGGTGGACCCTGTTCACTCATCCAAGGTAAGGTTTCTGTGGACAAGGTCTGCCAGATACTCTTAGGATTTATAAAATAGGAACCGCTCAGGGTTTTCTCTTTCCTATCCTTTATCCCATTCTTCTGGCCTTCGGTTGTTTGCAGTGTTTGACTTGTGTCTTGTCTTTGTGGATGGTAGAGGTCCAGGCTGCATTCACTCACGAGTTTGACCTATTCTAGCTTTATGCCCAACTTTTACAGGATGTCCCTTTCACTTATAAAGTTGATTTCCTCAAAATATTTAAACAACATTTAAACATTTAAAACAACAGAATATTAAAAAATGGAATTTCTCTCCTACCTAAAACAAATGTAAGAGGCTAATTAAAGTAAATTCATATTTTTCTAAGTCATGATTTGTCCTTTCGTCTGACCTTTTTGTTTTCTTTCTTCCCTCCTAAAGAAGAGGTAGGGCAAAAGTTTCTTAAAAAATGTTGAAGGTTGCCAGCATGTTCAGACTCTCAAAGCTTTTATCAGCCAAGCTAATGGAAATATTACAATGTCATGCAAATGTGAATTAGTTGGCAGAACATCTTGTTGCAGACAGGGAAAAAAACTCGGCATACTGAGTGGCATATTTATACTTTTCAGGGGCCTACTTATTGGTTAAAATGGAACACATGTAGCTGTACTTTGTAAAAATAATGAAGTCAAGGATATAAAATGGCTAGGCTCCTCCACTTTTCAAACGCTCTTTCAGATCAACAAATTGAAAAGGTTTTTCAGGATTCTCTTGTGGCTTTATGCATGGAAGATGAAATCATTCAAAGAACAGGGCATAAAGATACCATCTGATATGTGGATCACAATAATGCGCTCTATGCTAAGAAAATAAGACCAGTACAGAAACAGTCTTGAATGAGGTTTAGCATTCATTGTTCCCTATAAAATTGATTGACAATTCTTTTCCAACTGTGTAATTTTTAAAAGAGCTACAGGAATTGTTCAGCCGAACCTCATTTATATTTTGAAATAAAGCTTTGTGTGCTTTTATTCATCATGGCAAGCATAGAAAAAATACCAGCACTTATCTGATCCTGGCTTTACATAATGCAGCATTAGTCAACAAAGTTTTACCTGCATTCCTCCTGTAGGTTACTGGGTCAAATACTGAAAGTCATTACCATTTCATGGCTGCTTGGTATCTTGTTTTAAGAGAAGTTGGAGAGCTCAGCTTAGCTTCTGACAGGCCAGCAGAGCTGTACCAGAGATGCGTAGTAGGCTGTTTTGGACAAAACGAGAACAAGCTCAAAAAACACAGAGCTAAACCCCAGCTTTAGGCTCTGGTCCAGCAATGAGTTCCATTGATGTTTCCATGGAGCTCAGTGCAGGATCAGGCACAGTTGGTTTTTTAAAAAAAAATATTCTCATGAGGCCACAGTGTTTCCTGTCTTGCTGGGAGCATGGGAGGAAGAACAGTCATTTTGTGTTATTTTGGCACATCTTCCATGCCTTTCAGTGGAGTACAGAAGGGAGGCAGGAGCAAAAGGCAGATACATTGAAATATATTGGTCCTTCTCTTATTTCTTTTTTTTTTTTTAAACCCAAAATAAGTTCAGACTTGCAGTAAGCTGTGAAGAAAGGATTGAAGCAATGGGTTGACATGTTTCTTTGGGGAAAGATTGCCTTGTCTCTTTTTGTTTCTTTTTTTTCCTTGAGAATTATAGATTAAAGATATCCCCGTCACAAGTATGGATCAAAATAACCCTAAGTGATGGATGCTGCTGCATGAACCTCATTCCTGATTTTGTAGGTATACTTTAGCTTTGCAACTGCCAATCAGCATCTCAGATCTGAATATACCCAGCTGTGGGAGTTATATCACACTTTCCTAATTTGATTTCAGCTGACGTGGTTATTGTGGCAGAAAGGAAGGAGAGGCATCTTGAAAGAGGACCTCTTCCTTATGCTTACCCCCAACCCAAAGCATAGTGCAAAACACTTCCAGAACTTCCACAACTCTGCTGCCCTTTCTCTCAAAGCATTAAATAAATTAAACTGCATTCTGAAAGTTCATACAAATAGTCTTCGGTCTTTTCCCAAAGCTAGCGAACAGCTTTTGTGTGGGGAATGGTGCTGCACCAGCTCCTGAGAGGAGGGGTGTTATTTTAAGCCAGCTATAATTCTGGTTTTCTGGAATTGACAGCTACACTTACTGGCTGGGGTGGGAGCTGGCTCCTGGCCCTGAAAAGGGAAACAAAAGGTCCTGCACACGCTGGCTTCCAACGCTGCTAATGCCACTCAATTACCACACAGATAAACGGGACGCAACGGTGCAAGTCTTCCTCCCTGCTTTGAGACTTCTACATCATGCATCTCACCCCCTCATACAGACTTCTCCAGCAGGCACCTGACCTTGGGGCAGATGGCCAAGCCCTGTCCTGCAGACAAAACCCCGTGCAAGCTGGTTCCTCTCTGGTCTTCAAGTGGGGTCTACCAACTAAGTCGACACAGCCATAGTTTGGTGAGCTGAATTCTCTTTCTGCATGTGTGCACCTCACTTAGCAAAGGGATAAGTCCTTCAGAAAGCGTAGTGGGATACTGCGTTTTTTTCAGAAAGTTACCTGCAGTAACCAGTTTGCAGAACTTTATATTATTTGTTTAGTTCAAAATTATTTCTCAGCTGCCCAGGAGGCTGTTTTTTCAGTTCCTCAGTGCTTAGATGCAGCAGGGGTTGTCCATGTAGCTCTTTGGCATACTTCTTTCCCCATGTCCCTGACATTGTACACAATTTTTGGGCACTCTCAAGGCATATGTAATTTAGTCTAGAGCTTGATTGTGATACTTGAAAGCAATTAAGTTTGCTTTCTTGCTCTCCCCAGCTTAGATCTTTAATTGAGCATTCAATGTGCTCTGATTTCCTTTCTTCGAAGAAAGTTTTCCATCTTTTCTTCCACGCAAGAGAGTTAAAATTAATCCACAGTCCGAGCAGCCTTGAATGCTTGCCTGTAGCTTGAAATCTAAACTTCAAGGACATTGAGCAAACTAAATAAACCGGTTGGTGTTTGCTTTTGGTTAGTGCCATATATACACAAAGAGACATCTCCGTCTGTGCCCTTCTGTGTTTTGATCTGCACTGTGTGTCCTCTGCACAGAGTTACAAGTGCTATGAGGTTCTTCTTTGGGTTCTGAAGAAATATGTGCTAATGAGACAGTGCCCAGCTGTGGAAAACAAAAGTGCAGATCTCACCTGAAGCATGAAGATTTATGTGCTTTAGGTTTGACAAAATGGTAAATAGTATAACAGGGGATACTTTAATAATTTATAACTGCCTTGTATAAATAGCTCAGAGCTGTTCACGTTGGGAATAGACCGTTGAATCAGATAAAATTAAAAAGTCAACAGTTGAAAAAGATATTTTTACTTTATATTTTATATTTGCTATTTTAAAACATGTTCAGTCATTTCTGTGACGCGTGCTATTTAGCGCACTGTGTTCATGAATTAGAATACATTTCTAAGTAAATTTTGCTTGCTTTCTTATCTTTTGAGTTTGTTGTAAAAATGCCCTGTGGAACCTCAAAGGTCAAATGAAGTACCTTTGTAATTTTTTTAATACTTTTTTAAAGTTTTAATTTTTGTTCTCTTCCCCTCCTCCCCCCAGAGTATAGAGAAAATAAGTAGTTATCCTAATACCAGAGGCAGGAAAGATGCAGAGATGTCACAACTTCTGTGATGCCTTGGTGAGTTTGGTTTGTTTGTGTTTTACGGAGGAGTGGGATTTTTATCGTAGCTCCTCTTGTGATGGGAATTTTGTAAAGCAGCCTGTTAGATACATTAAGGGTGTCTGAACAGCAGATGTTGGAGGTTTTGCAGTCCTAGGGCAGCCAGAGCAGCTCTGGATCAACTCTGCTCTTACGCTACAAGTTGAGGTCTTTATCTCCAGAAATCCTTAGCCTGTCCCTGTTTACTCAGCTTGTCTGTGGCATTTGGCACCGTAATATGCAGAGCAGCCTGTCTGTCTTTTTCTTCTGATATATTGTGATGCGAGGAAATAAATCATGGGGGCTGCTGAGATTCACCTTCATTCATCAGCTCCCCCTGTGTGGCTGGGAGGAATAGGACCAGCTACAAGTCCTCCAGTGTGAATTATGTTCCTTTGTGTCAGAGGAAGCTCCTCCGCTCCTTCTGGGTCTCTCTGAGAGGTTTGAAATGTGCAGAAGCTGTCACTTCGGCTAACGTTACTCTCCTTTTCTTCTACAGCTGAGACCCTGTCAGAAGCTCTTCATTTTAATTTCTCCGCTGCTAAAATATTACTAACAAAACATTGTCACAACAGGTAGAGGAAGAGAGAATGAAATAGACAATTCTTTCGGTCTTTTGATATCTGATGTTTTTCTTCAGTTTGAACTTTATAGTTGCAAGTAATTAAATGAAAGCAAGCAAAATCCTCACAGTATTGGAAACAGAGAACATGAACAAAGTTAACATTAAGGCTGAATGTCTCAGTAAAAGTTCCAGGGTATACTTTTCCTTTCAATTCTATGATTTCAAGTCTCTCTGCCTTTTTGGTTTTTTTGAGCATCATTTCAGATATTTAATGGTTGTTATCAGTCAAGTTAATGAGCTGAATTACCTGGTTTTCTTTCACGTCTTTATCTGGTGATTTGGGTCTCTCTAAGCTTTTTTCCTAAGTTTTTTGATTTTCAAAAAAAGATTATACCTGTGTTAGGAGTCAGAGTTTGGTTTTAGTCTACGGAATATTTGATGAAGGGTGGAGGAAACAGTGAAAACGAAGGAAAGGACAGCAATCCCTGTACTGCAGTGCTGTATGCTGTGGATTAGGAAAGGAAGCAGGTGAGTCTTAAAGCAGGGGTTCGCATGATCAAAAGTGTGGAAAAGCATCTTGCAAAATTCCAAGCTTCCTCCATCATTAACAATTACAATTCTGTGTCATGTTTCCAGCCATGGTGTGAAACCAAAGGTTGTTTAAACAACTGTTAGGACAATTTCCTCTTTTTCTAAAGTATTTCTTCATTCACCAACTCCAAATATAGTTTCCGATATTGTCAGTTGTTCAGTTTTCTAATGAGCTTAAGTTTACAAAAAAAAACCCTGACCAAAGGCATAACTACTGAAAATATTCTAAATTCAGATGATTTGGCTTCTGGAACAAAAGCAGCTTGTTTCAAACCATATTTAGAAGACGAAGAAGCAGTTTTCTGAGACTATCTTATCTCATGCTGCTACAGAACTCTGGAAAGAGCTTCATGGTGAGGTGATGTCCTCTTGGAGAACTTTGGTGCACTTGGAGAAAATCCCTAGAGTTCCAGCCACTTGGCAAGGATGCTGTAGCCTCCACCCAAGTAGTGCAGGCTGTGGGAAAAGACAACTTCTGCTTGGCGAGAACAAACCTCTCATATCCAAAAGGGCACGAGATGAAAAGCAGAAATGGAGAATCACAGACGGGAATAACATCTAAGAGACATCATTTGTCTCACCTTGACTTATGGACTGTAACAGGACATATTATTCTTGATGGCACTCCAGATCAGTTAAAATGAAGATATTGCAACAGCTTTAGCTAAACTTCAAACTGGAGCATTTTCGCATAGCTAACATAAAAAATGTACTGCGTGATTCATAGTATTTTTCTTTTGTGTTATTTTATGTTGTTCCCACATTTCCTGGTACTTAAAATACTTTGGAATAACTGCCAACACGTAATTACATGGTTGTGTTTGTCAAAAAGTGTAGTTGTGAGTTTGGCATTTGGGATTTTGGAAGCTGGGATACTAGCAGGGAAAGTTTGGATGGCAAAAATGCTGAATAATACAAAAATGAATATTCACCTATAAATAATCTCAGTAGACTTCAGAATTCCACAGTGCTGAGGTAAATAAGGCGATAGACTTTTTTTGTTTGGATATGCTCCATGTTTAGAAAGATATTCTGATAAATATAGACACTATTGACTTGACTTTTCAAAGAATCTTAGGACCTGAAGGAACTTTGTGGCAATGGGTATATCCCGGTGCTGTGCTTTTCCGATGGTGGGCATTGCCAATTAAAAGAAGCGTGAACAGAGATTGAATGTCACCATTTGATAATGCTGTGAGCTGCACGTACATGTGTTGATTGCTTTAGCCCTGTGTCTGATCCTGCTTGTGGATGGTCACATCAGATTCTACTCAAAACCATACGTTTTCATTGAGCTTGCGAAGTGGCGTGCTCATTCCCAGGTGGGATTTTGTTTGAGCTTTTCCATTGTTCACACAAGCACCTTTCAGCACCTATTTCCAGGGTCATGCTATTGTTCGTCACATTCTCCCCTTTCTAAATTTCAAACTTTTATTTGATTTTGAGCTTTTTTCTTTTATTTTTCAGCTCTTTTTGTACCTACCCTGCATTTTGCCAGACCTGTTTCAAACTACTTCACTATTCTATCAGGAGAGATATTTATCTGGCATGACTTCTCTTAGCTCTCTTGCCTCTGTGAAGATGTGGCAGTGTACATCTCTCACAATTTGTTCCTAGTTTTTACTTATTTTTATTTTTTTGCCTATACATAATTGAAGTATAAATACACAGTTTCTCTTATTTTCCCTGAAATCTATTCAACTGGGTTATTTCTTCCTGGGAATTGAGGCTCTTGGCATTAAACACTTTGCACCAAGAGTGGCTATAACAACATTGTCCCTCCAGTGCTTCTCTCTTACAAGGAGATCTATCGGGGTAGACCTTCGCACGTGCCTACTGATTCAGTGGGATTCACACAAGCTGGCTGTTTCCTCAGTGAAACGCGGTGGGCCTCTGTGTTGCTTGCCTCCCCGTCCTGCCCATCCATTAAAAATTAAAGCAGTTGTGAGTCAGGCTGAATTGACATTACCGAGTGAAACGATCTGGCTCACTTTGGCAGTCAGGGTAACAGAGGCCAGTGCCGTACAGAAGAGAGGTCTGTGTATATCTCCTGCTATTAAACGACGCCGGGAACAACTGTTTTTCTGTAGCAGCAGCGACAGGGAGCGTATGTGGCGTGCGTACTTTTGGAGTACTAGAAATCCTTTGGCGAGGTTTTAAAAAAGAACCATTCAGACAGGGCCAGGATGGAGGAACTGAGGGACCCACAAATGAACTGACAGTGATGACATCTGGAAAGTGCATCACTGAATGTAAGATGCGCTTACCAGAGTTAAAGGAGCAGGCATGGTATGTGTTTTTATGATACCTACAAGCAGTATAACCTGCTTTTGGCATAAACTCTCTGTAATCACTCTTTCAATGCCTTTTTCTCACAGCTAGCATTTAGAACAAAGCAGATGTGAAGGTTAGGTTTCCAATGCAGTAAACTGATTTATAAATCTACCCAGTGTATTGAAATACTTCCCATATATTGCTAAGGATTCTAATTTAATAATGCATCTCCTCTTAAAAAAAAAAAAACAACTTCCCCTCCAAACCTCCGCCATTGCCACTAGTCCACCATATATTTTCCAGTTATGGATGACTGTTTACCTGTGCTTTGGAGGTATGGGATGTTAGCTGTGTAATGAAATTAATCTGATTAATATTCCTATACCTCTGTCCAGGCGTTTATCAATTACTTAGTACTATGCATATTTTCATGACAGATTTAGAACATTTCCTCTTGACGAGAATAAACTTGTAATGGCTGGCTAGTGCATGGACATATTACATTTTAGTTGTTTTTATAATTACAAACTCTGAAATGTTATCATGATCTGAAAAAAAAAGCCATGCTGCTATAATAATAAAAATTGCACTTATGCCATCAGTGTAATATGGCATACGTCATATTAGTTGTTGTAAAGCATTTAATATGTGTATTGATATTTTATATAACGTAGATCCTATGGTATATTATTAGTAATGTTTTATATCGGTATTGCAAAGATACGCAGTGCTTTGCGTGCACAGCCTGGTATGAGGAGCATCAGTGGTTGCAGCATCTCCTGTTGATGGCTGCGCAAATGTTCTCAGGATACTGCAGCTGCAGAGATGTATAAGTTTCTGCTGAAAGTAAAACTGGTGCCTAGCACCCTCAGCATGCAATACGAAGTCAGGCTCTATCTTTGTACTTGGCCTGAACCCTATAAACATTCCTAATCACATCAACATCGAGGCCGGGACTGCGGTTTCCCATCTTACAAATGAGAAAAAATAAAAAAAGAAACATAGAAACGAAGTAACCAAACTAGCAACAGATGAAGGTCTTGGAATTCTCACCTCCAACCCGGTGCTCAGCATCCCAACCATTCACACTACTACACGTCACAGGAAAGCATCTTTGGTGCTCCGTCGTATGTTTTATTTTGGGGAATATATTTATGACCCCAAGAAAGATGTCTGGGTTTTTTTTGACTCTTCTAAGCAAAAAGATGAATTAGATGTACAGACACAAAAAAATTAGAAATTGCTTGGTAATCCAATGGCAAAACTCTTATTCTGCCCTGATGGATGGATGGATGGATATTCTTGATGCCATGACTGAGTCCTTTTCTGATTACAACCTGTGGCTGCTCACAGTCTCAGTGGGATGTGGGAGATGAAGAAAAGCATGGTATCAGAGTCTAAGCCTGCAGCACGGTACTGAGAGGATACTGTTGTAAACTTTGAAATAGTCTGGTTTCTGTGAATGCCACTACAAGGAAAGGAGATAGGAACAGATATTTCTGGAAGGTTCCCAGGAAGTTAGCACAATTCTAACTCAATCTCATGTGGTTTTTGGAGGGTCCTTATTTCTGATGGATTTTGATGGTAATCTTATTCCTAAACAATGAACTCCACACATAAATACCACTGACTAAAGCTAGATTTATAAAAGCATTTCAGATACTTTACTTAAGCTCCAGGGGAAACACAGGGGGAAAAGCGTGTGTGTGTGATGATGATTGCATGCTAAAGGAGAAAAAATAATGCTAGAGTAGTCACAGTTTTATTACTTTTTTTCCCCTTGGAAAAAGCAGTAGACTAACAAGGTGAGATTTCAATTTGATACTCCCACAAATATCTTTATCTGGTGTTCAGGAGTATTTATGACTTTTAGCTAAGCTGTTCCATATATGCACCTGTTGATCATGTAAATATCATTATATCTGCCCAATGCACTGCATTAGCTTCTGGTCCAATGATCGCATCGCTTTTAGGCGCATTGTTTCTGAGATCCCGAAATTAACACCAGAGACCTTTCCAACTGTAAAGCTTTTTGTTGGCATCAACCGGTTCCAGTTGGATGTTTCCCATAATTCAAACTCTCAGCTGCCCGTGGCTGGTTAAAGTAGCTGTTTCTAGCTGTTGCACAGTTATCTTCATTATTTTATGTGGGGATTAAACGTATGGTAAAGTAGTTACTCTAGTGCCTGATGTTTATGTGAGCCAGAATGAAAGATAACGAGGGGCCAGCACCTAACCTCAGAACTGCCTTTGCTCAGATTCTGGGCAAGTTTGGTGTCAGATGTGCACTGAGCAGTTTGACACGTCTCTAAACGAACGTTATCACATCGCTGTTCAGTCTAGCCTGCACGCTTAGGAAAAGGCACTGCAGCACAGAAAGACATTTGCAGATGTTTTTTGTCTTTGCTCATTTTATGATTTGTACTCTGCGTTAGCAGCTCTGTTATGACTTGTTTAAAGAGAATGCAAATTTATTATTGCTTTTTGCAGGAATGACAACACTCTGCTCAAAAGTGTCTCGGTTTACCACTGCTTTAAACATTTTTCCATTGGTACGCAGGGGGCGAGGGAGGGGAAGTACTGGTTCAAGAGACGCATAACTCAGTACATTCTAATATGCTCAGGTCTATAAAGCCATTAAACTTTTTTTTTTTTTTCCATAGGATGATTGCACCAGTTTTATTTTTCTGGAATCTTTTGATCCTAATTCCTTGTGTTTAACCTTATCTAAATTTTATTCGCTTACTTCCCTTTGACCATTAAAGGGATTTAATTTTTTCTTTAAAACTACTAACAGCTTCTTCCACTCCCTAGAGACCACTCTGCGTAACAGGTCCTCCTGTCTAGTGGCTCTTTTGTTGTGACCATGAGGAATATTGTTCTGTGACTTTCCCTTTTCATACCTGTCACAGAGCAACTTTATTTCCCAAACCCTGAGGGATTCTGAGAGGTTCAGAGAAATTATGAAGGAACCTTATTTTTCATCCAGTCTGTGCTACTGGGCTTCTGAGATTATTCTTCATCTACTCTAATGTTAAAGACCTAGATTTGACTTTCAGCATCTATTTCCAGGGTCATGCTATTGTTTGTCACATTCTCCCCTTTTTTAATTTCAAACTTTTATTCGATTTTGAACTTTTTTCTTTTATTTTTCAGCTCTTTTTGTACCTACCCTGCATTTTGCCAGACCTGCTTCAAGCTACTTCGCTATTCTATCAGGAGAGATATTTATCTGGCATGACTTCTCTTAGCTCTCTTGCCTCTGTGAAGATGCGGCAATGTACATCTCTCACAATTTGTTCCTAGTTTTTACTTATTTTTATTTTTGCCTATACATAATTGAAGTATCTCTTATTTTCCCTGAAATCTATTCAACTGGGTTATTTCTTCCTGGGAATTGAGGCTCTTGGCATTAAACACTTTG
>JAOXJK010000001.1:68110035-68134291 GCA_025774025.1 Xenus cinereus
TCAAGTAGTTGTAGAGAGTGATGAGGTCTCCCCTCAGCCTCCTCTTCCTCATACTAAACAGTCCCAGCTCCTTCAATCACTCTTCATAAGGTTTATTCTCCAGCTTCGTTGCCTTCCTCTGCACTCGCTCCAACACCTTGATATCTCTCTTGTGCCAAAAAGGTGCCCAAAACTGGACACAATACTCAAGGTGTGGTCTCACCAGTGGTGAGTACAGGGGGGGAAATCACCTCCCTAAACTCAAGGGCAGTTTTCTCTACTGTAATAATTTTGCAATAGCATGAACAAGCTTCAATCTGTTCATATGGACAGGGACATATTAGCTGGTCCCCTAAAGAGAACATTCCTTTCCCAATGCACTACATGTTAAAAAATCCCACTATTTCCTTTTTCTTTTTTGCTTTTAAACACACAGAGAACTAAAAAGTCTGTGATGCTGAAATCCACTGTTAAGCCCATGGAAAGAGACTCTACCCTCAGGAAACAATAGAGCTTTTTTACTTCCTTGATGTTTCTCATATTCTCACTTTCTGTGAGTAAAGAAATGCTGCCACCATTTAGATCACTGAAATATTTGAGTCAATGCCAGTAATGCAGTGTCTTTATTCATTTCTGTCATTCTGCTCTCCTATTAGTTTTGAAGTTTCTAAGCCAATGTAATTCTTGCATTGAAGACAAATAAAATAGTTTTGTAATATCTTCCTTATCCCTTCATGAAGAAAATTGAAAAAGGTATCACAGAGGTTGCAGCTACAGACTTGAATCATGATAAATTATCTAGGAAATGTTAAATTGTACTGAGTGAGAAGAGTGGGAAATAAAAGACCGACCAACCAACCAACCAAATCCCACCCTCTCATTTTCTCAGCTAGGGACAGCCCTATCTGCTGATATTCTGCCTTAAGACCCAAGTTCATCTTAGATAGATACTGCATCTTCCAGAGTCTCTTGTTAAAATGATTCCAGTCAACACATCTTCAAAACAGCTATAGCTGAGGGTTCCCAGATTGGCTTCCCAGGAAAGAGCTATTCATGCTAAACTTCTGTTGTAAGCACAACTAATGTGAATAACAGAATGGTTGAGGTTGGAAGGGACCTCTGGAGGTCACCTTGTCCAACCTTCCTGCTCAAGCAGTGTCACCTGGAGCAGATGGGCTGGAGCGTGGCTTGACTGCTTTGTTCAGGCGAGAAGATGTGAGAATAAATACAAAGAGGGATCTGGAAAAGATAGTGTTTCTTCTGTGCCTCCTTCGTTCTGTCTCCTGCTTAAGGTCAAGGGAAATTCAAGAGCATTTGAAAGCTAAAAGCAGCTTAAGCAGTAATAGGGGAGCTTTTAGGCTAGAGAGGACAGCTGTGCGTAAGGGAATGCAAGTGGAAGAGTTATGGAAGGCTGGCTGATTTATTAGAGGTGAGGGAAGTTGTGCTGGGGCAGAGTGGCCTGTCGTGGGGCCTGAATCACTTGCTGGAAGCAGGTATGGGAGCACTTGAACTGGTACAGAGCAAGCCCTATGGCTCTTTTTGGGAGACTCCTATGGGAGTTTTGTTGTGTACTGCTGTATCGTGCTGCTGTTGCTTAAGGTATAGGGAAAAGGTTTTTCAAAGGATTTTTATTTAGCTGTTACGCATGAGCTTTTTCTCAGCCTACATTTTAATGCTTGACAGTTGAGCTTTTACAAGTTTTTGGGGCCATTAATCAGAGTAGTGTTTGGGGAAGCTTTTGCAACGTATATTTGAGAATTTGTATGGCACTGGTTTAAATTAAAGACTAAGGCTTACTTTTGAGGCTGCTTTTGGCCTCTTTCTGTAAAGCATGGAGCCATGTATTATTGTTCTAAGAACCCATAATTAGTAGCAAATGTTTGCAAAATGCTAAAGGTTGTTGCTAGGCTGCTCCTTCAGGCTGGGATGTGTGAGGGATGGTTAAACCTAATTTAGATCTATTTCAAAACCTGTTTTCTTAAGCGGCAAGTATAGATCATTTTTATGCAGTGCGGTACATTCTGACTTTTCAAACGGGCAATGGGAATAAAAGCATTCCTTCAGGAATAGGTATGACTTCTTGTGAGCAGAAATTAAGCTCTCTGAAGTAATTTGTTAGTGAATCAGACAGGAGATAGGAAACAGGACTTCAGACTTAGGCTGGTTTTTTCATAGATATATTGATTCATTTTTCCAGAAACAGTCAAATTCGAAGATATATTGTCAACCTTCAATTCAAACAAGGACCAGAAGCACATATTTATTTGTTTTGAAGGTAAATGATAACTTTTCTAAGCTGATGGTAAAAAACTGATTGAGAAGCATTGAAGTACCCCCCCAAAAATCTCTCCATATAATATCATATGCCTCTTGGACATATATGTAATGGTCCATGTAACAACATGACAATTGCTTTTTCTTATGTTTGATGCCCAGTTTTGAAAGACCCATGTAAAAGGTGCTCTGTTTGTGCCAGTATGTCTCCGAGAGCACTCTGCTGTGCAGTACACTAATCATTAACACGCAGTGGCTCTGCAGGTCAGGACGTTTGCCAACAGAATAAGTTGAAGACCTGCAGACCAGCAAGTCTACCATCACTCCTCCTTCATGTGACCATCCCGTACTTGCCACAGCAGGCGCTGGTTGTTGCCTCCGGAGGAGGCAGGGTGTTACAGCTGGGCTGCAGGATCCAGGTATTGCCTCCAGTTCTGGTGCTGTGTGTGATTTTAGTTAAGTCGGTTAATCTCTTCGCATTTCGTTTCCCAGCCCTCTCCCTGAATATTTGACACCCCCTCTTCCCCTCACTCCCCTTTCTGCATGGTGCCCCTTGCTGCCCGTGTCAGGGCCTGGAGGGCACCAGCAGGTGCATCTCCTGTTCTGAGCCCCCTCGACAGGACCCCTACCCCCTTGCCCATGCCTGCTGGCGGTGGTGACCCATGGTGGAGCTTTGGAGATACTGGAGGTGGGGAAGGGGAGGGCAGGAACCACTACAGGAGCCGGAGCAGGTGCCTCACCCTTGAATGAAGAGCCCGGGGGCAGGGAGTGCCACCGAAACCCACCCCGGGTGAATGGGTGGCTGTGGGGATATGGGCAACACCTTTCCTGTGAGTGTCTTGCTAAATTAACGTCTGCTGATCAAAAGCACCGGCTGGGGGATCAGCGGAGGGGGGAGGATTTGTGTATTTGGGGTGAGCCGGGCACTAACCCAGCCCAGGCAGGAAGGCCTTTTCGTAAGTGGGAGTGCATGTGGGTGACAGTGTGACTAAGCATTTGGTTTGGCCTCAGAAAGGTGGATTTCTGTGCTCTGGTTCAGAGTATAGTGTCAGAGTGGAGACAGATAGAAGTGTGTGTTATCCTTTCCACGGTTCTGCTGTCTTTTTCCTTAGAGAGATGTGGGAAAAAATGGGAAATAATGGTGTCTTGGAGGCCAGGAATGTGAGTGAGAGTCAGCATGGAAAATTGATACTTACTTAAATATTCCCCTCCTTGCTCTTTCACCTCCGTTTGCCTCCCTCCCTCCATTTTGGTAGGAGTAAATCACTGGGCACGCAATATTAACATTACAGCAGATCAGCTTGCCTAGAGCTCCCTCCGTATCCAAGCTCCTTCGCTTGGGTTTGCCCTGCAAGCCCTCCCTGTCTGTGCTGGACTGCATCCAGCTCCTAGGGTGCCCTTGCAGGATGGCAGGCGCTGGGTTATGAAATGTCAGGGACCCTTTGGTGTTCATTTAGTTTTGTACTTTAATCTCGGGCAGCCAGACGCACACAGAAGTGTCTGTACGCAGCAGGTTAGGGGGCCGTTAATGCTTTTCAGAAGACTTAACCGGGTTGATTAATTCATAATTGTTCTCCAACTACCTGGATTGTTGAATTGAAAAAAAACACCCACCTGCTGGTGCACACTCCCTTCTCAAATCCTGCGTTCTTCTGTGCCGTTTCATCATGCACAATCATTTGAATCGATAGGGATGATGGGAGGATGTCACTTACAAAAAGTATTAAGAATGTTCTCAGTGTCAGAGGCAAGAACCTCTCCTGTCTGCTCATGTCCTCCTTGTGTTTGCTGCTTCATTTCTAAATAAAAAAAAGCCCTCTCACTTTCAGAGGGGGAGAAGGATATTGTCAGATGTTTGAAGTTGCTCTATTTTTTCTGTGGAATGTAAAATCAGACTCTAGCTCTGTAGAAGTCACCTTATGCTATAATTCATTGTAAAAAGTGTATTTTTTCCTTTACCTAACATCATTAACAGGCTAATCTAACTTTTCCCTCTATTTCTCACTGTATTTTTAATTATAAGTGACTGCTCCTTGTCTTCTAAGAAAACAGACCCAACTGTGGCTTCCACAGACTATGAGGAGAGAGGAGAAACAAATGGGCCCATCCATGAGGGGATGAGGCTCAGCCCCAGTACTCTGGCTTGCACTGGCATGCCCTAATTAACAGTCAAGTTAGAAGCAGAAGATTTGAGATGCTGCTTCTGAAATGAGTCCCAAATAAAAGAAAGATGACCACTTACGAAGCAGGCAGCTAATGTAAACTAGCTCACTTATCTGTGACGGCCTGAAAATTTGCACTAGCAGACAATTTGTCCAGCCCTAAGCCACGTCTGTAGTGTCTTGGTCTTTTCATGACTCTTGTCAAGCACATGATGGGCATGTGGATACTTGTGTTTGGCCATTGCCCTGGAAATGCCACATTATCTTCTAATGGCCTAGGATAATGTCACTCCATGCCATCCTTTCCTTTTCCCAGGTGCAGCAGTCTAACCTGAGTTTCTATTGTTTTGCCTACCAGGACATCTGAAAGGGACTGAATGGTCTGGCCTCCCTCGGCAGTCTGTTGCTTGGTTGCCTATAAATATACTGCCAGCAAAAAGAAACGCTCAGACATCAGATCTACGTTTGTTTGGGTAAAGAAGGAGCAAAGGCCATGGCTGATATGCCTGTCAGTGGTGGTAAGCCAGTTCTGACTGCAAATGAGTTTACGTGTGAGAAAACTGGGCTAACGAAGCTGCTTTCTCTGGGAAATATTGTGCAATTCAAATTACAAACAAATTTCCCCTTCTGATGAAGTTCTGAGATTTCACTGAAGATTTTGTACTTCTGAAACATTTATAATGGGTTTCCATCACTGAAAGTTATTTGATTGCTTCAAGACTTGGACAATCTAGGTAATAAACATGCTGAATAAAATCACCTTGGTAGGGCAGAGTAGCCCGTGCCAACACGTTATTGCATTTTGTTCCTCTGTGGTGGCTAGGCCACCTTAAACATTTCCAAGTTTCTTTCGGCCTTTGTGGAAAGGCAACATGGGTTTTCTCTCAGTTTGTAGGGTGTCCAGACAGGGGTGGGTTGGAAATGCTGTACCCTGGGGCTGCAGAACTCCTTGCTTCTGCCTAGGGTTGCCCACTGTGCCGTGTGTCGCTGTGGGCAAAGACGCAGATGTGCCTATTGCAGCTATGCTGCATGCAGGGTTTATTTTTCCCACTCGCGGTTTTTTTTTCTAAATGTATTTTTAAATTTGCTCTAACATTGACATCATCACATGCCTGGGATTCAGACATGTTTATTGTGAGCCTGTCATAATCTACCTCTGCTCGCTGGTGGTTCTGCATCATTATGAGAGGGAAACAAGTCCAAGGAGACTATCTGTGCAGTCAGCTGGACAGAGGGCCTGTTGCTAGCCATTTGAGATGCCAGGGTTTAAGTTTTGTGTTGTGGTGGTGTTTTTTTTTTAACTCCCTGATTCTAATTCTCTTGGCTCCAAACAAAAGCTTTAGCAACTTGTCCTAAAGTCTGTGATCAAAGCTTCAGAGCCTGGCTACGTTTAGAAGTAGATTTATCTTTACTCTAAGCTCATGAATCAAGGCAGTACCATTATTGTTAGTGGAGCATGGAAAAATAGGGCATCAGGATTTCCCCAGGGTGCACAAAGATGTGATATGGCCCATTTGCAAGTAAACAGGACAGATTTCTCACTGATGACCTTGTTTATTCCTGGAAAAATACTCAAGTTAGACTTAAAAGTGGTTCCAGAGCTTTTGTGTTGCGGTTGGTTTTTTTCCATGTTGTCCCCACACCTTTTTTAACTCTACCACCTTCTAGCTAAGTGAAGGATCAAGGATAACCACTTGGCTTTGGAAGCCCTCTTACGCAAGTGTCAACTGCCAAAACATTGATTTTCAAGTGAAGTCACCTGAATGACATGCTGCTACTAATCAAAGAATCAGAGGTATTAATTAGAATCAGACACTGTGAAGTGCTTATCTCTAAGCCATGAAGTCTATAAAGAGACCTCAATTACTTTCTTTTAATGCTTAGGACAGGAGATATCTTATTTTTACTGCCTTACTGAACTCTTAATTTAATGTCAGTCATCAGCAAGGCTGAGTAAACTCTGGACCATTAGCTAGAAACAAAGCAAAAATGCCAGATTGATGCAATGGAGAGTTTGGGTTAGTTTCATTTAAGCTGTAACTGTATTTAACTGTAGGAGCTACAGTACAGCTGTAGCTGTATTTTTAAGTTGTGTTTTGGTTCAGTGGTCAATGTAGCATTTAGGTGTGTGAATATCTGATGTAGATGTGATTCTTCAAAGCTGTAGCTAGGATGATGCTTCGTAGTCTTTGGAAGCTGGTCTTTCCTAAATTCATTTCCCCTTGGCTGGGAAAAGAGCTTGGCATTTAGCTGAGTGTAGGTGAGTGTGGGTGTTTTTTGAAATATGTTATTTTCTGTATGTGACTTGGCTTCTTTATCTACCCTGAACTCACAAAAAGACATCTTGATTGCAATAGTGGAAATAAAAGGCATAAAAGGGGGGTGAAAGAGCCACCACTTTGAGGACAACACTGCAGTGTAAAAATTATGATGGTGATTTTTCTTCATTAAAAGTAACTTCTCTGAATGTGCGTGTGATGAGAAGAGATTGCTTGGCTTGTGTCTTGACTGAGGGGTCCTGGGCCCTTACAGGCACGGTTCTAGTGTGTAATTTCAGCTTCTCTTTTTTACTTCTGCTTTGCCTATATAGCAGGATTAACTCTTTGGGAAGGAAACACACATGGCTTCATTTGAAAACGGTGGACAGATGCATCAGGTAAGTCCTGTTGCTTGTGTATCTCTTATATGTGTACAGATTGGCCAGTACTCATCTTGTTGACTTTATGTCCTGCTTACCACAGGAAACCACTGCTATATTTCGCTTTTTCTGGGTAGTTAAATTAATATCTTAAACCTGTTTTAAAATAGTCCTGCAAGGAACTGTTGATTTTGTAGTCTCACCAGTCTTACAAGCCATGGGGTATCTAAAATATTCTAAGAAATAATTATGCACAAAAACAGTGCTTTGCACCCAAGTCTGCACTATCGTTTTGCTAACTGTTAGCTGTCCTTGGTTTTGTTAGACCAGCTAGACTACAGATCACATTAGCTTTAGTAAACAAAGTTTATAATATGGCTACCTGTGCATCTGTGGAGAGTCTGTTTGTAAAGTTCTCCTGCGATGTAGTACAGAAAGGCTCTTCGCTGCCGGTTCCAAATAGGTTGGATCTTCAAGGTGAGCATATGGTGGAGACTCTCCTAAAGGTGTGTGCAATCTCGGTTTGCCAGCTTCAGCACTTATTCTGGTACCTTATTGCCCGTCAGAATGAGGAAATATCCATGATGATAATTGCTGCAAGCAGCACTGCTTTGAATAATGGTTTCATGGCCTGTTATTGGTGTCTTTCAGAGAACTGTTAAAGGTTTTCTAGACCTTATTGGCTATTGCATATTGTCTGACGTGCCCTAGCCAGCTGGTAGGGCTTAGGATGCCACTTCTTTCAGATATAAGAGGCAATATGACTTGAAAGGTCATCCCTAGAAGCAGCTTAGGATGGCATTAGGAGTCCCTTCGGTGAGGATTGTAAGTTCAGACATGGCGTCTCTGCTATGGGATGACAGAAGGCTTACCTGCTGGTAAAACACAAAAAGAGTGTGCTGGTACTTATAGATAAGGTATTAAGAAGACTTCAGGACAACCTCTTGGTACCACAAAATAAGAGATTTGATGGGAACCTTCTCAGAGTGGTCGAGAGTTTGGGCGGGGAGGCAGCAGCCTGTCTCAGGTAAGATGACTATTTTGGTAGACGTGGCTGATACTTTTCATTATAAGCCGTGTGGCTGGAGGAGAACAGCTGAAGCCTTATTATGGCTTAAACTAGGTTCCTTACTTGAATGCCAGGTGAAAATGTCTAGCTGAGACGCAGAGATATGTTCTAACGTTTTGTGGAAGTTCTCTTGAACAGAGACTAAGCTTCAAGAAGAAAGATGGAAAGTTGAGAGAACGGCAGTGTGGAATGCAAGGATATAGATTTATAGCTGCTATTGCCCAGCTGTGACTCGGTTAGCACTAAAATGTGTCTACAATGTAGATATAAATGGAACCTGATTCGCATAGTAGATTGTCCATCCCTTTGAGCATATTTGCTTGCTATTGTTACTATGGAGATCAAATACGGTTTAGCTTTCATTAAGTAAACAGGAGAATCTGCCAGTTCTTCAGCAAAGGCCTGATAAGGTAATTTCTTTCATCTCCTGTTGACAGCAATGATGTGAGTCAAATACTGTAGATGGAAAAGTTGTCTCTTAAACTGTGCTTTCTGGTAGTGACTATGATTCAGCTTGCATGCTGATTGGCCTGGCTTCTAGTGTTTGTGGTCTAATATCTGAGGACGGAGCTCCTATCCCTCTGGGGGAGAAAAAACATGCCCTTTGCGCTGCGAGGTGAGATGCTATTTAAAATCTATAGGCTAAGCGCCATGAAGCTCCTTGTTTGGGGAATGTAAACTGGTGTTCTGAGTCACTGTGCTTGCTGCTGGTTGCTTTTTCTATGCCATAAAATGATATATACTGGGGAAGATGGTGTTAGATACAAGAGGAAAGGCTGTGCAGGCTAGTGTGAAGGTAACCAAACTGGTCACTAAACACCATAAGCGTGATTGTACAGTCAGGAACAAGTAGCCATAAGTGAAAAGGGAGCAGTGTTAGATAAATAAAAATAGCTGGTAAATTGCTAGTTAAAAAAGATGAAGATTTAGGCAAGAATGTAATATGGGGGCTTTTGGCTTATGTGTCTACCATCATAGGTAATGTTGATGCTCCTTAAGGTCAAATTCTTTGTTCCTTTGGCTTCCATCAACCTATAATAGGCTGGTTCTGTGACATTTTCAGTGTGACACAGGAATGTCTTGATGGAGGGAACGATAATATTATCCTCTCATTTATTGCAGTAATGATAGGCAGAAGGGTAGTAACAGCAGGTGATTGTGTGTGATTTCAAGTAGTCACATCGGTACAAACGAGTGTGTGAGAGGGGAAACCGGCTTAACTATGAAAGGCAATTACTGTCGTAAGACTGAAGCGAAATGATCCTGGATATATGCTATAAATCTGTCTTCAGCAAAATATTTGGGTAGTGATAGACAGATAATGCTGTACAAATCACTTTTTGACCTCTCTCTCTGGACTAAGATTGACAACATTTTTTTTCTGTTACCTCAGCTAAACTTCTGCAATCTGAGATGACGGATCTTGGGTACAAGCACAAAAGCAAAAGGGTTAATTCGTGCACCTTGGTTCCCTTTCATTTGTCAGTGTGCTCACGGGTATTTTATAGTCCAAGTGAGAGAGGCTGAACAGTACATTCAATGGTGTGTCTTATTCGTCGGATGTACCAGCTGGAGTATCAAGCTCCCTTTCAAGGTGTCTTTACCTTGGTTCTGAATCCCTAATTTCTTCCATAGTGCCAGAGTTCGGTGGTCAGAATTAAAAATGAGCTTGCACCTACGAGTGAGATAATGCTCCCCTCTCTCCTACAACTTATTTTTCAGGAAAAAAGTTGTCACTGCAACTTTTCTATGAAGTGTGATGAGACCTTGTTCAAAAGAATAGGGCCTATCAACTTATTATGTTGAGCATCATTTGGGGAGCCCACAGATACGGGCAGAAGTGAAAAGCAGCTTAATAATAGAATCGAGTGGTAGGGACTAATTTAATTCTTGCATATTGACATCTTGCCTCACAGCTTCAAAGTAGGCAATGAGGAACTGGAAGATGCCCAAGATGGGTTGAGTCAAAGATGGCAGGAATGTTACTGAAGCCTCCCAAAAGGCAAGAGGAACATACGTCTCTCGTTGCAGCAATGAAAGTTTAATGTTTCTGTAGCGTGTAGGAGTGTGGGGGGCAGAGTTATACAAGAATTGAAACTAATAACTGGAAAGTATCAACAGTATAATTGAGTACACTGCTGCTGTGTAGTTTGCTGAGTATCAGGTAAGCTCTGCTGTCTCCAAGTTCTAATGTGGACTCTCAATATCTGCATCAAAGCACTTCCTTTCCTCTGAGCGTAGTTCCTAAATTTACAAACACAGATCCTTTGCTAGTAGGATCCACATCTTCATTAAGCCCTCTTCAACCTCTGCTGGAAGAGGCTTGTCAGCTGGGATCTGCTTTTTGTGTAACTATTGCTAACTGTGAGAGACAGCATGCGGTTGTAGGAGGCCAACTTTGAAGTAAACTAATCTAGAGTTAGAAGCAGAACAACTATTTCTCAGCAGACACTGTCTCAATTGTTTGTGATGTCTTGGTCTAGTACCCAGAATTCAAGCCCTTCTTAATCAGGAACGCACGGAGGAAATTTCCTTCGCCTCTCCATTGCCTACTCCTTTAAAGAACTCTCCAACGCTATCCTAACGCAAAGTCAAGAGAAGGTGATCAAGTTCTGGGAATGCACTAAGCTGTTGGTATATGTGACACATAGTGCTTGCAGCTTGAATTATAGACTCAGTTCTTCTAGTAGCTGTGTGAAAATTACGCAGCTGCACAGAGCAAGGAAAAGGGTGAAGTTAGTTCCTAACAGATCAAACTCAAGTCTTGGTTTGTCCTCTCAGGAGAACTCCATTAAAGTCCAACTCGGATTGTTTCTGATGCCAAATAGTACACTTACAGATATTGCTGTTGTAAATGAAGCTGCAGTCACAGGCGGCTCCTAAAGGGACTTGTATAACATAAGTGGCAATGTTAGTCAAATGTTCCTCTTGATTCACAATTTGAATTTAAAATCTAGAGAAGTGATTGCTTGAGCGGTTGCACAGACAGGCAAGTCTAGCCCTGGCGTGACTTTCTTAAGAGGCAGTTGGGTATAGCACTTCGTGCACTTTAGTAATGAAACAAATAATACTCCTAGCTCAGATGTTAATAAAATGTTTTGAGATTGAATGCCGATATTGAAAATGTTCCTATACTCAAACAAAATATTCAAATATGTCTTCTGGTAACTAGTCCCACTTAGGCACCAAGACTTGCATCTCAGCATGATGCTTATGCCAGCGAGTCTATGAGATGAGAACCCAGTAACATTAAGCCCCTAAACTATAGCTTCTTGAAAATACTCAGGCTATTTTCCCCTGGAACTCTGAATTCAAGACTTAGACATGCATGTTACTGAACTAAGCAATGCTTTACCATTTAGCAGATTCTATTTACATTCCTTCTCTCTGCCTTCACATTGAAGTGTCTGTCATTGGCACCTGGATTTTAGACCTCTTCTGCTGGGAGAACTAGAAAGACAACTGCAGGACTAACATACTACAATGCCTGGAACCTCTTACTCAATCCAAGGAGGACAGGAACAGTTCTCCAATCTTATTTCTGTGCTGAAGGATGACTGTGGATTTTGTCAAGAGTAAGAAAAGTCACTGTGTTTAGATTGGACCCAACGTACACTTGTCTTGAGACAGCATTCAGATTACTGGGTTAAAGCTATTGTCAATCTTAATCAGTTCATTTTCAATTTGTGGCAACTAAAAAAAAAAAAAAGAATAGATTCAGTCTTCCTTCCTACACTGTAGTAACTAATTGTGTCTTCACCAGCACCACATCATCAACTTTGTCATGGGCTAGCTTGAAAGAATATTGCGTAATATGTATGACCAAGCCCACACATATCTAAGCCCCTGATGTATCTAACACCACCTGAAGATAGTGTTGTAATAAGAACAGACATTGGAGCTTCCTTACTGCTGAATGTGGGATAGAAAATTGATTTTATGTCCATGTCCCTTTTGTTGATACAGTCAACCACATAAAAGTATAGACAACTACCTGTAAAGAAGATTGACAACTAACACAACTGCTGCTGTAAAATTAAACAACCATGATAGGTACCAAAATATAGTTGAGGTTCAGAAACTCCTGCCTTTGCTCTAAGAAAAGCCATCAATATGTAATCTGAAGGGGATTTTTACCCATAATAAATGCTTCCCTAGAGGAAGATGCATGCTTTCGAGAGAGCTACTTGAATGGAAGAAGGAACTGCTTCAGTACAAAAGAAGTTCTAGTCTTATACCACTGGTTGCCATATTCCATCTTTTTCTGGTACATGCATGGAAATTCATTAAGCCATGGTACTAGAGAAGCCCATCTATTAAAAGAAACCTTCCCAGAACCATCATGCAAATCCCCATTTGTATTAACCTAGGCACAAGCAAAGCTCTCTATACCTCAAAGCACACCTAAAACATGCCTGAGGGAAAACACATACAAAATTTGTCTGTTCCTCTCTGCTATCCTACAACAGCAAATACCCCCTACAGAAAAACTAGCAGCATCCCCAGATTCTACATTTGCCCTTCCAAGAATGTATCAAAAGTGCTCTTGCAGTAGGTGGGAAGCTAAGCAACCATTCTGCAGCAGAACAAACACTCACTGGCAATCTATTAAGGGCAAAAAAAACCCTACTGACAATGAGTAAATGTTCTGTACAAAGTAATCACTCTCTCTGGTCCTAGTCATCAGTCCTGTAGGTCCCATACTACAAAAATACCCAAAGATGAGCCTAAAAGCTAAAATTCATGGTGCTACTAGATTTCAGAAATATGGACTCTATTGAGTGGTTTATGGCACATTAAAATCTATGTGGTCCACAGGAGATACATTATTTGTCTTTACGACCAGCCTTTGCTCTCCTGAGGGTGAAATTACTGTATCAGTTTTCTTTCTTCCTCACCTTCATCACCTCATTTTATTTCATGGGGACGCTAACTACCTTTGCTCTCACAAACCAATCTTACAGTTATCCTTTGAGCTAAGCTCTGAGCAATACGTTTCTCACCTTGCATTTAGCTTTGAAAGCTGCTGCTTGTATTTCGGGTGTGCATACGTGAAAAAAAGTCTAATTTTTCCAATCGTACAGTTTGTTCAATAGAAGTTGTTACTTTAACCTAGAAATATCATCCTGCCTCTGGTCTTAGCCTTTTTCCTTTGCTAGCACAACTAACCATCCCTGCAGTGTTTCGGTTACAAGTTGGAGCCCAAACAAAACCACTTAGTTATGAAATAGTATCTCTTTGCTCCAAGTATAACTCCACAGTCTCTTCAAGTGGCCCCCCTATTTTTCCCGTGAAACTTCATGGATAATTTTGTCTCTGTTAAGCGCAGGCAAAGACTTCTGCCAACGATTAGGCCCACACCCAAGGAGCCCTTTGGATGACAAATATCTGCAGGTTTGGAGCCACGAATGGGAGCGAGGAGATGGAGGTGTGTGTCAATAAATATAGGTAAATTGTGTAGTGCTAGTTTTAAGATTCAGTGGGATTAGGCTTAGGTATCATGCTATACTCTGTGTTCCTGCCCTGCTGCAGCTACCATTCAAAGTCATTATTCAAAGGTGCCCGAGTTGCAACTGATTACGGTTACCTGTAAATCATGCGAAGCCATTTATCTGGGAAATTACCCAGTGCCACTCCTTCAGTGTCTGCTCTTTGTGACACAGCAGGATAAACTTCAAAATAGCAAGTATTACTCTGTATAGAGGCCATACAGTGGGCTTCAGCAGACTCCGGATGACAGAGGGACTGCTGTGAATTAATTTATTAGGTAGACAAGTGAAATGTCCTATGAGGAGTTAGCAGTGTTTTTATTTGTTTTTTCAGTCTTTAGGATTTCTGCCTGCTAATACATCCACTCATCTTTATAGGATGCTGTTTTATCAGTATTTCCAATGTGTTTTTTTTTCTTCAAATCACCATTTTCTTGCACTTTTTACGTTCTCGGTAGATTACTGATATAAGACAGGGAGAGAGCTGTTTCTAAGTGGCAATGTCTACAAAATATTGTGACTCTCTCATTGTTGTCTCAATGGTTTACAATGCGTTTTTAGCACCTCTAGCTACAGAGGCTTTCAGCGTTTTAAATTTATAATTAAAGGGGTTATTATATTTGGCTTTTATAACAAGAACCACTTGAACAGTTTCCTTATTTAGTACACATGTAATTGACAATGTGTAGGGGGTTGCTTTGCTTTTCTTGAAAAATACAAAGCAAATTGTTCTCTCTTGTGAAAAGGGTGTGAAGTATTTATCCTCCGTGTCTCTGCAGCTGCAAAGAAAGCTCTAAACTTATAGAGAAAAAGTTGTTATTATGCTCTGGGGACTTGGGGGGGTGCATGTGAGGAAAAAAAAAATTACCCTGCTAGGCAAGGGATCCCCTGGGTCACTTCGCTCTGTTATGCTTACAATACATCAGGCACCACATGTGCTGTAAATACAGAAATTCTGAATAAAGATTGATATTTGTTCTTTGTCTTATCCAAATCATCACCTTAATCATTTGTATTTTGGTTCTGTTAGATCCCCGTGTTAAACCTCTCTGGCAGCTTGATTTAAACCAGGCTGGGATTTGCTTTTTGCAGATGCTGTGATAATAAGCACAAAATGCTGCTTTAGTATTCTTGTGCTGCTGTTTAGTTTGTAGGGTGTAGGATGCTGTTGTTTATTCTGCTATTTGACCTCGTGCTTCTTAATCATGTTTGTCAGCGGTATCTGCCCACAGTCTATCTTTGCAGCAGAATATAAAATTGAAGCAGGTTGTTACCTTCAGATGAAACTTAGGCTTTGGAAATGGAGGTAATGATCTGAACTTCTGAGTGTCAGCCAGAAATGGTGTTGCTGCACACTGTATTAATACTTTAGTAGAAGTCATTCCAATTACCCAGCTTGTCGGTTGCCGGTCACTTAGGGACTGGATGTTTTGCAGGAATTTGAATGGTTTCGATGTGCTTATTTTGCATTAGAACTAAACCAAACCTGTGATGCAGTTTTACAAAACTGAATGGCATTGAAAGATCCAGTGGAAGAGCTTGTATGATGGTTGTGTGACAGGGGAGCTTTTGACTGGGAAAACCTTTCACAGGAAATTTGCAGAAACAGACTTCCCCATGAAATGCTCGGGTTTGAGACACTGTTCGAAATGAATGGCGCTCAGTCATCAAAATAGAGCCAGTGTTGAGAGGCAGATACTTGTTGATGTGAAGGAAGTGAGTACTGAGAAGATGTGACACGGAGTCAAGTTTAAGCAAAATATTGGGTTAAGTCTCAATAGCATGGTGCAGAGTAATTGGAAGATGCGGTTATCTTGACCCCTCACTTGAATACTTCTACCCAGATGAATGCTGTAATATGAGTTGACATCTTGACCTAGCTCTGCTTTGCAATCTGTAGGCAGATATACGTTTTGCTGAAGAGTTTTTTTCTGAAAGGCTTGTGGTCAAGCCTAATCCCAATGATTTTCTGGTATTCACGTGTAGTATCCTAACTTCTAAGGGCAGAGGCAACTTTCCAAGTGGGAATGTGCTTATGTTCACTTTGTGTCTTCCTCTTCCCTCATTTGCTCCTTTGCTCCCTCCAACAGTTTTATCTCCACTGTAATAGAAAAATAATTAGGGTTTCTGATCCTTTTCAAAAGAAAGAAAAATGATACAGTTTGGACTTCATGAAGTCCTTGCCTGGTCTTGATTTAGATTTGGACTACAAGCTGAAGAGTTGAGAATGAAAGAGATTTCTCAAGCACAGGATTGTCAGTGTGACAAGAGGGAGGAAATGTTAAAAAAAATTTTTTTTTTACTTCTTTCACCAGCTAAGTAGTACATGGTTCATGTCCTCAATGCCTTGTCTTCTCGTTAGATTTCTCAGTATAACAAAGAAGATAAATCTTGACATTCTGATATTTTTAAGACTTTAAAAGCAAATAATCTTTTATCTATGCATTTTTGCCTTTATACACTCCCTTAGATCTGTGAAGATGCTTTACATCTGAAAACACAATAGAGCTTTGCCAGTAACAGACAGAAAATGACTCATGAAAGATATTTCCCTGTTTGTCTGCTCCTAACACCCGTGTGTCGACCCAGACTTAGAATTTCTATCATCTTTGTTTATGACATGTCAGTCACCTGAAACAGCCCGCAGAGCTCTCCCCTTCATCCCTCTGCTTTCTGACTGGCCTGAGCTGCGTTGCCTCTGAGTGCAACTACATCAGCTTCACTTGTGCTTGAACCTCTGGTATGGACACCAAGGCAGAGGGTTGGATTCTGGGCAAACTTTGAAACAAAGGACAAGAAATGGAGTGTGCCCTCTTCCATGTGGAAAATCTGGTGGCTGGGTGGCAGCAGGAGAGTTGCTGTTTGTCTCTGCCTTGACTTTCCCTTTTCTTGTAAAGTGGGCGTAAATGCCAGCGTAGCTATGTTCCCTGATTAAGTGACCTTATTTGTCATCTTAAGGTGCGTTATTGTCCTTGGCTAGGAGTAGTAGGTAAAATATATTTTGTAAATGGAGAAAGGCCAGGGTAACTGTATTCTCCAGTTTTATTATATAACTATGGTAACAGTTGGTTTTGATTGGAAACAGTCAAAATTGCTTAATAAAAAAAAGGAAGAAGAGTACTTTACTCATAACCCTAAAGAACAGAAGTTTCTTCAGTGTAGTGTTATCAGCATACGGTATTATATTTTGGTGTTGGGAAGGTTTGTTGTTTGGTTTTTTTTTCCTTTTTCAGCTGCAGTTAAAAGCATAGCCTTGAAACACTCCCGTTCTTTGTGCTGTTTGTGTTTTGAGATACCTGCAGTAATTTCTCGGTACACGTGGAGAGCATGAATACGTAACATAGACTTATTTAAGTTCCAGAAAAGTTTTCAAATGGTCAGTGATTTGAAAAAGCCTGCCTGGATTTATGCTGTTTTTATTAGGATCAAATGCTATATGAGATGAGTATCTGCTGCAATTTAAGAAAATTTTTTGTGTTTGACCAACTACATACAATCTAATAAATTGAGGTGGCAGAACTATCTGGGCAGGGACTCTTTATCAAGGAGTGTAGTGACAGGGTGAGGGGCAATGGTTTTAAACTGCAAGAAGGTAGATTTAAATTAGATCTTAGGAAGAAATTATTTACTGAGAGGGTGATGAGACACTGGAACAGGTTATCCAGAGAAGTTGTGGATGTCCCTGTTCAAGGCCAGGTTGGATGGGCCTTTGAGCAACCTGGTCTAGTGGGAGATGTCCCTGCCCATGGCAGGGGGATTGGAACTAGTTGATCTTTAAGGTCCCTTTCAACCCAAACCATTCTGTAATTCTATGATATTTAGCTTTTTGGACAAAGTAAAACAGAAGGTTCTTCCCCCTGCTTGCTGTAAGACAGTGTCATCGTTGTAGAACCACTGTGGTGAGCTATTAGTCAGAAGGGGATGACCCCTCAGCACTTGCAACAAAAGGTAAATCTTCAGATGGTGGCACGGGGATGATGAGTTTCAATGCAGACTGAGAGGTTTAACCCCAAAGGCATGGCTGCTTTTGAGGAAGTACAAGCAGAGCTTGAGAAGAGGTGGTCCATGCGAGGCAAGGTTTCATCTTTCTTTTATCTTTGCTCTTGTGTGCTGCCTTTGCTCTAGTCCCAGGTACACATGATGGTTTTGTTAGTTACCTCTTCTCAGTGTCAAGCATCACTGCTTAAAGTGTGGCTGCTCCCATCACAGGAAAGGACAAAATGCTGGAGAGTTGGACTTACTGGTCTTTTGCCAGCACAGGGATGGTGCCAGCAGTGGGTGCCATTGGGTGAAGCTGCCCCTTCTGGGAACAGACAGCAACTCACCTGCTTTGGCGTCTGAATGAAGAGCAACCAGAGCATGTTTGCCTTCTGCAAGAGACAAAATGGGCACCAGAATGATGTCCATCTTGTTGTCCCTAGCAAGTCAGTGCCCTTTTCATTACCAACCTTGTCTATGCCTGCAGTTGACCTTGGTTATACCTCTAGATCTGACTGCTTATAGAGAGTAAAAAAGGAAGAAATTTATTTGCTTTTAAAATCTATTTGATCAGAGGCCAATTTTCAATAATCAAATTAAGCAGAGTAAATTAAAAATATTTAGAGTAAGAATACCTTTTATGAAACGATGGTGACCTGAATTATTGAAAGCTATGGTAATATCCAATTCCTCAATGCAGTGTTCCCTTCTGCTCTCCTATTGAATTTGAGTTGACCTGTATGAAAACCTCTTCATAGGTAACACAGTTTATAGGCACTGACAAGAAGAGTCTGCAAAAAGGATCTTAAAAGGAAGCAGTCAACAAACACTACTCTTATCCTTTTATTTATTTATTTATTTATTTTTCCAAATTCCTTTGAATTAACCTGCATCAGCCTCTATACTAATACATGGTTACGCTCTAGGGGACAAAATGCTGGGAAGGAATGTTAAGCTGTGCTCTTAGCATTAAAACAAGATTTGTTGCCACACATTGTCTATAAATTCCCTTGAGTATCTTCGAATGAATTGCTAGGGTGTATTAAGATCTGTGTTCTCCATGCTCAAGTTCACTTCCTCCGAGGCGTCTGAAATCCAGTGAATTCCTCAGAGCACTGCTTCATCCTGATTTCCCTGCTGTGTTTATACAGGGCGGTCTGGCCCTCACCTGCTCTTGCAGGTTGTGGGAATTGGTTCCCTCCCTGGCCGGCCAGAAGTGGGGCCACTGGTGGCCTCCCCTGCCCACCCACTCTGCTGTCAGCACTCTCCATCAGCCTCCTCCCTGTGTGGACCACAGTGAACGGTGCTGATCCTCCGTGTGGGTGTCAGGTCACCCTCAGCAAGGAGGGCTCTGCAAAGAATGAAGGTAAATGCATCAGCACGATGACTTTTGTGGGTGAAATAAACCCCCAAAAGAGTGACAGTGGGTGGACAAGGGATAAATGTAGGACAGATTACCATCTCTGTGGCGCTGCTGGGCATCACAGCGTGTCCCGTTGGCATGGTATGCACATCCATGTCTCAGCTGAGCATGCTGCTGGTGGGGAAGCGGGGGCTAGTGTTGCTTAAGGTGACCTTGCCTCTGCCCCTGCTGCACACCAGGAGGGTGGCTGGCTTGGCTGCTCCACCCTTGCACAACCTTAGGAGCATCCTGTCAGGAAATGGCTGAGGAAGCACGCTCGCTGGCAGGGGTTCAAACCGTTCTTCAGCCATGGTGGGGCAAAAGAAAAGTGGGAAAGTTTCTTGCCACCCAAGACAGAAATTAGGAGGGGGCAGCTGCTGTGTGTGACTGTGCAAGGAAACATCAGCGTGCGGCCAGGTGGGAAAGCGAGAGAGTGTTGAAAGAGCAGCGGAAGACGGTAAAGTGAGTAACATGGGGAGAAACGTCTGGGAAGCTGTGATGATACAAATATCAGTCTGCGTGGTGCAGCTTCCCAAGACTGCATCTGGAAGGGGAGGTACCCAAGTGCACTCAGGGGTATAACGCTCAAGCAGTTTGTTGCAAAGAGGGAGCCAATTTTCCCTGGTTTGAGGGATTCAGTCTTTCTGTATAATCTCTGAAGAAGATAGAGTTACTGAAGATGTCTCCATCCTCTTGCCATTTAATATTTCTTTCTCCCCCATTCCTTAGCACTAATACATTCCAGATTTTCATTAGCAAGAAAGTACTACCTGGATCTCCCCTCATCTTCTCCTCTGTAAAGCATGTGGGTGTTTTGACAAATTGCCACCTAGTCATCAGCTGGAAAAATCAATTCCTTCCACACTGTTTTTCACTACAAAGATTAACAGCTGGTAAAACATAGATAAAATTGCTGAGGTAAGTGGAAAGGAAGTCTCTAAAAGCTCTTAATCTCGGTAACAACTCCACCAAATGGGAGTAAGCAGCCTTATTTTGTTGTACATTCAGCATTGCTTTGAAACAACTTAAGTGTGATGGAACTTCTAAAGAGTTAGGTCTAGGTAATGACTTGCTGCTCCAGGTGAGAAAGAAGATATGCAAAGAAGTGTTAAGAAGTTCTTCTCCAGATTAAGCAGGCCAAAATAAATTACCTCTAATTTCTGGGGGAAAATAAAGCTTAGCCAAAGACCTTGAAGTTCATGGTTCTTTTTCTTTATTGACCCAAAAGTGTCTTAATTCTGGATCTTTTAGGCTAACCAGGAAAATATGAGAGTCCCAACTTAACTGGGAGTGCTAAATCTTTATGTGACTTAAATAATTCTTCTTGTCATGAAATTTTAGGACACAAGTTTTATGACAAGCAGCTGAAGGAACTGGGGCTGTTTAGTGTGGGGAAGAGGAGGCTGAGAGGAGACCTTATCATTCTCTACAACTACCTGAAAGGATGCTGTAGTGAGGTGGAAGTTGGTCTCTTCTGCCAAGTAACAAATGATAGAACAAGAGGAAATGGCCTGAAATTGCACCAGGGAGGTTTATATTGGATATTTGGAAAAATTTCTTCACCAAAAGGGTTGTCGAACATTGAAAGAGGCTGCACAGGGAAGTGTTTGAGTTGCCAACCCTGAAGGTATTTAAAAGACTGGTAGACATAGTGCTCAGGGACATGGTTTAGTGATGGTTTTTGGCAGTGGTGGTTTAATGGTTGGACTCGACGACCTAAAAGGTCAGTTCCAACCTAGACGATCCTGTGATTCTATGAAGTATAAAGTGAATTTCTACGGGATTCCTCAGATCTGTGATCTGAATTTCTCTGGACCTGAGATTTTTGCCCAGTGCTGAAGCCTTCTTATTTTCTTCTTGGCAGTTTAAGTATTTCAAATATACAGGGACTCCATGGAATCAATGTATTTTCTATGTCTTTAAAATGCTATTTTTTTTAGTCTAATAAAGTGTCTTATTAGACTGCAAATCCTACTAATTTTTCAGATATATTTTTAGTCATATAGCTACAGTAGGATTCTCAATGTATATACCGAGGAGTCTGCTTTCAAGCACTCCTTTATTATTATTATTAGTAGTAGAAGCAGTAATATTTTATACAGAGAGGGAAAGAAATAAAACAGTAACAAAATCAGGAACAGAAATTTAATCTGCATGTATTTGTGATGTCTTAGATAGGTGACAGTGTCGGGGGCCGAGTAATGCGCTGTGTTCTCTGTATGAGAAGGGGCTTGTATCCAAGAAAACAGAGGTTTAGAGCAGAATTATCCTTTGAAACGCATGCATAGTATTGTTCAGAGACCACACTAGAGCTACTCTGAAGTAAGGCTCCTGAGGTGCATATGGTGCATGTATGCAGCTCTTGACACTGGCTGCTTTGATCTTCTAATCCACTCCTAATGCACTAATGTAAATGTAACCTAGAATCATGTTGTGTAACTCAGCTCTACTCGCAGTATTTTCTGATGTTTACTGTGGGGAAAACAAATGTGGATATGGTTGATTTTTAACATCAAGGAGACAGATTCTGTTGACAGATAAAGAACATTGAAAGTAAATATCTCTGTGGTACCTTCCTTAAATGTGAACCTCTAGTCATCTGATCTGCTTAATTGTGGGAAAGGAGGAATATCAAAGGAAACCTAATTAAAAACGTTTTATATATACCATGACACTCTTATTTAGTTATCTCCCTGTTTTATTTAGAAGGTCACTTTGTCACAGTGAATAGCAATGAAAAGTGTTGATGATGTTACTCTACTGAATTCTATGGGTCTTGGAGATTTGGACAAGTCTTACCAAATCATTTTTACAAGGTGATGTGAGAATGTTCATAGATTTATGAATCAGTTTTGCATTGGTGAGATGGCATTGGTGGGCACGCCTGTGGGAGATGGGCCCAAGGGGAAGCGCTCCTCTGATTAGTGATGGAGCTCAGGGAGGAGGTAAGCAAGTTGAGGAAAATTGGGGAATGCGAGAGGGAGAAAGACTGGTGGAGTTGCACCCTGCCTCCCGTAACAGAAACCAAGCAGGCAGACAGCTCCTGCTACGGAGACCTCCATGTCCTCTCTCTGCCAGGCTGAACAAGGTAACCCAGAGGACAGGGGGCTGTGGGAACAAGTTCCTGCCCGATGAAGCAGGAGTGTCTCCCCAGTAACTCCCTCCCCAGGTATCCTTAAAAAACAGATATGAGGCTCTGCAAAGGGAACCCAGTCACAATGAGGAGGATAATTCAACGTCTGTGGAGGTGTCGCCAGGGTTAAGTCAGACTAAACCCAACATCAAAACATCCTCAGTCCAGGAAAAAAGATGGGTCATTGTTGTAGGTGACCCCATCCTGAAGGGAGTGGAAGGCCCAATATGCAGACCTGACCCACTTGTCAGGGAGGTCTGCTGCCTCCCTGGGGCCTGGGTTAAAAGAAAACTTCCCTCCCTGGTAAGCCCCTCAGATTATTACCCTGTACTCATTTTTCGGGTAGGCAGAGATGAGCCTACTGAAGTCAAAGCCATAAGCTGAAATTTGAACAGTTAGAAAATTAATTTCCATTGACTTCAGTGGGTTATCCAGCGATAATTTGCTGTAGGGAGAGTTTAGGATACTGTGGATTGATGATAATTTTGTAGTTTATAAACCAGAATGCTCTTAGATCCTAAGATGAGGAATGTGTAATAAGTCTAAAGAGGCATTGCTTATATCCTTGCTACATATAACTCCATAAGGGCTCTGCAGTTTTGGGTGTGCATACATGCATTGGAGTGTTTTCTGATAAAAAAATCAACCATACACTGGCATTTTTATTTAGGTCTAGTTATCCTAAACTTCCAACTTCTATTTTTTTGATTGCAAGGAAATTAAATTAATTTCATGAAATTCAGCACAGCAGGCAAGTGTTTCTGTTGGCTGTCCAGTAATATTTTCATAATTTTGTATCCAAAGTACATATCAGATTCAGCTACTGGCAATGCTGCTTTTTGGCTCAGTGATCTAGTTGATGAAGTGAATTTCATATGCAAAATCATAAGCTTTGTACTTGATTTACTTCATTTTGTCTGTGCTTGGTAAAAATTACTTTTTTCAAAAGGATGCAGCGGTTCAGCAAATGGGATTTTTTTCTTTTTTTTTTTTTGGTTGCACTGTCTGCATTGGCTTCCCTCTCTGTTTCCTGTGACTTCTGTTCCTTTCTATTTTCCAGCTCCTGCAAAACTTCCTGACACTTTCATTTCCTTTCCAGTTATCAAGGCGTTTTGCAAACAGGCCAAGGGATGAAATGCTGGCTTTGCCCCAGCCAATCCACAAGGAGAAGGGCAGTGCTTCCTTTGAATCTGAAAGGCCAAGTAGAGCGTTGTGGGGTGACTTTGCTCATGCCTGGTGCTGATGGGACACTAATGTAAGCCTGGAGAAAATCTAGCAGTAAGAAATTTGCAAACTTGAGCTGGAAAAAAAAAAAAAAAAATTGGGGGGAAAGAAAAAAGGGAAAATACCAGAGTGCCTGAAGGGTTGTGGAGAGCCTGCTGTTGAGGACTCTAGGTTGTGCCATGTGTCTAAAGGGCAGTGCAAGACTGTCAGTTTTCATCTGCTCATATTCACTCTTCTGGGGAGAGGCTGAACATTTCTAAGGAGCTAGAAAGATGAGAGTTTTCCCATGGAAAACTCTAGTGATGGTGCATCCCAAAGCATGTATTCTTGGGTGTGGACAACCAAGAATTTTTGTGGGGTTTGTTGGTGTTGGTTGGTTTGGGGTTTTTTTTTGGGGGGTGTTGTTTGTTTTTAATACAGTGATAGTATTTTAATCTTTCGATGTGGTTGTGGCAGTTTTGAAGCCACAATGCGGTATGAAGGGCTTGTGCCCATCAAAGTAAATTGCATTTCCAACAGTAAATAAGTAACCTTAGTAAAGCAAGAGTCCAGAATCCCTAATAAGGTAAGTAAGCAAAACAAACAAAACAAAAAGAAGCTAGTCTCTTTATCAGTGTTGGCTTGTGTTATTCCTTGAATGGAAAGAGGATCAATATTTGAGTAGAGTTTCTAAATTTCAGGACACTGAAGTTTCACCACGTTTAGCTTTGGGATTAGGGATTAGATCTCTTCCTTGGCTTGGAAAAAGATACAAATGTAAGGAAAATGAATATTTTATATTATTCTATTCTATTTTATTTTTTACTTCATACTTTATTTCCTCCTTATTCAAAATCCTATAAAATTTACCACATTTCCTTTTTTTTTTTAAAATTGTGTTTCTCCTGTAAGATATGTGGATGGCATTT
>JAOXJK010000001.1:68162169-68185234 GCA_025774025.1 Xenus cinereus
GACTTGTGCTCCAGACCCCTCACCAGCTTTGTTGCCCTTCTCTGGACCTGCTCCAGCACCTCAATGTCTTTCTTGTAGTGGGAGGCCCAAAAGTGAACACAGTATTTGAGATGTGGCCTCATCAGTGCCGAGCAGAGGGGGACTGTCACTTCCTTAGTCCTGCTGGCCACACTATTTCTAATACAAGACAGGAGGCTATTAGCCTTCTTGGCCAGTTGGGCTCATATTCAGCCAGCTGTCACCCAATTACACCACGTGTATTATGCAGAAAATGCTGGAGAAAGTCAAACGGTGTGGCAGGTTTGGTTACAGTGGGTCTAGAAATGTGAGTAAGTGGAAATCAGAATTAAATGCTAATAAATGGGGTAGGACAAGGGTTTTGTTTTGGTACGTTCTACATTTATTGAAAAGTTTGGGTAAACCATCAGCATAAAACCGTCGGTGAAGTACTGAGCCTTTGCTGCAACAGCAGCTGCTGTATTTGAATGGCTTCCCAGGAACCACACAGGCAGCCTATTTTTTTTTTTTTTCAGTTTACATTGGTTATCTCCTGATAGAAGCAAATTTTATGGGTTTCAGACTGCACTTCCAAACACATCTTACGCCGAAGAGCTGTTTGTTGTGTGGGGAAATTAGTGCTTCATCAACAACAACTGTAAAGCTGCTCTGGACATTTCTTTCAGTTCAGAGCTCTTGCTGCCAAATGGCAACAGGCAGCAGCAAAGACAGCTTTAAAGCGTTTTAACTCCTTGAATACTTCACTGATTCTGCAGTGACAGAAGCCACCAACCAGCACGCTCTTGTTGTGGCTTTTTTCAGTTAATCCTTATTTTTTGCACAAATGATCAGATTAGAGAGGACACTAACAAGAAGCTGTGGACGCAACATCAAAGGCCGCTTGGGTGGGAGCTTTAATTCAAACTTGATATGAAACAAATGTTAAACTCCAGCACAAAATAATTTTCTGAAAATGCTGTTACTGCAAGCCAGGGGTAAATATAGCTTATTATTTAGGATGCTATCAGGCCTGTCAGTTTGCAGGTTTATCAGCTTCTGTTGCCTATGTGCCTGAATGGTACTGTATAAGAAAAAGTACACTCAAACAGGTCCTGTTTAATTTTGCTTGGATGATTTCTGCTGTTGGTGATATCACAGACCTGCTTCAGTTGGGGAGGGTAACGTAGGATTCCTGTTGGAATTTTTATGGAAATCAGACTTCGGAGGCATTTCCCTTGGTGAGGTAAACACATCAGTTAGTTACACTGCTTTTGCAAAAACAAGCTTTGGTCTAACAGACCTCTTTCTGTCCACTGAAGAAAGAGAGTCTTGGAGCTGCAGCTCCAGAGGAAGCGATAAACTGAGAAGGCAAGTTGGTCAGCAAAATAAACTGCTGCCTTCAACAGTGCTTTGATACCTGAGGAGGAGGTCAGGGTGCGGGCAGGACAAGAGTCAGAAAGAAGGTGGGAGGGAGAAGAGAGGCAGAGGGTGAGGGGCATAAAGGGGAAAGCAGCTTGAAGTCTTGAAGAAATACAGGCTTCATGGTCTTGCTGAAACTGGTAGTTTTGTGTGCAGTTAGATGTCCTGCTGAGTGGCGAGGTCTATCTTCACCTAGGCAGGTTCTGAGCAATGAAAGCCTGGCACCAGTAATAGATTCGGAGCACTTGCTCCACCCATGCTTTACAACCAGGTTAGTGCAGGGGCATTTCTTTGTGAAACTCCTGCTTGACCAGACAGCAATGAATGGTAACCAATAATACACATTTATTAGTCTTATTTTCTTTGCCAGGATTAGGTTATTTGTTCCTGCTGCCAGATCTGCAGACATCTTCCCAACAGCCGAATGTCCCCAGTAACTTTGTTCAGATCCCCAGCCATTCTGTAGAAGAAACATAATTTATTTTAAGTTTGCAGAGCTGTCATTTTAAATGAGGATGTAACTCCAAAACACGCTCCGTGATTTTCCAGTCATGCTGGCTGTAAACACCACACTGGTAGTGAGTTGATATTCTTGGTACCAGTGCCCAGCTCAAGTTTTTGAAATCAAGGGTTATATTAAGAATCAAAAAGACTATTTTAGAAGACATGGGAAGATGGTACATTTCAGGACTGATTAAATTGAAAATATACTGCAAAAGCTGAAGGGATGGGAGATGGGAAAGTTTCTAAACAAAAGAGAATATAGGAAATATACAAGTTCCCATACTTCAAGCAAGTGGTATGTATTGTTCCTCACTTATTAATTTGTTTTTAAGAATCTCTCATTATGGTCTTCGACTTAATCTTTTGATTTCCTTTTGAGACCCTATTCCCAGTTTGAATGTCTTTAAATCTGTCCTCAAATCTAAGAAGAGCACAAAATGTACTTTGCTTTGTACACAGACATTCGCCTCTTTGGTTAATCATTTCAGTGTGAGGGGAGAGGGGAGTGGCTGGTTTGCTTTATTTTTATGGATGCAGTACCCATGAAAACACAAGACTTAACTATTTAGGACTCCCGTTCCAGTACAGTGGTGGAAGTAGTTGGACTTTAACTCCAGTGACGGCTCACTAAGGGTAAAGACGTCACCATTCAGTTTCATGGGGAGATCCTGCTCTTGCTGTGCCTTGGTTGCTCATTTCCAAAAGAGGGATATTAGTAGTTCCTATCTTACAGGGAAGCATCAAAGTAATACACAGTAGTTTAGGGTGCCCAGGTAGCTCAAGCACCGAAACAGCAAAAGTACCATTGGCTCCAGGCTGCAGTTAAGACTAAGAGTAGTCAGAGACTTCTATTTCAGTGCTTTTGGCTATAACTTTATGTTATAATGTATTGTATCGTGCTGCTGCCAGCCTAATCCTTTTCTGGGACAAAAATAACTGTGAAGATGCTACAGACAGTTTCTGGACTGGACTGTATGTAATTACATGTTGACTTGGAAAGAAAAGATTGTGTTTCTCCATCCAGGGAGTCCTCAGTTGTAGGAGCAGAGAATTAAATCTGCTCGTACTCAGACTGAAATTATAGAGGATTTTTGTTAGAAAAGGAAACCTGTCTTCTCCATACTCATTGGGAGAGGGAGTGGGAGCTCTCTGATCAGGGCTGTTCTTCACAACCATCTGGCAGATGTGGTGGCTAAGACAAAAATATCTGAGAGCAACAATGAAGAGGAGACTGAGGTGGCCTGAAAGGTGGGTCTTCAAATGATGGGATGAAGCAGAGGAAAAGGACGACTGGACTGACTGTCAAGAAACAGATTCCAGACAGAAAATGTGGAAATGCTTCTTGCTTGAGTGATTTAATGACAGAGTGTGCTGCTTCCTGTTTTGTGGAGGCAGGAAATTGATGTCTGTCTATGAAGGTGAGTCAGGGATGGGTGATTTGCTCAACAGTATTTCATTAGGATGTGCTTAAAAAGAAATAATTGTAGGTTTTATATAGCTTCTCTGTCTTCCTCCAAAAGATGTTATTTCAAAAATGCCCAGGGTCTAAGGTGCATGGAGAATAAAGATGCCTTTAAATGTCTATTTCACATTAATATTTGTATAGATTTTCTGAAGGTCATGGAAGCCACATGGTGCCAGAGGCAGGATGTCTAGTTAGGTATTTGCCCATCTCTCCTATATCCCTTAACCTGCCTTAGATGAACGGTGGAGCAGATTTGAGGGGAGAAGTGGAGGATTCTGCTATTTCTGGCCTAGGATGACTACTGCCTGTGTGCAGAGTCTTTATCCTTCTGCACATTGGCTGCTGGGTTTCTCTCATCCCTGCTGAGGTGGTTCCTTTAGCATCATCTTGGGAATGGTGTGAGGTGTACTTACCATACAAGCATAAAAACACAGAGAATTTTCCTCCTTTAGCTTGACTTGAGCTGTTGAGGCATGAGAGAATTGCTGGAGAACATTTGGCTCTGTCTTTTCCTCATAGTGTTTCTTTAACAACTTGAGAATGACCCAGTGTCAGGAAGCAGAGGGACAAAAGTTATTCTATATCCTCTAGGCTTCAAGGTTAGTATTGAATTAACAAAGTTTGGCTTTGTGCGTAACTACATACAGCAATTATGTGCTTCTAACTCTGCATGATTCCTCTATCTGTTGTAACAGCCACAGGTTATAAATAAATAAATAAAGGGCTTAAATTGCAGTGAAACTCTTCGTTGATACAGTTATAGACACAGCATTGGAGAGATTGTGTAAATGCTCCTGTATTTTTTCAAACCAGAGCATACCTGGCTCCCCAGCAATTCCTTTTTCCAAAACTATTCAAAGATACTGCAAACACAACAGTACTTTAATCTTCATGAAAATGACCTATGTGAAAAATCTGCTTTAATTAGACTAGCCTTTCTTTTTGGGGGGAGGAGTAGTAAATTTTCCCAATATTCTCTCTCTAACCATTTAAGTGTGTGTGTGTCTGTGTCAGTTCAAAATTGTATATCTTTATATATTCATATATATGAATGTATAAAAATTATATGTATGTAAAACCGCTATGTAGAGCACTCAAATGTTACTATTACTCAGCAACGCTCTCGTTTCTCTGTACTTCAGTTATTTAGTTCTGTAATATTTTATCCCCCCAGGCTGTCTTCTGCATGAGACTGCATTGGGATCCATTTAGTTGACCTATCTGTAGTTATCTCTTTAGACGTGTGTAATTTAGACCCCAAACACTGGAGGAGTACAATTAAATTGTAGAACTGCAGATTATTACTGGCCAGAAGCCAGGCCACGTTTCAGGGGAATTCAGCACAGCTGGTTGGTAAAACCTCCAACAATCACCCAGGTGCTGAGGAAAGTGGGGTTGATGGTTTATCTACACTCAGAGTTGCTGCAGCTCCATGAGGTAGAGGTGCTGTCTCTTAGTGAACATCAAACTGTTTTTTCGTGACGTCAACAGCTGGGTATGTGCTTCCAGCTGAAACAGCTTTTGGTTAGCTGAAGGCAAGCCACAGCCAAAGCAAAACAAACAGAAGTATGTCTTTTGTAAGAGGCTGTATCCATACTGGCTATAAAATGGTGAGGTGGTCAAGTCCTTCCTTAATATTAAGGAGACAGAATGGAAAAAAACAAAGCTACAGCAGTTATATAGCTGCATCCATGATATTGATCTCTCACGGTAGTTATTTGCAGTCTGTACTCCAGCCAAACTCTGTTCAGGTACGTCCACTGGGTCTCTGTGAATTATATATGTACTTTGCACCATCTGAATTCACCGCACAGTCCCTGCTGTTATCCTCATCTACTCTCTAACATTTATTATGCTTGACTGAAACAGCTTCACAAAAGCAAGTGAAGAGATTTGTATGTGTGAGAGAGTGTTTTGATAGTGCGAGATTGATGAGCCTGACTTCTTATTTTGAAGATGTGTGGCAACCCTTCATTTCACTGGGTTTGTCACTGTTTCTCAGCTCTCCAGAGAACTTTGCTGACTGTCTCATTAGATTGTCTTCTTAGCAGAACTACTTTCTGGGCTCTTCATACTGTAGAAACTGTAGAGGAAAATATGCCTGTTGAAAGAGTGAGAAATTGTAGAATGCAGAGGTGCAGCATGAATCGTGTATGTGAGAAGGAAAAGCCTGGCAAAGCAACGACCCTTTTTGAGGCTGCAGTTCAACCAGTCATCTACACTACTCATCTCAATTTCTAGCCCTCTGCTTTTGGGATTGGACAGGAAACAGCCTCTACAACTCCCCCACAATGAGGTGAGTGTTGTCTCAAGCTGCAGAGCACCACTGGTGGAAGCTTCATCCATTTTCTTCACTGGGTTTTCTTATTCATACACTGACTAGACATGACCTCAGGTGCCATTTGGAAACTGGTGAGATGACAACACACAGTGGCCTTTTGCTGTCATTAAATCCTTCCCATTCCTCTCACAAAGTCAGTCTGATGTGGACACTTTTCTCATTTCTCTGTTTCTACCTCTGTGGTCAGAGCAAACCTTTCCCCTTCTGATGCCCTTTAAGTACATAAAGTCCCCCTCAGTTTTCAACGCAGAGTTAATCCAGCTCAGTTGTTCTGAGATGTATTTTGAACCTTGATTTGATTTGCTTCATCTTCTATTTGTGTATTCTTCTTTTAAATAGCAAGAGGCCACAACAGGCTTAGGTTATGGCTACTGCTCAGTTGGAATTATTTCAGCTTATTTTTTCTGCTGCCCTTACTTAATCTGATTTGTGGAGTTAAGAATAGGTTGACCTTGTTGGTTTAAACTTGAGATAACTGGCTCTTGTTCCCAGCTGTGGAACAAATTATCTTTGTGACCCCCATATCCTCTTGATTGCTCTTTGAGACGGGCATAGGGGTAATTCTCTTATATTTCTCACCATACAGTGGCTGGCTCTGTGACTTTTTCTATATTCCTAGAAAAATGGGTGCCCTGTTCTTATTATTAATATGTATTATGATGCAGATTGTCAGCCTTACATGAGCTGATTAAATCCAACCAAATAGCTGTGTTTAGCTTCTCTCTAGTGCCTTTAAAAACAACTACTCTGGCATGACACCATGCTCTGAAGCTCAGACGGACTATACGTCATCTCACTGAAGACCTCTAGCTTGTAGAAATTCTCTGCTGTCAGGTGTGTTACAAACAAGAAAACCTATCCAGGGGAAAGGATTTATGGTCTCAAAGTTGGGTCTTAGGAAAGGTAGTATGAATGCCAACAAAAGGTAAATGGAATTAAATACTAAGTATTTCTTTGTTCAACATCTTAGTACTCCTGGCAGTAGATAATTGAGTTTCTTCCCCATCCATTGGGGAAAATGTCCCACTAAGGAACTACAGTTCCTTGTAGTGTGATGCCTCACTCATGCATCCAGCTTTACTTGTGGTGTGGATCAGTAGGGTGCCATTTACCTCTGGTTTGTTTGCAGTTTGGGCTCCATTCCCTGCAGATCCTTGTGTGTGTCTTGGCCTGTGAATTCCTCCATCTAAGTCCTTCCTGGTGAAGTTTATAACTATTTAGACAAGAGTGCAAGTTTCATGCAGAGAGGGCTCTGAAACTGTGTTTCTCTTGGTAGGGTGGTAAGGTTATCAAAATTCACATTAGTGTTGCTAATGTCTGTTAAAAACTCTTGGAGGTAGTTACATGTTCTTGTGCTATAAAGAGCGTTCGGATCTCAAACGTGTACCTGTATTCAGCATTGCCTCTGGACTACCACTCATGGACTCCCTCTTGGCTAGAGAGGGTTTTGGTTTGCAAATGCCTTCTTTCTGGTTTAGATTTTGTTCTCCAGCTTCCACCTCCCAGTTTTGAAATAGTAGTGTTTAGGTGTTTCATGCACCCTTGCAGGACCTTACTTGGATTACTTTTAAACTGATTATTTTTTTTGCATCTTGTCATTTTTTTTTTCTTTTGGGATGTGATTACCTCATCCCATTTCCCCTCCTGCTTAACTTTCAGACATTATGCTCTTTGGCACTGAGTGCTTTGAGTCTAGAGGCCTGTGATTCCCTCAAAAGATGTTGAAAAATTTCGTAGCCTCTTACAGGACCATCTGCTGTATAGATGTCATATATTACCATTTTGGATACTAACAAAAATATCATCTTCACTTCCTTCTCGGGAGAGAACCACCTACCTTATTGCTAGGAGGAGATGAGTGAACCTGCTGGAATGTACAGCACTCTGGAGTTTGTCCATGTCCAGACTGACAAATTGATGTCACTGGTCTTTGGACCAGTTAGTAACAGAGGGAACTGTCTACTGGGCACCCCAGAGTTCAACGACATCGGTAGGAGGACCATTTGGTCTGTAGGGTTTTGGTGACTGGTCATGTCCCCACTGGGAAGGCCATGCCAATAGGTGGTAGTGCTGCCCAGATCTACCAACTGGTAGGGACAGCTATTGGCAGGGGCGTTCCCAGCAGAAAAGTAGCAATTTCAAATTCATGAACATTTTTCAGCTGTAAATTTATCTGACACAAAGTCAAGCAATTGTCTTCTCGTTTGTTCAGCTGTGGAAATGAGTCCATGTAAAAACAACTTAAAAGGGTCCATAAACTTTGTGCCTCAATTTTAAATTTGTCTCTCATACCTCCTACAAACTGAGAGTACTCTTTTTAATACACCAGCAGCATCCTGTGCCTCAAAAAGATGTGGATATATTTTTTTGCTTTGCATTTTGAAAACCCCATGAAATTTGGAAGTGAAATCCTGAAACTTCAAAAAGCATAAGTAGTCAAATATAGGTGGATATATCTGTAAGTTTATTTTCTCAAGTCACATAATTTAAGAAACAAATTATGAAGAATATTGTTGTGTCCCTCAATTTTATTTTATGACTTGTTCTAAATTATTAATATATCCAGGAGCTACGCTGGCAAGTATTCAAATATTTGTTTAGGGAATCTAAATGAACTATCAAAAGTGAAGGGTGATCTTTCCTCTCTTTCCTTTTTCTCCAGTAGACTATTTCACATATTTCAGATTACATAAAATGGAAAAATTCTCTTTTTCTGGGTTGCTTTATTGACTTCTTTGAGTGCATACCAGAGATAGATTGTTCCAATGTATTCTTTGCTGAGAACTAGTTCTGAAAGCAGTCAGCAAAAGGGTGTGTGGGAATGTGCATGGGTTTTTCTGCATTTTAAAAAATTAATCTTGCAGGGGGAAAAGACCACTCTGCTTTGTTTAACATTTTTTTGGCAAAAAACAAAGGCATCTTCAGGCCTGAGACTGTTTATCAAGAAGTGTCAGTTTTCTTTTCCCCTCTCTAGGCACTGCCAAGAGCGACTGACTGTTCCCTTCTCCTTCCCCTCTGCATTCAGTCCATTCATGCAGTGCTCCATGATCTCTTTCTACTAATAGTCTATACAGTGAAACTTTTTTTCTTAATCTGCTCTGATATCCTATTCTCTGAAGGTAGCAAGATTTGAATTTATATGGTCTGCTGAGTTCCACTGCATTGTCTTCCTCTGCAGAGGTTGCAAGGAGGCTTTTAAAACCACCTTCATCCTCCCTGTGGTTAACTCTCCTGTCTGGTTCCAGAAATTGTTTCCCAGAAGGCAGCTCCATGATCCAAAGACAGTAAGGGGGTCCTCTGGGGCAGCCAGCAATGCCACTGCAACTGAGGTCCCAAAGGAAAAACCATTTTAGGTTATTCCCACAATCTAGCAAAAATACTTTCTCTTGACCAATTATTTTTTTCAGGATCTGCCATCTCTGCTCTCCTTCTTAAAGCCTTTTTCTTAAAATTGAGAGCCGACCTGTTGACCCTAGTACCTCCATCATGATCGTTTTATATCTCTGTGCTATTTTGTGTTACTTCAGCAGCGCAAAATAATCTTTAGAGTTGCCCAAACAGCTAGTGGAGAAAGAGGTCAGTTAAGATAGGAGTATGGAAACTTTCTGACCCGGACTTCAAACTCTGCTTAGTTTACATGTTTGCTGGCACGTGAATCTAGATATCAGTATTTCTTGACCTGGATCTTGTGATAGAATTTAGATCTGAAAAGGATCCAAATTTGAGGGAAGTTCAGACTTAGTGTTTCGGATCAGCTCACCCACTAACATGTGCATTGACCGATAACACTTTTCTGGACAAATACTGCATGTTAGCACTCTAGGCCTCACTGGAGTTACACTGAGCAGAATGTTGGCCCCATAGAATCTGTTCATTGTTGTTTTGAAATTCAAAAGAGAAAGTAAGTTGATTATGTCAACGTCTTCTTCAAGAAAGAATTCTTCCGTTTCCTTTAGAAAATATTCAAGATGACAGGAATTCTTGTAAATTTTATTTTATCATATATCAAAGCATTGGCCATGCTATTCTACTATTTTAAAAGATGCAACCCTAGTAATAGTTTCTACAAGAAAAGTTCTGAGAAGAAACTTCCAAGTTCATAAAGATCCCTTTGTGTGAGTATCTTAAATTCAGATTAGTCTACTTGTTTCTGTTGTTGTTCTAATGGTATTCTAAAATTAAATTTTCTGGAAATATATCTGGCAAACAACTTCCCAGACGATAAGAGCAAAGTTTGAAATTCTAAATATTTGTCACTCTTCCAGTTATAATCCACTCTTTGATGTAGCTCTTCCTGTTGTTGAGTTGCTTTGGTCAATACCTCTAACCTGTTATCAAACACATTTCACATATGAATCTCAAACAAGGTCATATGCCATTTTCCCCATTTACAAATAAAAACCAGACTCAGAGAGCTGAAGTGATTTTATTAAGTCACATGATAGGAAAAAGACTCCAGGATTCCTGGCTGGAGAGTGTCCCAAATTTTTACACCACAATGTATTGGGTTTTGGCTTCTTTTTTTTCCAAAAGTTAGTTACCCTTTATTAACAATCTAAACATTTCACTGTATCTTTACATTAATAATAGATTAAATACATGGGGGTGGTGGAAACAATGTCTATGATTCAGTTTTATGTGGGATTCAAGGGGTTGCAAAAGCAATAGTAGACCTTGAAGAGTAAGAGGAGGGGACTGTTTATCTTTCTTTTATTGTCTAGTAAAATTTTCAAGGCCTTGTGTATCAAAAACAGCTGCCAGGGTAACTACAACACAGACACATTTATCATTTACCTTCACCTCTGGTGACCTAACTCTGTGGTTGAGAAGCGTGGCAGCAGACCATACTGTCTCCTATTATGGTCTCCTCATCTCAATAATCTGGACCTATGCAAGTAGTCTCTTTTCAGTGTGTGATAACCACGCAGTCTCAGCCTTCTAGGGTGAAGTTCCCTGTTTTTTATCACAATGTAGAGAGTACATTTCTGAAAAATAGCAGAAGATGTCAGAGGATGTGACTGAGGTGTACTTGAACCACGCAAGTCAACTCCATTAATAAATTAAGGCTCGGGAATCCTGATGGGATCGATAAGCATTGCTGTCTTTTCTCTTCAAATGAGCAATCAGAGCCTGATGCCAATGTAGACAGAAGTTTTGTAGCAGAGCCCAAAGCAGACTCCTATCTTTCAATTCCCAGATATATTTCTTAACATTTCTTAGTGGGTTTAGATGAACTTGAAAAGACATCCATTCCCTTCTGCTGAGAAACTGTCCCTGTAAACCATCACTGACGTAGTTTTCATCTACTAGATCATTTTAGGTATGTAAATTGAAAAAAGAAACATCAGTCATTCTGGGAGAAGCCATCACTATTCTCATTATTATGGTTTCCCTGATGAACTTGTGGATCCAGTTCAATATGACTTCCAGCACTGCCAACTAAGACAGAGAAATGACAGCATCTCTTGGGTGTATTTTCTGTTCTCTATGTGCGCTGTCTTGTCTGTGAGATTTTTCATAGGGCAAACATCCACCGAGAACAGGAAAAGAACATTGGAGCAACTGTGATCTCAGTGAGAAAGCTACAAAGCTTAGTTTCGATATGCTATATTTAAAAATTCACTTGGCTTGCCCTCCTCCTATCACCAGTTAAGTATTTTTTTCCAGAATATGAAAGAATTTTGCTCTGAATATTAAATCGTTTGAAGCATTATACAAGGTGATCTTTTCAGGATAGTAGCTGACTTCCTATCAACAAGAAACAATTGTCAGAGGAGCTGAAAGGAGCAAAGCTAGGGACTGGAGACAAGAGGCTTTGTGCACTTTCGGCTTTCCTATTTACCAGAAACAGCTGACATTAGAAGTAAGAATATAATATGCTTTCGTTGTCTAGTCGATCCTTTTCCTTTGAACTTATAGTGCCGAGAAGATGCTAATTATGGATCTATCCTTTTCTGCAGCCCTTTCTAAGATAAATTGTCATTTTTGTGAGCAAGAATAAGGAAATACCCTGCCGAAATGCAATGATGCGAATTTGTGCACATTGCCGTCATAGGAAAATTCTCCAGATGAAAATGGAAGTAACAAGCAACAGGGATTGAGATTTTCTTTCAGACTTCTTTTTCTGCACAGAGGCCAAAATTTGAGGTGTGCCAAGTATTACTGCTCTAATCCTGTCTGGTGCTAGATATTTGCTCAACACTGGATAGAATATATGGAAGAGAAAATAAATCTCTCAGTGCCAAAGAACTTGATTTAAGTAACATACTTTGAACTCTTCTGGTAAGTATCTTGGAAAGAATGGTTGTTGACTTGGCAAGAAGGTGATTTTTTTTTTTTTTTTTGACTGAATTGGAAGGGAGAGGATGCCTACACAGAAGGGTAGAGAAAGAAAATATACAGGCCTTAAATGGTGTCATTAGTTTAGTCAGAAGAGTGTGAGACAGGTTAATGGACCCAAGATGGCAGCAGGCTTTGGGGAAAAGCAGCTCAGCATGAGTTGCCAAAGCCTTTGAAGTCAGTACTGACAATTTTTGTTGTTATCCCTAGTGGAAAGGTTATAAATGAATTTTAAAAAGGGATGTGATTGGTTTGAAGGAATGGCTGAGCATGTAATTTTTAGTTCATGCATTACTGAGTATGGAAGTAGGCAGAAAGAGTACACAACTGTAGGGCTTAAAGTAAAAAATGGAGATAGCTTGTGTGGATGTTTGAACAAGGAGGAACAACTAGGAGATGATTTGCAACAAAAAACTTTTCGTGACTTAATGCATCCAAAAACAGTCAACACCCCCCACCTCCAACATCTAACTGAAGTATTATTAATGTTCACAAAATTTTTTAATCAACAAAACTAGAGAAAAATAGTAGTTGCTTTTGAATAAGCATCTTGATGTTAGTTAATCATTCCGGTAGGAACAGTCTCTTTCAATTTATTTAGTCTGAAGGAAGGGAATATAGGTTTTTTCATAGGAGCTGCTTCCTGATTTTTATTTTCTTTTTTTTTAATCCCATGGGTCATCAGATGGTTACCACCCTCTTTTACATGTCACAATCTCTGGGTGAGTGGAGTTATACAGGCAAATATTTAAAATTCCTCATAGAACAGCAAGATAACCTAGGTTGGAAGGGACCTATGGATGTTATCTAATCTACTCCCCACTTAGAGGAGGGAAAGATAACATCGTGTTCCAGAAAAGGGTGTTCCTTTTCCTCTCTTGTGCTATAAGCTACATTTTCTTTATCCATGTAAAAGAAAGAAACAAGTTAAAAATGCTTTTATCAGCGAGTACTTGTGTGTCTGTGTGTTTAAATTATGCAATACCATCACTTTGCTTTGAGAATAGTGATGATGTACAGAAGTCAAGATTTATTTTCAAGATGTGACACAAGATCTCTTCCTGAACTGAATCTCCATGTTTGGGCGTGTCCTGTAAATGTTAGTCATTGGCATATCCATGCAGTAGTCTAACACAAGCTTTAAAAAACTCGTTCGATAGTTTCCAGCAACCACTTTGGCTATTTTATTGTGTGGTTTCATGCATACTTAGGTCATGTTTTTCTCTCTCTCTACAGTCATAAGACTTAAACCCTGTGGCAATGAAAGGTTCATCGGTAAGTATTTTTTTGATCCAGGACACAAGACCTCAAGAAAATTCCTCTGCAATGAGACTGCTAGGAAGCTGGTCTCACCAGAACTGTAGTGGCAGCTTTTACAAATCACTGCCTACCCACTAAGAGGATAAAGACAGTAATTCTTTTAAGACAGTTGTCAATTAGATAGGCTTGGTCATGACTACGTCTGATATGGATTCACTGTGGCTTTTAGATGAGATGATCAATGTTAATTTTTCATTTTACTGCCTACTGTCTCCAAGAGGTGGAGTCTGGGCTCCCAGTATGCCAGGAGTTGTATACATATTTAACATGATGTGCCACAGAAACATGAAAAAGGATTAGGGGTCAATAACCTGTTACCCCTTGCATCTAATTGAGGGAACAGAAGAGTAAGGGTAAAGATTCAGATCCCAACGCTCCTGAAAGCATATAGGGAATGACTTTATTAACTTCAGTAAACTATGAAGCAGGTCTCAACTAATTTATTTGCTCAGGATCAAAAGAAAGAAGTCTGAGGCAATCTGAAAACTGAACTTAGTGTCAGTGCAGGTCTTTAGGCAGTGAATTGCTATGTATTCTAGTCATGTCTGGCTGTATATCTTTTTCTTTGAAAAGGAAAATTAATTCAGCAAAGTGCCTCTCAACAGTCTTATTGATATGTTCACCAGTCTCTGGGACTTTCTGGAAAGTTTCCCTGACTACTACTGAAGTCTGCCATTGGTACACATTCACTTCATGTGATTAGAAGCAGCTTATTTCCTTCTTGGAACTTCATAGCCACAATAACTGCATGTTGAAAACACCACGCTTTTTGTGCATTTTCTGTTCAAAGTTCAGATTGGGTCACGGAAGCAACTGGATCAAATCCATGAAGAACCATGTGTGAAAAGTGCATAGCCTTTCTGCCTCTAAGTTGAGAAGCATGCTGTGGCTGTAAATCAAGCACAGAGGATAGATCAAGAGTCATCATCTGCAGCTGGAATTGTTGGTCAGCTGAGTGGTGTGGTCAAGAACACGTCTCTTCAAGCCACATGAAAGCACGGTGATGATGTAGATCTGAGGTTTGCAAACCCGGCAGAGGTGGTGTTTTGTTTGTCAGAAAGTGTTTGCATTAGAGACTTTTCTTTGAGACACAGTGACACCGGTTGTCTGAAATATCTTTCGGGAGCCTCAAGGTGCTGTTCCACCCCTTCCTCGGTGACTAGTGGCGTGGAGTGCCCAGCCTGAGCTGTGTTAACACAAGGCAGCATCATGTAATCCAAGGTGGGTAATGGAGACGTCAGCAATGAACTTTCCCCACTGGATCCCCAAGTAAGCACAGAGCGGCACACAGCCTTAAGGATCTCTGTGCCATCTAAATGGAAAACAGACATCCAAATGTGTCAATGGAAGTAAGTGAACTCTGGACGATATAGACATTATTTTCTGACTTGAGACCTGGGCTAGACAAGCAGAAGGAACAACTCAGGGAACCCAAAGCACATGGCACATGATTGCTTTGGGAACGTTGATACTGAATTATACAGGGCTTCTTGCTCCTGGTCACTGGGAGTATGAGCTGGAAGTGCATTATATTGGCTCTGACCTCTGTATTTCATTTAGCCTTCCTACAAGCTAAGTTGAATCTCATTCAATACATCTCTACAGCCTCCTTTAGCTTAAAGGAGTCATTTCAATATACTAAGAAAAATCCTCCAAACTCAATAACATATATCTTAATCTTCAGACTCTTAGAAAATAAATATTTTTTAAAATATTATTTTTTCTCCTTGATGTGAAAATTATTGTTCCCTTTACTCATCCTTGAATATGGAAAATTGACTAGGACCAGTGGTTAGTAACCTCAGACTACTCACATGATCTGTGAGATCATGACATGCTCTGTGCAATTATCTTAATAAAGCAACTTGTTTTAATAAAGGTTTATGGGAGTCCATGAGAATGGCTGAGAATAAGAGGCTTACTGATCAGAAGTTAAGACTAGAAAACTACAGAGTATATCAAATTGTGTATGAACTCACAAAAAAGATTGGAATTGTTGTTCCCAAAGATAATTTCTTTTTAATATATTTCTAAGAAATAGCTGTCCTAAGCAGCTATCTAGATATTTTCACTGAGCTCATCACAATAATATCTACATTAAAATGTGGTGGAGGTAGTTTTTTTGTAAACGTTTCCTAAATGTTTCAATTTAAAAACAAAAACAAACTCACCCTGAAATCACTAACCTTTTGCGTTAACAGTTTTCAGGTTTATCCTTGAAGAGGACAAAGACATTAAACCAACCCAGAATATGGTGGTGAAAGCTTCGGTGAAAAATTTGGGCTAACACAAGGGCGAAGTGTGGCAGAACATCGTGCCTATTGTGTTATGGATGCCTTCGGTACCTTCCGGATTTCTGCCTGCAGCCATCTCTAAAATCCCAACAAATACTCAATGGCTATGAAGGTAAATACAACACCGTAATCTTTCAGTCTCCAGCTCTTTTTCCTACTGACATCTGTTTGCAAAAATTGGAGTGGCAGCAGGTTTTATTGGCAAAATTGTCTGAAGCCAAGCTGGTAACTCACTCTTTGCTTCAGAATGAGGACAAACCTAGCCTGTGAAGACCTGATGGCCTGCTACCAAGACATACCATCTCATCCATCTTTTCTCCCTGCAGTAATAATTACTTCAAACGAAGCCAAGATTAAACCTCATATAACAGCTCATCACAATGTGTAAATGTCAGAGTCCTTCAGAAGGCTGTAATTAGCTTCTTTTCTAGGAAGTCTGAAGATCTCTCTCTACTCCCTACCTTTCTTTATATCTAAAATAGTATTTTGCCATTTCTGATGTCATTCCTGATATGTTTCCTTTTGAGTTCTAAACTTTGAATGTTTTAATTTCACACCAGAGAAATACTGCCCTTCAAAGAAAGTCCCTAAAGAAAATTACAAACTTTTTGCATTTATTGTGGTTATTTCAAATAATGAAAAACACAGAAAAGTAGGAAAAGGCAACTCATGGGTCTATTAAAAGAAATTTGGTATTTATAGATCTCATCCAACATTCTTTGTTCTTTTCGGTTCACACAGACATATCATTCTTTTGTTTACAGATTTCTGTTAAATACATTTTGGCATAATAATACTACATGTATTTAATATTGTTGATAACACTCTGCTTTGGCATTGAATTCTATTTTAAAGAGAGGAAATATTCCCTGCTTTCAGAGTGCAAAAATGAAATAATTTGGATTGCAGTAGCTATAAAGTTCTGTCCCAGATTTATACTGAATTGAATTGAACGTTTACACAAATGTGGTTGTGATTATATCGGTCCTTAGAAGGTACAAGATTTGTGGATACCAAGTGTCAATGTTCAGTGTTCTAGCAAAGGCTTTTGTGTGGAACCACAGAAAGCTCTGCACAGAGCACAGAACAAAAAGAAATTTGTTTGAATTTCTTTTTTTTTAAAAAAACCAGAAGATTAATAGAACTGAAAGATTCAAATGAATTTTCTGGATGTTTGAAAACAGAAATCGCTGACTCGGAGGATGTGTTCTATAGCTGGCATTCCACAAGCCACTGTGATGACTTTAGGCAACTGATTTACCTTTTCTATGCCCAGTGTCCTCATTTATTGAAAAGAAAGAAGACGTCAGGGAACATGATTTTGACATTTTCTCTGTTTCTTACGGGACCTTGCTCATTGCTCTACCGCTGCTCTTTGGGGGCGAGAAATGGCTACTGCGCAAGATTTCTAGGTCGACAACTGATTTTCTTGGACTTCAGGTTTGAGTCAAAACGATGCAGTTCTCATTTGCAAAAGTGATGAGCAGCTCAAACCCAAGAGAATGAAATCTGCCTTCAAACGTTGATATAGCATGCCAGATCTGTGTGTATGAGAGATCACGTCTCCCGACAGCCATGAAGCCTTTCCATGACATGAGCTTCTTACTGCCATCAAAAAAAATTGCTTGCTGAGTTTAGGTTTTAGAGGTACATGCTTTTGTACGTGACGGTCCAGAGATCTCACGCTCAGTTGAAAGTTTTGGGGGAAAATGTTGTAGTGGGACTGATCTGTGAAGGCTCGCACAGAATCTATGCGCTTTTTGTTGCATTATGTCACTGGCATTACTTGATACGCTCATTTGTCACGTTTCAGTTCTTAAGATTTCAGGTAAAGTCATGCTTTTGGATTACTGAGAAAAATGCTCTATTCCTCTATTTGCAGCTAATTGAAAATAGTTGAAAATGAATCATGAATATTATAGCTGGGATAACACTAAGTAAAGTTATTCAGAGGTATTTATTTTCCATGTCTTAAAAAGGAACCCCGAAATACTGAACAAGCATGAAGCTGGATGGAGTTAAACAATGTGTACTGACAAAGTAGTTTGATAATAAACCATTATTTTTTGCTTTACTGATGTATTCTTAGTAAATAGAACTTGTTGGATTTTGAAATGAGATTCTGTGAATTCCCGATACTGCATAAATAAAATCAAAAATTTAAAAAAAATGTGTAAATTTGTTCTGTGATGTATCATTTGAGGTCTGTATACAAATTGTTTTCTTTTTTTTTTTTTTATTTTTTTATTATCCTGCATGTTACTATTTCATGGTGGGATGTAGCTGCTCCTAGTGATATAAAATGTTTCAGTCTGGTTTAGGGCCATGCTAATTGACAAAGGGTTCTATACTTTAATTATTAGATGATCCTTTACCAATAAAAATTGATTTCCAACTCTTGAGAATGGCTGTGTTCAGCTTTAAAAATTTACGTCCAGAGGGATTTGTAAATACTGCATTCCTGTGAGAGGATCCTCTGAAAAGTGATGCAGCCTCTGTCCCCATACAACGTACCTGGATATCAGAATATGTTGACACCTGCCATTTAAAAAAACACTTATTTTAAAACAATAGCAGTGAGAAAAGAAAAAATGCTGTTTTGGGGAATCCAGTGGATGTGAAAGAGACTAGTCCAAAAAGGCAAGAGACCAAACTCCCACCATATTTTCCGATTTATTAGATGACAGTCAGCAGGGTGAATGTACCTCCCAGTTTCCTACCGGTCCTTCAGACCAAAAATGGAGGAGAGATCCTTCAAGTGGAGAAAAGTTGGCGATTGGAGTGTTTTCTCCCCGTGTTGGTTGCCGAGGCTGTGAACCAGAGGCTTGACCCATCCCGTGTATAACCCTGCTGGAGTCAGTGGAGTCCTGCCCCGGGAACTCAGCCTGTGTCTTTCTGCTGTGAGCTGCAGGAACAGCTTTCCTCATGGGGAACCGTGTTTACAGAAATCAGGCTGAACTGGCCTCACACAAGCCATCATTATCGCCTCCTAGTAACCTCACAAAGTACAGGACGACAAGCTGCTGCTCTGTATTTTCATAACCCTGCAGTAATTAGCGCCTGGCATCTGCATTGGAAATGAAGTGCATAACATCAGAGTTTCTAAGATGACACTGTTTTTGTTATGTGTTTAATTTTTCAAAGAACATAAAGGCAGACACATCAAAATGCCGAGGAGTCTTTTTAATTAAAGTCTTTATTTTTTTTCTTTTCCTCTCAAGATATGCAAAGAGACCGAGCCATTAAAGAGAAAGATAAAAGGAATCCCAAACACTGTTTATACATAACCTTTATGACTGCAGCTACTTATTTTGCAGGAAGCATTGTTTTGACTGGAGCAAGTTACGGTGCAGCTTGATATAACTCAAGGTTACTTTGCAGCGCTACAGAGGCAGTGATTGGACAGATGCTTTACCTAGTTTGGGGAGGTTTTACCTCACAGCATAGATTCTGCACCCGGATTTTATGCCACGATCTGCCAGAGCTGGCATTCTTATACTCCCACTGCCGTTCAACTGCTTATTTATGGTCCCGCATTGGGTTACCTGGTTGGCCAAGGTTTGGAGGAAAAGAAGACAGTGGAATACAGAAGGTTCCTTTCTTCTGCGATGAAGCTTTCTCTGCTATAGCTTAATACCCACCCTATGTGTGATTGTACACCATTGACATAACGTACCTTACTTAAGGTTCCTATAACGTTCCTTCTCTCCAGAACAGCAGTGTATTGTATTTATCCCTGGAAAATGGGCATAGCTGTCCGCAGGTGAAAAGTGGTCTCTGTCCAAATCACTGGCATAGATCTCCCGGACCTTTTAGCCAGGATTTTACCAGAGAAGTTTGGAATCAAGATTCTTGTTATTTAGTCAGGAGGACGGAGTTTGGTTGAAGTGTTTCACTGAGGTCGTTTAATAACCCTGGCACTGTAGCTTTTCTGGTCAGCCTTGAAACAGTTAGCAAGGGCATGCAATTCTGTGCTTCACCGTAGATGCTACAAGACCTCTCAATTCCAGGCCTAGCAGCCAAAGAATTTCAAATAAACTGATCTAAATGCCAAATTGTTTATTCAGGCAAAATTCACTCTTTGTTTTCCTTACATAAAGATTGAATATAAACCAAATCAGGACTTCTGAAACTGGCCCTGGGCTCGTGGAAGGCATGACTTCAGAGAAAACTATCCAAAGATCAACGCATAAGAGTACAGAGAACACGATTTTTTTTTTTAATTTTTCTTTTTATTTTTTTCTTATATATTATCTACAAGCACAAGCTTTCATATTTTTAATGTAAAAATGCATACAGATCATTATATATATAAAAATCAACTAGCCTTGTAGCAAACTGCCAGATGCAACTATCCCCAGGTTTGGGGACAACTTGTCTGGATCCAGGTGCAAACCCAGTGGCTGACCCTCACTTCCATCCGTGGTTGCACCGAACCCCCAGATATGAAGATTTTCAAAGTTCTAGGGAAGTCTTGGCTCCTGATCCAGGTCTTGCAGCATGGGCATGACTAACTCTTCATCAATTGAAGATAAATATTTAAAAACTTCATAAATGACAATCAACTTGTTGTAGGTAACAAGTATCCATTTCACCTTTCCTCCCCCTTTTCCTTTATTGTCCTTCCCATCCTCTCTCTGCAAAAATGACAACAGAGGAGAGGAATTTAATGTTAGTGTCGTATGTACATTTTAATAGCAGCGGTAGAAACAGAATTTAAACTGTCGATGCCTGCTGCGGAAAGGCTACTGAATGTGGGTTCATGTTGCATTTGGCCTTTTTACTGCTTGGGCACTTTTTTGGCTCAATTTGTGCATTGTAGGAATATGGCACATTTATAGCATAGCCAATAATATGTTGCAACATCGTGAGCAACACTAAATCAGATTGCATTTAATACTATGTAATATGTATCAACAGATTATAATATACCATATTAAAACTGGGTTGACAAGCAGCCCATTTTTTCCCGAGGGAAAAAAAAAAAGAGCAATTAAGTAAAGAAATTTGTGTTTGTGTGGGAGGAAAGGTCACAAAATAGCAGCCTCCTTTTTGACCGAGTGTTTATCATGTTTGGCAGTTTCCAAATTCAGTCTTTGCAAAGGAATGTTACTATTTTTATTAGAGGTTCTTTATGTAACAAGTCATGTTTGCACAGTGGAACATTTTCTTTCACCAGGATTTTATAACTTCTCCATACAGACATAAAAGAAGATCTAATTTGCTGGGATTCTTTGGGAAAGTATTTGGGCCATAACTTAGCCTCTCCTTCCTTTCAAATCTCCTAATATGAATATGATTAATTCATTTTCTCTTGTAATTCATATAATATATTTTTGCATTTTAAATGCAGCCTTACTCTGAAACCCAAGAAAGGTTTTCAGAGTAAAGTACTGTTGAAGTTGTCTAAGAGAGAGATAAAGCAGTTGCTTAGAATACTGACATAATCGCTTTCCCCATCAGCTATGTTGCCATGGGATTGCAGGTAAGGATTTTGTTTATTCCAGATTTGTGCAGCAACACTGATTTGGAAGATAACAGGACGACTTGGTTAAAAGCTCACTTCTGTTTTTTTTTTTTTTAAACGAAGGTTAGAGACATGACCAATAGTTTGGGAACAGGTGATGGAGATAGCGACATCACCTGTTGCAAGAACCTCCTGCCCAGAAGGTCAGGGTGAGGTTTCCACTGCAGTGTGTGTAGCTGCTGTATGGCAACATACCTGAATATGAGGACCGAAACATGGATATTGATTCCAGAAGAGTGTAATGAGTTTTCACTCTCTAGACTAGGGGAAGCAGAGAAAATGAACAACAGAAAAAATAAAATATACCCCTGAATGTGATGTTCTTTGATGCTGGTTGGGTAAAAGGTATAAGTGAGAGAATGTTTACATTAAATTTAGTTTGGTAAAGTATCTTGAAGCAAATGCTTTTGAAAAGTCCTGATTTGGGACTCTCCCTGCCCACAGGGATATACAAGCTTGATTCTCCAGTGAGTTACACCTCTTCTATGGCTACCTCTAACTGTATAAAGTGCTATCCAACGAGATATCCTCACTCTCCTACATCTGTGGCAATTTGGGTTTGATAGCCTTTTGGGGTCACTTCCTCACAGAGGCAAATACGAAGTACAAAGCGGTGGAGAATAAAGCTGTAAGCAGTTGCTACGAGAGGGCTGTTCCTCAAAGGAGAATATTCCCACTCGTCACCCCAACCTTTGGCTGCGGTTCTACGTGATGCCGGTTTGAGCTGCACACCACGCTGCCTGAAGGGGTGCAACACAACCGGTGGGAGAGGAGCACAATCTGAATGAAAGTCTTTTCAGCCTTGGTTCTTGCACCTCTTAGCATACAGTTAACAAGCCAAGTAACGAGGCAAAACTTGCTAGCTGGCTTTAATGAGATGCATGAGGGAGGAGAAAAAAAAACTGGACACCTGTCATCCCAGGCACCAAAATCTGATAAAATGCACTTTCAATTGAATGTGCCGGATAGAGTCACAAAAAACCTGTGCTGTTTTAAACCACAGAGTGCTTCAAGCAACACCTGGAAGTTTAAACAGCTGGAAATTATGGCCTTTTGATATGGTAGAGGCCATTCACGTCTGATTTGCATTTGGGCTTAGACTTTAAATACTTGCCTTCCCATGGATTCAGTTCTTCTTCGGTATAAGATAGAATAAGAGGAATTACTTGAATTGCAAGAAGACCAAAACAAAAATGTAAACAAAAGTTAAAAACTACCCATAACTAAATCAATACTAATATGGTTATTTTTTAATTTTGATATCCCAACACGTACACTCTCATTTCCCCAAGCACAGTACTGCACTTTGAGGGGGGAAATGCTGAAATGCCACCGGACTAGCTGATTATTTCTTGATGAACTCTGCAGTTTCAGAGGATTCGGAAAAGCAGCCAAACTTCAGCTCTGTTGAAATGTGTGTCTTGCTGGCTAAACACTCCATGAAACAGACCTTTCCTATATTTTTTGCATACCTTGCTAAGAACATCAGCATTCATACATTTGACAAAAATAACAACAAGGAAGGACAGTTTGGAGTAAAAGCACACAATGCGCCAATTTAGAGCCGGTGAAAGGTGTCAGATGAACTTTCTGGTACAACACAGCAGCCTCTACGTGTACTCAGTCCTTGAGAACACCGGTTGTGATGGCTGTTGACAGATCGAGGGCTGAATCTTACTCTCCAATGGCTACTGAGCAGCTGGCTGGCTGGAAATGATGTTTAGGCACTACTGACTTGCAGGGGATTGGAGCCAGCCTTGTAGAAGCAGAAGATGCTCTGTCAGTGCCAATCCCCACAATCATCCAGTCCTTTGGAGTTCATTTTTTTCTTTTTTTTTTTCTTTTTTTTTTTTTTACCC
>JAOXJK010000001.1:68185334-68203250 GCA_025774025.1 Xenus cinereus
ATGCCTGTTTGTGGAGAGATTTTTTTTTCATTTTTTTTTTTCTTTTTTTTTTTTTACCCCCACGTTAGCCAGAAGCAGTGTGGCTAAATACATTTCAAAAAAGGAAAAAAGTCTGACCCCATGTTACTCAAAAAAGTGGTGTGATTTGTCTTTTCTATTTTTTTTTTTAATTGCAAAGCTTTGACCATTTTTAATTAAATGTGCTCTGCCTGCTTCGTCCCTACTTCAAGCTAATATGCTCTAAAATGCTTCTCTGGTTTAGTACAGCTCTTTTTAGCTGCTGATTTTGGTAAGCATCTTATTAATCGCCTGCTTGACATGGGTGGTGGAGCTTCGTCTCCGAGTCTTGCCCTGGACCATCTTTCGACGCCGTACCTCCCGACAGAGCTCATAGAAGGCCTCCATAATGTTGCCTTCTCCTGTGCAAGCAGAGCACTCGTAAAAAGCACATGCTAGTTCTGTGGCCAGCTTTTCACCTTCCTCTGTGCTGACCTGCCTGGAGTGATCCAAGTCTGCTTTGTTCCCCACCAGGATCAGGGTGACATTTTTGGGCTTTTTGACTTCATCCAACAAGTTCTTAAGTGGCAGCACTTCCTCAAAGCTGCCTCTGTCCGTGATGTCGTAAACCAGCACGAAACCTTCACCCCATCGCACATGTCCTTCTTTCTGAATAGCGTCCTCCTGTTTTGAAAAGACAGACACCAGCCTTAGGAATTTGATTTATGAAAAAGACATCAGGTCTTCAGCTAGACATGGGTCTTCCAAAGCCTGCAAAGCCATGTATATCTACTTGACTTTGCACTTTATGCACATCATTTATTTTATGATATGGCATAGGAGATGTACTCTGCCACGGTGCCACGGGCTGCCTGTGGATAGGCTGGTAGCAGGCAATTGGAAGAGGGTCTCTGTTGAGCGATACCCAACTCACAAACTGCATAGGGCTGTCCAGCGTGAGCATCAGCCACATTTTTGAAAGGAAGGGGGACCCGGCTATGACAAAACTGCTCTTCATTTTGGTGGGAATCATTGACTGAGGCTGTTGAGCCTCACCACTTGACTGCAGAAATAGACTGTGACTTTGCGCCTAGTAATAACATGTTGCTGGGTTGGCCCTGAATCAAGGAATGAGAAAAAAAATAATTTTAATCCCAGAGTAAACCCTGACTTTTTTGGTTCTGCCAGTGTTTGAGGACTCTAAGCAGGGTTCCTTGCAGAAGGGTCTGGATCCAGCGCGCTGGGTCTGGCAGCGAGCTGATGGTGGCGGAGGGGAGGCTCTGCTCAGAAGCAAATCTCTGTCCCCAGAAGCAGAGCTCACCTGCCACCCACCACACTTGCTGACACCACCGCGCTCCCCTTCCCTGCTGTCTATCTGAGCCAAGGTATTGGATAACAGTACATGTACCCACGCACCTGACCAGCTGTATCTAGTATCTCCATGGAAACGACTTCATCATCAATGGTAGCTTGGTGACGATACGTAGACTCTAAAATAAGAACACATTTCGTGAAATGTATTAAAAGAAAGTAATTTTTTTTTTTTTTTAATCTTCCTTATAGCTACCCCAGAACAAGACCCGAGATGTGACATACAACTTCACTACATTTTATTTGTTGGAGCTCTTCCAGCCATTCCGGTGCACAGTCAAGGCCCCCCTTCTACAATGGTGACTATTTTACCTCTCCCCATATGACATAACTCTTTGGTTCCCACGTCTTACACCTACAAAGAGCTGTGACTGTGGACACTGCACCCAGTGCCCAACAAAAGGGCAGAGTTTCCTCCCAGCAAAGGGCTCTGCGATGCTGCAGCCCATTTTTCATGTTTGTTCATAGGGAAGGCCGCCACCTGTGAAACACAAATACCGCTACTCTCAAAGGATCCAGCTCCAAAGGCTGTCACTGCGTAGCTTGAAGTCTGACAAGATCAAAACCAGCGTGGTTGCAGATGAGGGAACCTAACCACTAAGCTCAGGCCTTATACTGTGATAAAATTACAGAAGAGTTAGCTATTCTAAGAATGTCTCTTTGAAACATGCTGAAATCATCGCATTCCCCTCTTCTAGCAAGGGCTCAAGCAGCGATTTCCCTGTGTATGGTTTACAATGCATTAAGCATTCACGCCACGCTACATAGAAAAAAATGGAACCTATTTACTGTGTCCCAGGTTCTGGAACCAGGCAAGTAATCAGAAAGCTAATGACAAAAGGGCTTGCTTTATCTTAATGAGCTGATAAGTTAAATTTGATAGCATTTGACCTAAAACTTGGAAAATTATCCGTGCTAACATTCAGATTTATTACTGTTGCTAGCTCACAGATGTCCTATATCAAAAGGCAAATGCCTTTGCTGTAAAACTGTGGCCAGTGACTATGAATGCTTTGCATTGTCAGGGATGCAACTGTTTTATTTGGTGCAAATCTCCTCAATAGGAGCGAAGGGTATCTTTAAGGAAACACATTTCTTAAATTTGAACTTTTGAAAGGGCTCATGTTTGGCGAATGCCTTTTTCATTACATACTTAAGAATGTCACCTCTACATAGTGACGAATGTTTCAATGCTGTCAGTGCTGCAAACACTCTCTTCCCAAAGCAAAAATGTCCCTTCCCTCCTGTGCCACCTTAATTGCTTTAAGTAGCACAGCTGCCTCTAACAGGGACAAATGGCCAATTTAATTAGGCAGATGGCAAGCAATCTTGCTGTAGGGTTTCAGGCAATGAAGACTAGGTTTTTTAAAGGCTGTAAATACCCCTTCTGTTTAGCATTTTGAGGCTGTTGAAGGAGTTGGAGTTCCACCTTTGTGATCCTGAGGCTGTACCTACACAGCAGAGTAAGATACATCTAAGGTCTCCTGGTGGTATGTCTTATCTGTCCCTTCTGTAAACCTTCCCAGATACTGCAGTCCCAGGGGAGTGCAGAAAAGGCAGGAGCTCTAGTTTGGTGTGGAAGCTGCAGTGATGCACTTTCAACAAGTTATTTCAGTGGCTAAAATGTTCAGTGCTAGGTTGAGAGTGCTGTGAAGGAGATGGACCTCGGATTGAGTAATGGGATATCAGCTCCTTACTTGTTTAGGCCTTGCAACGTTGAAATGCCTTCAACCATCTGGCCCTGCTTGACAAGTAGCTGTTGAGAATTGGTCTACACAACTTGAAAAAGAGCTCATCCAACCATCTTTGCAGCATATTTGTGAAAAGTCCTCCTTAGGAGGCAGACTGTGGTAGGCCAGGCGGTAGGGCTCTTCCCTGTGAAATGGGCAAACAAATCCCAAGTAGCAGACTTGTGCTAGCCACGGAAAAGCAGCATGATTCTTAAATGATACTTGAGTTCTCAAAATAGGACTCTGGCAGCACTTTATGTTGCAAGTTTAACTCATTTTGGCTGCTCATGTTGGGATGGAATTTGATCCTGGACAAGTAGCACTGGTTTGGGTCAGATGAGTGTAAATATATCTTAGTAAATGTGTGTCTGTTCCTGTGCTTTGGAATGTGTGGTAGCTGGGTGAATTTTAATGAGGAGTGTAAAACAGCTGGAAGTTTAAAGCATTTTTGTAGTGTAATTACAGACATGGCTTCTCCTTCAAGGAAACAGAAACATCTGAAGAATCTGGTTGTCTTGTAAGTTATGAATCCTGAACCTGTGACTTCCAGTCTGTTCACAGTACTTCACAAATTCATTGCCTTATTTTGGGATTTATTAATATCATTTTTGCTGTGCATTTTTGAGACATGCAACTAGAGGGAAATTAGGTGGCTTGAGATATTGCTGGATGTCTAACTGAAACCATCGACAACGCGGGTGTCTGTCTCAGCTAAGCACCCTTGGCTCCTATTTGAGTTGATGAAGTAAAATAGGGCCTGGATATAGCTTGTCTGATCTCTCTCCTGGGATAAATCACACCCGAAAAGCACTTAGGAGCCTAAAATTGGTTAGATGAATCCAGGCTGTAAATGCCTTATGCTTCCATCATCGTGGTCAAGTAGAAAGAGCAGGGTGTAACGTTGTACCAGTGGCTCCCAAGGTAACTGCGGGCAACTTTCTGAGCTTCAGGTTGCCATTTGCACCAGGTGATGCCTGTATATTGTATCTGTAGCTAGATCACTAAAACCTCAGAGACGGAAAAGAACCCTCAGAGCTATGTTTTGCTCTTCATAGACTCAAGTGTCAAAAGGGCTAGCCTCAAAGCAGAGTCAGGGAGATGCTGCTGCCGACTGAGCCCTGGTGTGCTCTTGCTGCGCAAAGCGCTCTTGGTTCTCACAAGAATTTTCCGTTTTGAAAAATTTAAGGTTTTTTTCAGAAACGTTTAGAGCTGTCAAAAGGCCTGAGGAAGATGCTGGAAAGTGGTAGCAGTTAGTTTGTTTTCAAGTGTATTCTACATTGCCACCATAAGCCGTTCATAGGATTGGATAAAATGTTCAAATTACCACAGCTGCTGAGTAATTATGGAAATAATGATTTTGGAAAAAAAATAATTAAAAACTGCCCTGGGGTTCTCTGTGTTGATAAGCGTGTTACAAATCTCCCTATTCTTCTGAGCAACGTGATTTTTTTAAAAAATGCAAGAAAAAAACCCTACTAAACTTGTATAGAGAAAACTTTGAGGTTCGTGATCCATAAACTGTCTATGGATGTGATATTCAGTCACAGCTTGACCACATCACATCCTTGCACTATGCTTATCGTGACATATTTAGTAGAGTTTTCTCCTATAAGATTTAGCTGGTCATTTGTCAAACCTATTTGTCCAGGACTATCCTTATTTCTTAAATATATCTGTTCCAGAAGATCGGACTTTCTAGAGGAAAAACTATTATTTGAAAAGTAATTGCTCGATCTTGGTTTGTATTTGCCATGATGTAAAAATCCGTAGTGATGTAAAAAGCTGTTTTCAGTACTTGTTTATTTTGAACAGGCAATATATATCAGGGGTAGGTCACAGCTCTGGAAGGACATATTTTAACCAGAAGGGTTTATTGTTTTTAGGAAAACACTTGTAGTAGGAGTAGGTAAATTAGCTGAGATGGAGCACTGACATACACCGCTTTACATGCACATTTAAGGAACGTTCTGGTCTCTTTTTTTTCCCTTTAAGCACAGAGGGACACAAACCCTGTTTCCATCCAGAATTTTAGTTCCTTTTTTGTCAAGAAAGGTTAATAAAAATAAATACACATAAAAATGCTCTAAGAAACTCTGGTCTTATGGTGGCTTTGAGCCAGCTGGGTCTGAGAACTGCAAGAGACCTAGAGAAAGAGCTTTTGTGTAATAATTATAACTGAGTTTCCAGACCAAAAAGCTTCAGCTGATAGGCCTGAACTTCTAAGTTACGGTTAAGGTCTTGCTGGATGGCAATACAGCAGTATGTTTAAAAGACTAAAATTTCCCATAATTATTTAATTACATAATAAAGGTTCTTTTTGGTTGTTGTGGAGTTTTTTTTAATGAACTCCCTGCTCATTTAGACTCCTACAATCTTTGATATCCACCGATGACCCTTCTCTATCACATTTGAGAATAGTGACTTTAACAGACCATTGGGTAAAAAATACACCTCCGTTCCTGACTCTGGTGCTGTTTGATATGTTCTCCAGACCCTTCCTTGAGCTATCTTGGTAAAATCTGTCCCCTCTACATTTCCTTGCTGCTTCAGGAACATTTCACCTTTTAGAAAGACTTTCTAAGTTGAATATACCTTCCTGACTTGTAAAGTTTCTCCCGACTTCTTCCTTCCCTGACTTCTCAAAACTCAGCTGAATGTATTTTTCTTGCTTGCATCTGGCTGTTACTTACTCCCCCTATTATTTACCTTACAGGAGGCTTTTTATTTTGCAAATATCAGTGGTTTTACAGCAAGCACAGTACTGCCCTTGTGTAGTAAGAGCATATTTCTAATGCTAATACAGTGTATCCCCACATGTCTCTTTAATAACTGATACTAAAGACCCACAGTTAAGCATAGTTGGGTTATTTATCAATAACACCATAAAATTATATGCCATGCATTGTTATTCCAATCATTATCACATATGAAAGAAGTAGTAGAAAGAAAGTTACAGAAGGGAAACTCTGAAAATTGGACTTGGACTCTTCAATGTTGTGTTTTTGCATGTGAAACCCCAAGAGTCGGGAAATACAGAAGGAAAAGTTCCAGGAGGTTGCACAGTACCTGTGATGGGCTTTATATCTCTCATACTACACAAACATTCATGTCAAGCTATAAATTTAAACCAAAGTGTGCCTGAAAGGAGGTATTTGCTTGCAGCGATATTTAATTCAACTCAAGGGACTCCAGTCAGCTTCCCGTGCAGTCTGCTGTTGTGAATGCTGTTTTTGGCATTGATACGGTGATGTGCAAAGGAGTTTCTTTTCTAACTTCAATTTTGGCTCTTTTGGCTGCCTTCTCTAAGGCTAGTTGTGATTTCAGTACAGCAGGTATTCCCAAACTAGTCAGATTAAAGCTGAGAACAAAAAAAATAATAATAATAAAAAAAAGTCATGTGTGAGGCACTGCAGACAGTCGGTGTGTCTTAGCTTGCTGAGCTGCTTTTAGTTGCTGTTTAGTTGCTGTTTTCAGTCCAAGGCTGACTCCCAAGTCCAGGGAGGTCAGCAAGCATCTGCCTCTGCGCAAGCCAGGCTGCGGGGCTGTCCCTGGCCCGTGCAGATGGGCAAAGACTATTAGTTGGTGACCTTAGAAGAAGGTTCAGGTGCTGTGAGGACTCCCGGGGGACTCATGCAAACAGCTACCGCCGTATGAAATAAGGGGAAAAAGTTCAGAACAAATGAGGCGTCATTAGGTTTGCTGCTCAGTGAGAAGCCTCTGGTTTTTATAATGTTTTCCTCTTATTATAAAGTGAGAAGGAGTAGGAATGTGGCCCACTCTGAAATTCTCATCTTGGTATGAAAGGATTTGTTGCATCCCAAAAATTTGCTCTTTAGATAGAACAGGTGGGAGATATGAAACTAGTCTACAGAAAAACATTTTTTTCTTGCTGATATTTTCAATCAATAACATATTTTGACCTCCAAAGAGAAATCCTAGAACACAGTTTTCTTGAAGACAACTCTAAAAATAATGGAAAGTATGTCTAATTGTTGGCTTCTGCTGCATATAATTTTTTCTCCTATGTGCAAAGACTGGGTTTCTTTTGAGGAGGAGGGGGGCGGTGTTACAGTGGTACGGTTCCTTTCTGATAGCTTCTGTCCTTACCCAGTTTTTGCTGAGATAGGTAGACAGAAAATTTGTACAGATACTTGGGAACTGCCTTCATTAAGGTGTGTTAAAACAATTGCTAAAACAAAACCAAGAAACCTGGAGCAGTCCTAAATAGCAAGCACTAAGCAACAAGGCTTTAACGGTTTTCTTTTTTTTTTTTTTAAATTTTCTGATTTAAACTTTCCCAACAACACTAAGCAGAGGCATTAGTTCCTGGTGGGAATTATGCCCATGACAAGTTTCAGTCTAAATAAACCATATTTTGCTACGCTTTTCTGTTTGATTGTGGCGAGAAGCCTCTGCTAGCAAAGCTGTGAGTTTCACCGTATTTCTGCCAATATAAATGAAAACTAACCAGTGAGACTTTTCTCACACCTAAAACAAGCAAAACAAAAGCCTGCTCTCCTGAAGGTGCAAAAGCAAGCACTGGAAACTTCTGCTCATCTGGAGAACATTTCAGAATATGATGAGCAAGAAAAGTAGGGGCAAAATATTTTGCAGCTGTAACTACAGCAAGAGCAGCAACTGCCATTCTTGATTTTTGCTGTCTGTTGAGCTACCATAAAAAGGCAGTATTTTTATTACTGGCATGAAGAATATCTTCATCTTGAGACTCATATGAAAGAAAACAAACCACATACTCAGATAACTGCTTCCCGTGTTATTTTAAGCATCTTCCTCTGCTGCTCTCTATTACAATCTCATCATTTCAAGTCTCCGTCAAGCATTTTAGAAGCCAGTGCCAGGGGTTTAAGGTGCTCTAGGCCATACCAGTCCATTTCCTTACAAACACCTCAGAGAAATCAGGAATACTTTCATGGCTCATTGCCACAATGATGACATTCAGTACAAATTCCTGCTGTTGAGGAGTGTAGTAAAAACAATATAGCTTATTAAATGTGTATCAAGTTAAGTAATGTTTCTACTGTTTTGAAGTGGGGAAAAATAGAAGCCCAGGAAGATACCTAGCAAGGTGTAATCTGAACCATTGAGGACTGAATCCCTTAAGCACTGGAAGGAATGAGTAATTTTGTTAATAAAAATTGAGGATACTAATAGCTAGAGTCTGGCTTGAAAATAAGACTGTCTTCCAGCAATTTATTAAGCGTCTACAGATTTGTCATGGTACTGACTGAAACACAGGTTGGCAGCCCTTCCTCCTGGCCCCAAACGGTTGGTTACCATTACATCTCCCTTTGGCTGAAAGCCCATGCTGGACCACATATGTTATTGCTAGCTCGTGCTTGCATAAACTATAGTTGTCAACATGGGTGTTCAGATGAAACATGCAGAAGCCAAAGTTCTGCAAGATGATGGTGGAAGTCTCTTTCCTTTTGCTCGCTACGGAAAATAGTTATTTTTTCAACCTTGAGCGTATCGATGATGTGGTCTATAGAACTGTGTAGCCTGCATTATCCTGTTGTGCTGCAGGAGGAAAAGAAAGTTGGGAGGAGAGGCTTCCCCAGGCTGCCATCCTCCTGGGGCTGCTGGTCTGTCAACCTTTACACCCCAGAGCTGAAGGGGCCATTGGTTAATGATTTATTAACGCTTATTTTAGTATGGGCTCCTTTGTTAAAAGTTCTGTTTGCTGTCTGGGTGGTTTCTCTCTCAGCTGTGCTACTAGGTGTTAGTATTTTTATGGTAGAGGCAGGCAATAGACCTTCAGGAGTGTTAAGACAAACTTGCTGAGTGAGGCACAAGTCAAGAAAATTAGAAGCCTACAATATCCAAAGGCGTGTGTTTCTTCCCCTTGTGATCCGCAGCGGGGAAAACAATCCTGGGGACAAAGAGTTTATATTCAGACAGTACACAATGTGTTAGCTGAATATACCAGAGAGGAAAGACAGTCCCTGAGAACTGCATTTGGACCTGAGGACCTGAACGCTTATTCATGGCTGCATTGTCACAAAATTAACCCAGAAAGATAGTTCTTGCATCTTCTCTTGCTAGGGGAAATTATTCTTAGTGAGGTCTTGATAACCAGCTGTTTCTGGTTATCAAGCATTTTGATGGAAGATAGTTTGGATATATTCCCGCTCCGCTCTGTTGTTTGTACAGATCTATATTTATCAGGTGCAGAAAAGAAACTCAGGCTAGCAATATTTGCTCGTATTATAATGTTAATTACATTATGTACGGTGTGTGCAAACTCCCCTTGTGGCTCCTGAGTGATGCCATTTTGCTAGCAGAACTTCCAGCTACAGATGCGGTTATGTAGGCAAAAAACTACCCTTCTAATGTAAAAATAATCTCCCTTGCAACAAAGCTTTCCAATGGGAAAAGCCTTCTTGCCAACGTAAACAGTATCCTTGCAAAGTGATTTCTGCTGTTCTTGAGCCACGGCAGTGAAATTTAAAAGTATTGAGCTGGTCTATAGGAGATGAAGTTCTCTGCGAGATAATTCAGGGCACTAACAGAGGTGTCTGTCTCCCTCCCTCAAGCACTTGTTTACCTAGCGTACCTCTCTGCAGTCCTTTGGCTGTTTCACATTACGTTGGAGAAGATGAGTGCTATCATGGCCCTTTCACAACCAAGCCAGTGGGACAGCAATTTGTACCACTTTATCTCCTGTCTTTGCTGTTTTACTGTTACCCGCACATTTTAACGATGTTTGATGGCGTCTTACGGACTGTCTGTATGTTGCATTAGACAGGACTTTATAGAAACACAAACTTGGGTTTCCTCTCCCAGTAGAAAAAGAGTGAACAAAAATCCAAGTAACTTAAAGAAATTGTGGCATAGTTGGAAGAAATACTCTTTAAAAATGTCTGGTAGTCCGCTAATTTTGCTAGGACTACCGCTAATCCGGTAGTCCTAGCAAAATTATAATTTTTCTTAAGAGGCTCATGTTTCTTTACGGTTACCTCTGCTCCTTCAAAGTAATGAATAGTCTTTTCTCTAACCCATTGAAATTAAATTAACTCTGATGCTTTCTGTTTGCCTCCGTAGGCTGGCCAGTCTGTCATGCACTGTTCTGCTGATTATCTGCTCAGAGACAGTTTTCCTTTCAGAGGATTAGCAAAGTCGTATGAAATATGGGAACAGCCAGAGAAAGACATCTAGGGGTAGCGCAGGAAAGGCAAGTGACTTTTAGAAAGGTCAACAAAAATATTGCTTTGGTTGCTGTTATTTTATATGTAGACTTTTGTTTAAAATCCAGTCTTTGGAGAAATGTTTGGTGTTTCTGTGCACCTTTGATATTAACTCTATGAGCACCGGTTACATAAAGGATTTACAACACTTCTATGAGACATGAAGGATTTTTTAGGTGAGAAGCAGAGGCAGAGAAACTGTGGGCAACGAACCAGTGACAGAATCAAGAAAAGAACTGAGGAACCTGTCTCCTGCATGTCCTCGGGGTTTTATTTGTCTGCCCTATCTGGTAAAAATGGATGTTTTAAGTCCTTGCACCTCAGAAAGTACCTGATTCTCCCAACTGTACATAAAAATGCTAATTCAGACCAAAGGGCACAACCCAGTTCATAATCCCCTCTTTTTATAAAACTTGGATATCCCAGCTCTGTTTCTATTCAAGCAAATTGTCCCGATTATGGTAGAACAACGAATGTGTTCTCAGGGGAATACCACAAAGCTAATTTTGAAAAGCACCCACTGAGCCATAGCTATGATGAACTTTGTTCTTTCAGCGTTTGATCCAGGAGATTCTCCCTGCCTGTCATGACATACAGAGGCTGGTAATTTGCTGTTGCCCGTGAAGTGTTCTGTAGGCCATCTGTGCTGTCCCTCTACTGCTCTGATGACTCTTCGGGCTTCCTCCTCCTTTTTTGCCCTCCAGGAAAAGATAAATTTACAGGTTCCTTTGATGACTTACTCTGATGCAGCATCTCCAATCTTAAAATCAATTAAATATCACTTGTTTGACAGTAAAGATGGAGAGATAGTAAGTTTTGAGGTCAGGTAAATGCACCCTAAATTCTGGGTGCTGCTGCTAGCTCACAGGGGAAATTGCTCAGATCCAGACAATTATTCCTATTTCCTGGCACTGAGGAGAGCAGCTATTCACAGCAGCCTTGAAAATCCTGGTTGTGAAGCCCTCGCTCACTGAGGTCCGTGGGAACCCTACATCCAGACCAATAATTTACTCGCAGAGGACAGGTTGCCAAATAAAGATCTTTGCACCTCCACCTTGCAACTCGTTCCCGTGGCGTATCTCCATCCCCGAGCTGATGGTGGCCGGCAGCTGTGATGCGCTTACACATCGCTGGGGTGAGGTGAGGTGGTCAAGCCCCGAGAGGACAACCTGCAGTGGTTCTGCTACGAGGGTGGCTGCTTGGAGGCTGCAAACCCTCCTGGACCTAGCCCCCTGGGTGGCAGGCAGATTGTCAGCTTGCTGCCACCCCCTTCCTGACAAGCCCTATGAAATGGTACCCAGGAACGCTTGTTGTCACGCTGCTTCTACGGATCTCTTAATAGAGCCAAACTGAAATATAGCACAAATTTCCAGGTCTGTATTAAATCTTTTAACACCACAGAGAATTTGCTTATTAATTTGTGTGTTGGGGTCTATTTAAAAACATATAAACATTAATGAATTTGGGGGGAAATCCATGTGGTAACCCGATCCCCTTTCTCAGTACATATTTAACGAGCTGAAGAAGACTAAGTTTTTTATGCTGAATGCATTTAATATTTTAGAAAGCGGCTATTTATTTTTTTTTCAATGTGCAGTTCCAGCCTATTTCTACATAGAGCTCCTTCATTGGACCTTCTAATTCTGTTGCACATGTGGGATAGTTGTGTGACTTGTAAATCAAGATTGAAAGTGGAAACTCATTTGTCTTGATAATGCCAGGTAATCACCTAGCCGGAGGAATTATGTGCTTTAAAACAAATCAACAACAACAAAAAACCAAACCAAAACCAAAATAAAAACATGCCAGTTAGGTAGGAATGACAGAGGAGTCAAGGCTGACAGTTAACACTCCCCAGAAAATGACCTTTGCTGCAGTTGTTACCCTTTGGCTGAGAACAGTAAAATAAAAAGCCCAGTAATATGTACATTTGCGAAGACGCAGCTGTCGTACCGATGCTTGCACGGATCCAACATCATGCACAAAAGTGGCAGAGCTGCAAAGCCCTGACTTCAGCAGCATCTCCATGTGCCAAAGTTTGCGAGAGTCCGTGATGCGCCTCCCGCCAGAAAATGTTATTTTGTGGTTTGTCATTTGGCTGGTGGAGGTACAGCAGTATAGCCAGATGCTGCTAAAAATATGGTCCTTCATTTTCCTCTGGCAGGTTAGAGTACTAAAGAATATTTATAAGGTGTGTTTTTTCCTTTCCAGTTAAAATGTGCCACCCTTGAATTAAGAGGACAAGGTTTTTTTTAACCCTGATGCTTAGTTTGGGATAATGTTGAATTTCCATCAGGCCTTGGACAGCTTGCTGAAAGCTTTCCTAAAAATAGGAATTATCTGGGGATTCCTTTCATCAGAGGGCTAATGAGTGGTTGAAAACTTGACATAAGAAATAAACTATAAAAATGACACTTTTGTCACAGCTCCAGTGATTTTTTTATTTTTTTATTTTTTTTGCAAAACCTTCTGTTGCTTAGTAGCCAGATATTTTGCATGTGTTACTCCTGCCCTTTCAAAATTACTTGACAAAGCTACTTACTCTCCCTGTAGGGCAAATGGGTCTCACTGACACAACTTAAACTTTTTATATTGGAATATATAGATATCCCTCTTCCCACCCAACTGCCAGTCCACGACTGCTAAGAAGAAATGAATCTATTCACCTAAAACTTGTCAGTAAATTCAGCTCAGTGATGTTTACAGGTAACTGGCCACTAAATCACAGCAGGGTGATCATGATAAAGACAGGAATGTGTTCTTTAAAGCACTGTTTCTCAAAGCTTCTGAAGATACAGTGCCTTTCTGGTTGATCTCTAAAGGGTCTGAATAGTGGTTAGAATTTCAGGAGATTTTTTTTTCCTAACTTTTCAGAGCCTCCTTTGACTCCTGTGGTGATCCATGGTTTGAAAAAACAGTACTTTAAAAAACAGTCTCTAGTGGGTAGCTTCCAACAGAGCTTACTGTGATTAAGAAGAAACTTATTGATAATAGTTTATTAGTTTTTGCATTTCTCAAACCTTTTCCTCTGAGCAACTTAAAGCACTTAGCTTTGCAATAACTGTAATACATGATTTAAGCTGTTATCCTCTAAAGCAAATGAGAACTCAGTAAGTCAGAGGAGATTTAATTTTTGCTTTATTGAGATAGGACTGTTGTCTGTATGAAAGCTTTCAGTGTTGCAAACAGAAGATGATTAGATTCCTAAGGGGCATAGTTAATCTGCAGTTGTATTCATTTGTAAAACAGAAACAAATTTCAAGTCTTGTACACCAAAAAGGACATAGGGCCTTCATAATGGGGCAAAAAATAATAAACCTTGCAGCTTGATAATAATCTAGTTTATCTGCTTGAACAAGGCAACAAGGATAGTTTTGCATGCAGTGTCCCTGTAAGACATCGATGAACTTTGACTATACTGACACAAACCACTTTATATACTTCTATTGTCAAGTTCTTAAAATGATATATTAGTGATAGGGCTGTATACAGGACTAATAAAACATGATACTGAACATCACACTGTGCAGTACAAGGCAGGTGACATATAATTCACTGATTTATATATTAATATTAGCACATAAAAGAATGTGTTTGACTTCAGGTTATTCTGAGAATTATTTTCCCGAGATGAGATTTCTGGTATCTGTCATTTCTTCACCTTACTAGATGAAAATACTTAGTATGATACTGGATACTTTGCTCTGTTGAAAGTGCTGCCTGAGTTTTGCAATAAAATGTATTAAACTTTCATCTTTGTTTCTGCTGCGCAAGTTTATGGCGTTCTCTATTTCTTTAGTGTGATCTCGTAGAGAAAGAACCCTAACAAAGAAATAAGTATTTAACTGCATGGTCTGTATTTGAGCCTCTGAAGAAGGTTAGGAAGGAGATGCCAACAGATTTCAGGAGAAAAGGAGATTTCCCAGCCCCTCGCTTCATGTGCAACTCCCTTAGTCCTGCGGTACTGAAGATGCTTTCTAAGATGCGAATGCCTCATCTCAGACTTCTCAGCCTGGATTTTCCCTGGTGCAGAGCATTCAAATATACCCTAACGTAGGAAATATTAAGGAATTGGACCTTAGCCCAAATTTTCAAGCAAGGCCTCTACTTCAGAGCAAGTTTTTGACGGGTTTTTTTGAGATATCTGTACCAGCTTCTCAAAAGTGCCAGACCCAACACAGCTAAGTGGGAGCAGTGGAGGAGACGTGGATGCTCTTCTGATGACTGGTGTCCCTAACTGGTCACCCAAAAAAGTGAGATGCAATGTATGTTTGAAAATGAGGACAAAAAAACTTACCTAAGAATAGGTAGACTGACTGTAAGTACCTACAATTTATTTTTTTTTCCCACTGAATTTTTGAGAGCGATATCCCAGCCATCTCATTCTGGAGCAGCTGATGTTTGGGTTACCCACAAGTAGAAAACTGATCACACGCTAAATAATTTTCAGAGTGAAATACTAACACAATTGCTTTCAATGGCAAAATTCCCACTGACTTCTGTGTGGGCAGAAATGTGCCTCATGTATTAATTCTGCTTTTGTTTGAGCGCGTTACCGCTTCTCTGTTCTACCATCTTAGGTAATAATTTGTTCCAGCTTTAAATGACCATAGAGAAGCTTCTTACAGCAAATTTAAAGGTTGAATGAGGCTTGGAATTTTAACTCTATGACTTTCCATTACTTCAGCGCTGCTGCTGTATACAGTGTGCCATGTGTATAGAATGAAATGCAACCTACCTAGTGTCGGGTCGTACTCCCAGATGAACCGTTTGGTCAGGAAGCGTACAACGAGAGCTGGAGGAACAAAAAAGATTCCAGGTGAGATGCACAAGCCATGAACTCAACTGGTGTTTAAAGCTTTCCCGGAAAACTTTTGTGTGTGAACAGGCACGTAGCAGCTCCCTTCAACTGCGAGCAGGAATCAGCTTTGCTTCTTGGGGAAGTCAAGACCTTTCACTGTTTGTGGCCCACTTTATGCTTTGGAGAGGGGAAACAAAATGAAGACAAACCCAAAAACTCTTTACAGCATTAATCATTTACTCATGCAGCAGTGCAGAACAACCCTATTTACAGTGCTATGAGCACTACTGACATTCTTCTGTTTATTTTTTACTAATCCTCCACGGCCTTTAAAATCATAAAGGCTTTGTCAGGATATTGATTATGGTATAATTTAAAACTAAGCAGTGCCTTGAATTTGTAGTGGTGTAAACTAAGTGTTCACCACTGCAAACGATTCAGAATCCTCTCTGCGTTTCCAAAATGGAGCTAGAGCTGTGCTAGCTATGATTGCGGTCATTTCAGCTGTAGGAAAATTTTCCTTGCTGTCAGCCCTACAGGATTGTTCCATTCTCCTTTCAGTTGCAGACAGACAGTGAAATGTGACGGCTAAACCCAGTTCCGACCCTTTTCAAAATTAAAGCAATGGGAATGCCCCCATCCCAGATTACTGTGTCCAAGAGTAAGACAGGGCAACACTCTGCAGAATAAATATAATACATTGCACTTTGCTTAATCAGAACCTATTTTTTCAATACAATCAGAACAGTAGTTTCAGGAAAATTTAACTATGCTTCACACTTGGAGGGGTAGTAAGAAGCTGATCCTAAGGAAATTAGTTCACTGCGCAAGAAGCAAATTTAAATCGGTGTTATTTTAAGTTTCTGTTTTCCTTAGGAAATCCTACTTTTTACATTTTATTTTTTTTTTTTAGCCTTTGCAGAAATGCTCTCCTTGGCCCTCAGAGGGAATGTGGCATTTCTTAGCCAAAGTAACTTTTCAAGTCATAGTCCTAATGTGGATGTCATTACAGTACAAGAAGATGTCTGTGCAGCTTATTTTCTATCCATGATGATGTCTGCACCAGGACTTTTCTTATAGAATCATAGAATATTTTGGATTGGAAGAACCTTTAAAGGTCATCTAGTCCATCTTCAACATCTTCAACTAGATCAGGTTGCTCAAAGACCCATCCAACCTGACCTTGAACGCTTCCAGGGATGGGGCATCTGCCACCTCTCTGGGCAACCTGTTCCAGTGTCTCATCACCCTCATCGTAGAAAAAATTCTTCCTTATATTCATTCTAAATCTACCATCTTTTAGTTTAAAACCGCACCTCTCATCCTATTGCAACAGACCCTGCTAAAAAGTTTGTCACCATCTTTCCTGTAGGCTCCCTTTAAGTACCAAAAGGCTACAAGAATTTCTCCTGGAGCCTTTTCTTCTCCAGGCTGAAAAAGCCCAACTGTCTCAGCCTTTCCTCATAGGAGAGGTGTTCTGTCCCTCTGATCATTTTTGTGGCCCTCCTCTGGACCCACTCCAACAGGTCCACATCTTTTCTGTACTTAGGAGTCCAGAGCTGGACGCAGCACTCCAGGTGGGGTCTCATCAGAGTAGAGGGGCAGAATCACCTCCCTTAATCTACTGGCCAAGCTTCTTCTGATGCAGCCCAGGATGTGGTTGGCTTTTTGGACTGCAAGAGCACAGTGCCAGATCACATCCAGCTTTTGATCCACCAATTTACCATTTTTTTATTCCAGGCAGATAGGATTCATTTAACCCAATTTTAGCCATATGAAGAAGTTTTAGTTAAATATCTGCTCTCCCCCTATAGTTAGTGGAAAGACAGTGGGCCAGTTATAGAATACAAGTCATCAAGCCTGAGATAATTTGATAACCTTTAATGATCTCTTCTAACCCAAACCATTTTATGATTTGTCCACTTGTGTTATCTGTCTCTAGAAAACCTATTACATGGTTTATTTATGTGACAAAGTTAGACTGATTCTCTAAAATTTGTAAAGCCAAAGTAAATTCCCCACATTTTAGCTCAGATGGAATATTTTAAACATCTTGATGTTTCCAAAGTTTGGTCATGTCTTTTCTCTAATTGCTGGTAATAGGTTCTCTAATTGCTAGTAAAATACACAGCATATTCTCTTTTTTTTAAAAATTTTATTTTTTTTCTTCCCTGTTCCATTTTGACTGGGGAAACGATGCAGGGTTAAAGTTCTCCTGACATACTTCCAGAAGACTCCTTACCATCTTCTTTTTCAAGAACAGATTCTAAAAGTACTTTCTTCTTTCACAGCCATACTCTGAAGCAGAAGCAGTGATGTGCTGCTTGGGTTGCAGTGCCCTACCCTGAGCCTGCAGTAGCTAATGAAGAGGGAGAAAAGGCAGGAGAGTCTGAGGGAACCCGTCCAGCTATTTTCATAATTAAATATGGTCCACTTAGTTATGATAACTTGTACTTGTAGATGGAAATTGATGGAGAGGAGGGTCAAAGTGATGAAGGGGACTGGAAGAAAGTCTGTCAAGTGCTAATGTCTGAGAGAGCAGCAGCTCTGAAGGAAAAGAGGAAGAAGAGCTGATTTTGGAGGCAGCCCGAATGAAGGAGGTGAGAAGGTGACAAGCAATAAGAAGGAAAGGTAGGACTGGACTGCAGCAGCTGAGATGAGGCTGGCAGAAGAGAGGTATGGCTGCCTGGAAGAAAGAGACCTGGGGGTTCTAATTGACAATCGGGTGAATATGGGCCGGCAGTGTGCCCAGGTGGCCAAGAAGGCCAACGGCATCCTGGCTTGTATTAGAAATAGCGTGACCAGCAGAAGT
>JAOXJK010000001.1:68208646-68220770 GCA_025774025.1 Xenus cinereus
CCAAAACATAGTTAATGGTAACACCTCCAGATGTTTGTGTGTCTGAGACAGAGTATATTTGTAATGGGGCTGTAGAGCAAGTCTTATGGATGAAATCACACAAATAACTTGCTTTTCTAGATGACTGACGCAGGCAAGGTTTGAATTTTCCTGCTGTTTTGAAAAACATTGAGCAAAGTAAAGTATACTAGGTTTCTCAGCATAAAACTTTGATATAACACCCACCTACCATCTCAAGGTGAAAAATAAAAAAGTTTGATTTCTTTCAGAAAGAACTGAAAAAAGAAAGAAGGGGTGGAAAGCTATTTTTAAAAAAATCCAGTACTTCATTGAGACAACTGCAAGATGACAAAATTTTCAGGTGGCGGTAGCTCTTTTGTATTTTCTTTTCCTTACATCTGTCCCAGTGTTAGACTTTAGAAAATACCCCACTCTCTTCTTTTGGTCAAATTTCTTCATTTGTTAAATTTGTTAAAAAGGGAAAAGGTAGAAAGGAAGTAAAGGAGGGAATTCTATAATACTTTAGATGGCAGGATGATCTGGTTATTGTCAAAGCATTTTTTGCATGAGTGAATTTTTGTTGGAAAATGCCCTTTGAACAGAAAGGACATTTTTTTTTTGGAAGGAAGCTAGCTTTTTTGATTTCTATGTCAAAGGAAATGCCTGAACACCTCACCATTTGTTTTCAAGGAAGTTGTAATGTAGGAAATGCAGATTTAAAACAAACAGACCGACCCAACCTCACTGGCCCCCATTTTGTTCTTTTTACTCACTGCAGTGTTATTTTGTCTTGCACCGGAGAAAAGCGTGGGACGAAATTGTGAGGTTTTTTTAACCAGACGCCACTGTTACAGGGAGATGTCAAAGATGCGCTTTCTTGGCTGTAGCATCCACCAGCTACTCGACTTCAAAGTTGGTTTCTCTCTGCTGGTGCTGAGCCTGGCTAAAGGTGCAGGCAACATGAGTTACTTGATGGCTCTCCTGAAAGGAAGGGCTGGCTGCCTCGCCATTTTGGAGATGCCTTGAGCTTCTCCTAGGACAGTGTGGAGCTGCTGCCCCAGCCCCTGCCACAGCAGAGGGAGGAATGTTCACGGGCACGGAAGGAAGCAGTGGCCAGTGCAGGAGTGGGGATTTTTGTTGCTTTTGGTGTTTTTTCCATTTGTTTTTTTTTGTTGTGTTTTTTTGTTTGGTTGGTTGGTTTGGTTAGTTGTTGGTTTGTTTGCCTTTTTTTTTTTTTTTTTTAAGGCTCCCCTTCAGCTCTCCCTCTGCTCCCTGCTCTCTCTGCCTTCCCATGCTTACAAGCCAAGAGATGAATAGGAGGAACTGGAAGAAAGGGGAAAGGAGAGAAGTTGCCTTATTAAAGAAGGTCTGTGTGTCCTGGGAGAGCCACCGACCCCTTTCCCAGGGAGTAGGGGAGGGAGCGCGGTCTCATGCCTGAAGGAGATGAAGAAATTTTTTCCAGCACAGTGAAAAGCCAGTTGTGTGTGAATCCTTGGTCAGGGTAAGGGCTGGTCTACAAGGCCCAGATGTTCTGAGAGAACATCCTGCCTGCCAGCAGCAACCTGGCCGAAAATCCTTACCCTCGCCTCAGGGGGAGGCTGCTGGTAAGGAGCTCAGTGAAACAAATTGCCTCACGCTGAGGTTAGCGCCTGGTAATTTTGGGGGGCTGACTGGTGTTTCACCACCCTACTGACTGCTGTTCTTGCCAGGGGCAAAAGACATTTTGTTTCACGTGGTACCTCCTGGTCTGACAAACCCCTTTAGGAAAGGTGCGACATACTCTTTTCATGCTAGGCTGAAGACGTAGTGTAACTATAAATGCTTAAAAATAGGGTTTTATCAGGCCTGGGTGAGTCAGCCTGAATGAGAGGGCAGTTACCACGCTGTGAGCAAGGCCACTGGCATTAAGGCTTGATCACTACTGTGTTTGTAACCTTCAGGATGACAAAAAGTACCTTTGTGACAGTGCCTTGCTTTGCTACCACTAAGTCTGTGTGGATGAGCACAAATGGTAACTAGAAATGGCATGAAGTGTACCACCTTCTCCCATTTGCCTCAAGCCCAGTGATATAAAGGGATGCAGAGCTCCCTATTTCATTTTTGGGAGACAGCACGAGCTGTTTCTGTGTGGTCGGAGTCTGAACAGACTCTCTCTCTCTTCTCTGCAGCCTGACTGTCATAATGTTCTCCTCTAATTTTAAGTCCGCGTGTGCTTTATCAGACGAGACTGCAGCTCGCATCAAATGAAAAATAAGCTGTTCCCTGGCTTTTTCTGTGAAACACTTCATTTCTTTTGCGTGTGCACCCTGGTTTTCTGGGTTTGGCTCCGTGGAAAAGTCAGATAACCTGGAAAAACTTTAGGTGGCTATTACAATCTCGTTGGAGTAGGATATACGGGAAAATCTTGAAAGATCATATGTCCTGTGCAGTTTCCAACTTTCTTTGACAAAGCAGCTTCGCATCAGTCCTATTGATTGATTTGTGGCTCATCAATCAATAGATGCGTGTCTGTACGGTGCCTGTGTCACAGGGAAATGAAGAATTAGGGCAACAAAATATATTGGAAGCTGACTCATGTTTTTTCATGATCTTTTTTTTTTTTTTTATAAGCCTGATGACATAAGCATCGATAAATGTCACATTATTTTAATACAATGCACAATACAGTATTTATGGGAACCCATTCTTTTGAAGTTGTGCTATTCGCTGATTTTGTATTGCAGCTCCTTGGCTACCTGGAATTTCAAAGGCAGAAGGTAAGGAATTGTTTTCTTTCTGATGGGCTCATTGCCAAGTACCTGAACCAGACACCTGGAGAAGGTCCCAGAAGAATGCATGGAGAAAGGCGTGTGAGAACAGATATATCAGACAGTGACACAAACCACAGTGGTTTCCAGGCTTGTGTGACTAGTTACCAGCAACACTGTATAATCTTACAACTGCTTCTAGCATCTCATGGAAAGTGGTGGCAACTGTCCTGACGGCTCTTCTCATGTTTTATCTATGCTTTTTTTTTTTTTTAAACTCTCCCTCCTTTTCTCTGTGTTGTTAAGACATCTGCTCCTGTTACTTGCTTGCCACCTGGAATCTTGAACTTTTGTTTGCACCAGCATTTTTTTTTTACAACAAACAGCTTTTCCATTACACATCGAGAATTAAGATAGACAGCAGCAGGAGCAGAGAAGCTCTTTAAGAGACACAGGTACCATTTCCACAGCAGGGTTTGCAATACGAAAGAACAAGAAAAGAGAACGATAGAAAGGCTGTGATCAACAGCTGAAGTAAAACGTAAGTTAAATGCTATGGGCCACATTCTTTTTTTCTCACATAACAAAGAAGTATGTTGCGTGGTGCAGAAATGATTAGCTGAAGAAGAAAGCTCAGTCTGAATAAAGGTTTTCTACAGTGCTGAAGAGATGTTTATTTCTAGAGGCAAAAAAATGACCCTAAGGGAGATGGGACTGGTGGGCGCCTAATGGTATCTAACAGCATCACCTGCAGCATCACCTCTTTTATTTTGTGGAGCAGGCTGGAAGAGCAGGTGTGGGTGGAGAGCAGCTTTTCATAAATCACTAGTGACCAAAGCCTGCTTAAATTTGAAGCCTACCTGGTGATCTGCCTGATCTCACATCGCTGCTTATCCCATACAACTGTTGTGAGTATGAAGATTAAATCATCCCAGAATCTGGAAGTAATGATTTTCTATCAGAGCTATGGCATGTTATGGTGGGCAACGATAAACACTGCTAAGTGGTCCAGCCAGTGTACTACAGTGTGGTGTGCTTGGTTCCCAGTAGTACCAGTGACAGTATTAAATGAATTTAAACTAATTCGTTGTTTTGATAAACAACTATCATCTCCCATCTCTGGCTGCAATTACAGTTTTATAAGCACTTATTTGGTGCCTTATAATAATGTAGGGGTTATTATTAGCCCTCTGCTTGGAATCTGGACACACGATCCTGGGAAATGTTCAGAGTAAACTTTAAAATTATGTGTGTGTGCGGCAGGGGGAAAGCATGATCTAAATTTAAATAGCAAATTTCTGCTTTCGTTTTCAATGCTTAAGGGCATTCAGCTAATAAACGTCATATGTCTTCAAACAAAATAAAAAACACAGTAGTAGAAAAAAAAACCTCTGACTTATCTCAAGTCTGAAACTCGAAGGATTTATATAACTTAGTTTATGATGTTCATCCCAGCTGCCAGGAGACCTGGCCCTGCCTCCCCAGAGTGCAATAGCTACAGGGAGTGTTCTTCGGGTCTCGGCTAGCTAATTAGCTATACTTAGTTAAAAAGTGTACATAAAGAGGAAGCTCTGCTGCATTTATTCATCCTGAATAATGAGTTACGCCCCAAAAATCTGAAGTACTATCTGTGTGAAATTCTCTTGTCCATAGAAATTACACAGATAGCAAAGATGGAAAGTCATGTACTCAGGAGCCTTCCAGTCATTATCTCATTCAGTGGTTTACCCAGTTTGAAGTGACCTTAGTGATGGGATGTTCTTCATTCCTTCTACATGAGGCTGCAAACACCAAGTTCCTGTTTGCTCTAGGGGGACGTTAAAGATCCCACGGCAGTTTTGCAAATGTATTGTGTCATCTTTCCCTGCTAAGATCCTCTCCTCCATCCTGAGGTTCAGTAGCTACACGCTGCCATGTGTCAGGTGCTCAGAGATCCTTCAAGACTAAGGAAGTTTGCAATTATGATATATTAGCTTCTATTATTTTTCTCAGGCCAGCGTGATAAACCTCTCATTGCTGAGTTTTTCTTTTAATGCTTTTTTTTTTTTTTTAAGAACACTTCCTCAGTTTAACCTCGTGATCTTTTTCGAGTGAGCAGAGAGAATATAAACAATTCCACTTTCTCTGCCAGCATTTGACTAAAGCAATATACATTTATTTTTCCTGTTACTGCCCTGCAGAGTGCCATATACCGACTGCAGCAATCTGCATTTGCTTAGCCATTCATGATGACATCATATGAGCCGTGAGGAAACGCAGCCCTGGGAATCTACAATTTGACAAGTAAGAAAGCCTCCAATTTCTCATAATGAAGGCGGAGGCAGTGGCTAGGGAGCCAGTCTGAGACGTGGTTTACATTCCTTGCTTCACCGTGTTTTTCGTTCGGCTTTGCCCAGAATAATGGGTGATTACATTTTCACAGCTATTAGCATTCCCGGCAGGGCAGAGAGGTAGCCAGCGTGATGCTCAAAAGCATTTAAATGGTGTTGGTCTCCAAGGATGCCCTTCCCTAGTGTTCTCCCATCCTTCTCTCCCAACCAAGTCTCTTGTTGTCACTCCCCAGTCTGCAGCTCTCCAACTCAACCCATCCAGCCTTGCTGGTTATGTATTTGTGGGAATGAGCTCTACATGGAATTAATGAAATCATCCTGATTCAAAAGATGCTCTTTCCTTCCCCAAGATTGGTTTTGTTGTCTTTTTTGGGAGGTTTTTTTGTTCGGGGTTTTTTTTTTTGTTAACCCTGATCATTCCACTGATCCTGAGAATGGCTGTTGGAGGCTCCGTGCCTGAGTGGCCAAACTGAGAGCACAAGTGGTCCTGTGGGAAAGGTGGGGAATGCTTGAATTGGCTTTGCTGCTGGAGAAAACACACCCTACTCCCGGTGATTTCATGTACACTAGGGCATTTCTAGAAATTTACTTTGTGACCTATCTTCCTCTTCCAGGCTCCGGTCAGCTTTTGAAAAATTTGGTCTTCAGTTTCTCTGTTCATTCCTCAGTTTCATCTGGAACCTGGGTGTTGCTGCCAGGATAATCACTGGATTATCACTGCAGATAGGATGATGCTGACAAAGCAGAAGTGTTTTGGAAAGATAAATAGTGCTTTTTACTTGGACGCTTAAACAATGCTTTCACAGAGGTACCTTTAAGGAAAGCATACATTTATTCTTATTGTATGTTAGAAGCTTCGTTTTCCAACGAGCTGTGTGCAGACAAGAAGAATATTCCAGAACCATCATTTCCTTACTGCTTTTAAAAAAAGGAGGTAAATTTAGCTGGCATTTTTAACCTTCCTGATGCAGCCTGACATAGCCTCCCTAGGAGGTAAAGGTGAGTCTTGTGGTCTCGCAAATTACTATGCTGCAGGATGGGACGAACTCTTCAGCTCCAGCTGACTTCAGCCAAAGGTGAGAGCTTTGCTCACCTTTCTTAGAGGAGCAAGGGTTATTTTTAAAGTAGTCTGATCCCCTCTTGGTTTCATGTAGGAGAAAAGATACAGCCTCTAATCTCCGCTTACAGGTCCTGGCCTGCCCTGTGGGCTCACCATTTAGAGCACCTGGGAGGGCTGTGGCACCTCCTGCCCATCCACCCGGTGCAGATGTGGTGGAGCCCCAATGACCCAGGGCCCCGGGGCAGGGCAATAAAAGCCACAGTGACCCTGCTTCTGCCTCCCAGCAGCATTGCCCTGTCATGCTCCTGCTCCGGGCAGGGTTAGCTGCTCTATCTGCTCTGCCTGTTGCCCTGGAGGATGAGCAGCAATTCTTGGTCCCCCCCGCTGTTACCCAGGTCAGAGCTGGAGGAGGAATTTTGCCATTTCTCCCCGTCCTCCAAATTGCCTCCCCTCCCAGGCTTCAGGAGTTCGGCCCAGAAAAGAAGAGCGGGAGAAGTGGTAAGAAGAGATGAAGTATTCACTTCTCTAAAGGAACGAGCATGGTTTGATTAAAAAAAAGGGGCGCGCATTTTGCTCTTATTTTAACTAGATAAAGTAAAACGTTTAAAGGTATGTCGCTCATTGGTAGAGGAGATAAGGCTGCCCAGGACTGTGTGTTTGGGAAAGCAGAGAAGCAGCAGGCTCATCGCAACCTATTGTCAGATAAGCCACTTTGACAAAAAGCACTGGCTGGAAAAGGGGAAAAACATTCCTGGAAATAAAGCTGACAGCGAAAAGGCAGAAAACTCACATGCCACTGAAATTATTCCTAGAGGAACGTGCATCAGGAGGCTGTTTTCGATTGGGCTGTTAAACTGCTCAACAGCTGGGAAATGCCCTGCCGTTTCTCACCCCAGCTATATATTTCTGGGATGACTTTTGTACTGAATTCTTCCTTCCTTGCATGGAGCCTGAGGCACAACCCTCTGAAGTCATCAACAGCTTTGCCTGTCTTTCTGTAGGTTGAAGCTCATCCCTCTGGGGAGTTGTTTAGGTGCCGTGAGATAAGTAATGTTCTCAAATTGATACCAGCAGCAGCCCCACTCCTACAAAACAGAAGTTATGACTGCAATCCCATGCCTGCTTTATCTGGAAATTAGGAGGCTTAGGCTAGATTCCTGCATCGTAGAGGGGTCTCCTGAAGACAGAGCTTCTCATCTCTCCTGCTCTGTGAAGGCTCTTGCAAATGTGTCAGGAGATATTGATCTTAGGAGGTGGATGCTTGCTTTGCTATTCATGGCTCTGAAAAGCTTGTCTGTGCCTGGGAAAATCATCTGGCATGTAAATTAAAGTACAACTGCTATTTCTCAACAGCTCTTACGTGGATAGGCTTGCTCCTGGTCTTTCTCTAAGAAAACTTGGTTAAACTAAATCAACTTCAAATATAGTTGGGAAAAGGACTGTTAGGCCAAATTCTGACTGTTTGGGCAGGGAGCTCCGTGAAAATGGGCTGGGTATTTTTTCTCCCTATTCTGTAGTCATTTACCTGCTTGCCTGGGGCTTCCACAACTGTCTAGATGGTGCTGGTGGGGAGAACTGCAGCCACTCACCAGTTATTGCCAGGTGGTTTGTGTGTGGTTTAGACACTTGCTGTGGAAGGTGTTGGTAGGGTTAGTCCCTGGGAAGTGCCTACTGCACAAGTTTTGCGTTGAAGGCATCGCTTCAAGCGCTTACCTGTCTCTTTGTGCCATTCTCACTAAACCAAAGGCCTCATCTATTTATTCCAGCAGATCTTCCTTCAAGCTACGCTAATTACTAAAAAAAAGCACGTAGCCTAGGAGGAGGAAAATAACATGCCACAAAGGTCCATAAACACACAGCTAATGAAACATGGACAATAACTGCTCGCTAGGATTAGAGGTTCATTACGGTCTTGCTCCACCAGACCTGGGCTGGCTTACCACTAGCCGTGACCAGAGCGCCTTAAGGAACGGCAGATGGACGCACTGTAAACCACCACAGGAGACTAATGAATCCAAAGAGGTATGGCAAGGTTGTGTGCCAGAGGGCCCATGGTAAAAACGCCGGTTTAATACAATCATAGGCCTGAGGTGGGAACAGGATAGTTAAATTTATGTAAGGGAAGTAGAGGAAGTATGTAGAGAAAAATGAATATCATTACAACTATCATAGCTTGCCCTTGTTGGTAGAGATTTTACTGGAGTATGAAATAGCTGCCATTTCCTCTTGCCTATTCCTCTTTCCTATTGCCCCTCCAATTTCCTATTGCCCCTCCAATCCCCACCTCCCCTTTTTCTCAAAGGAATCATAAAATACTTCAAATTTAGCTAAAATTTCATTGCAGGTTTTGCCATCCATCTGCTTGATCACTCTATCTTTCTTTTCCTGCTCTTTTAGGAAGGAACTGACTTTTTTTTTTTTCCCCCACCAGAAGGATCCTAAGAGAAAAAATATGATAATTCTTTAGCTAACCATGTTTTGATCTTGTTCTTAGCAATAATGTTCCCATACCTTGTCTTTCCTCGTACTCATCCAAATAGCATTAGCCACATTTCGCACCAGTCTTTAAATTTCAGATTCCGTCTGAGTCTTGATTCTTAAACATAGGCAAGCAAGTTGTGATCCACCAACACATAGGACAAGTCTATGACTTAAGCCAAATTAAATTCACTTTAATTCCATTTGAAAAGATAATGTAGCAGACAAACTTTTTTATGTTTCTGTCCAGTAGGACTTGAATTGCAGAAAGTATGAGGGTTTTTCTTCCTTTTATCAGGAAAATAGCAAGTATCGTAAAAAAGGGGGTTAATGAGTAACTAGTCACTCCATAAACTTGGTGCACGGCTGCACAGCTGATGGCCTATGGGTCTTTCCACCTAGTCCTGGCATAAAGGTTTTTCCACCGCTCTATAAGATCATAAAGTATTTTTGTCTCCCAAAGCCCAACCTGAGCAAATTCCTATAATATCATTTAGTCTACGGTTGTCAAATTTTTGGATGAGCCCAACTTAAAAGATTGGGAAAACTTTAAAAGGCATTTTAAAGATTTCCCAATCACTTCAGTAAGGTTAGATTTTTTCAAAGACCCAGATCCAAAATCAGCCTCTGTTGAAAGTTCTAATTTACCATATGCAGACTGTATATTTAAGCTCTTCAGATGCAAATAGGGGCCTAATCAGATTTTCCCAAAGCATCACGTTTCCTGGCACTTACTTGAAGCTCTAGGGACATACTTATGTTTAAAATTTTGGTCATCAGTCCCTGTTCATAACCTGCAATTTCTGTCATTTTAATTATTTCCAAGAAGAGGTACAAGCGCTATTAGCTTTGCAAGTACTAATGCCCCTATGCCACGTTAGACTTTTGTTATAGGTTATATCAGCAATACATTTAATAATTCCTATAACTTTTATTTTGAAATAATTGCAAGTTTTGTGCATTAATATGGAACTGGGTGAACGTTACTATGGCATACGGCAATGCAAAGTAGAGGTGAAAAACCAAAGACATAAATCGTGAGCAAATACAAGTGCTAAGAGGTTTTTTTGTTTCCTCAGAGGTAATCACGCTAACAAGCAATGTTTTTCTGCAAGTCAAAGTAGTACATATTTCAGCTGCATATTCTACCAGCAGTACTCGAACAAAGAACGACAAATAAGAGGGCAATTCAGAAGCTTTGCTGAGAAATCATTAGAAAGCTTCAAATGATTTTGGATTAGGTTCTTTAGCCTAAATAAATGAGTGCCCAAGCTCTTGCACCCAGCTTACTCAACAGACATGAAATTTCAAGTTGTTCACTTGCACAATCAGCTAAACGTAAGAAAACTTGGAGGCTTAGGCTAAGATCTAAGCTCTGTTAGGGATCTACTCTCATCAGCTGGCTTTAGACAACCTGTTTCTCTAGTGGACAGATTAGGCTCCTGCATTGGATTACAGTCTCTGTCCCTTGGGTAAAGAGCTGCAGGAAGCTAATACCACATTAAAGAACATTCTCCCTGTTTTGTTTTTTTTTTTCCCGTGACGTACTCAGCTTCTCATAATGTTAAGAATATTTGAGTTCCTTCAGTACACCAGGGTCATTTTGGCATAGGGTAGGAAGGTTTGGGCTCTCTTTGAGTAAATGGAGAGCCTGTGGTTCTTCCACAGTGAACTGTTAAGAAAACTCATCTTCTGCAAGAGAAAAGAGAAACAAGGGGCCAGAACAATCAGCACCAACCTACCAGGTTTGACTTATGTTTGTACTGTAGCGTAGGTTACCAGCCTAAATAATAGCTGAAATCGGGCTTGACACATCTGATCCAGGTGAAAAGTAGTTTATCTTAAGCTTGAGGTTTTCTGTGTATTAACAGAAAAGGGCTGCGTGGAACCAGAGGCGGTTCACTGTGAGCGGATGAAGGGAGAAAAAGAAGCAAGAAATGTCAGTCGATCCCCAGTGGAAAGGACAGCAAACACTGACACAGAAAAATGCCGTCCACAATCCAAGCCAACTGACATACCAGAAAAAGCAGAAAAAAAGCCTTGTAGAGCTGCAAGATTCACCTTTCTGCAGAATTTCAAATTTCCCGTTTAAGTCCGTATCTAAAGTAGATGGGACGGGGGGAGAGCGGAGTGACCATTTAGCGCTGGCCAGAGGCTCTAGAGCCTGGATCTTCACCCACACCAAGGAAACACTGAGTCACCCTCGAGCAAATGACTCCTCTGATCTTCAGGGACACTCTTACACGCGGGGCTATTTCTGACACAAATGAAAGCAGAGCGGAGAGTCACTCGCCCAGGCAATCTCCTGCCTTTCCTTCCATTCTAGCCATGCTTTAATACACTAGTTTTGACAAAGTGAGGTAGCACGGAGGCCTCCGGACCAGAGCATCGGTAGGGGAGTATCCCCATTTCTCTGGATACCTTCCCTATCTTTGGCCAGCTGGATGACAGGCTACCGCCAGCAATCCAACCCCAAAATGGCTGTGCCACGTAATTAGATGAAGCCCGGGAATTCGAGCATGCTTTACACGGTATCTCTGCTCTGCACTCAATCATAACAGCCTGCTGAGCAGACCTGCTGCAGTTTAATTAGAGCGTCTGGGTCCACCTCCTGTTCTTCTGTAATAACATTAGTCAGAAGTGAGCTGTCTGGTTCCTGCCTCTCCTAGACTAGCGTGAGCTGCTGATGTGGAGCTGGCCAGATTGGTTAATTGCACCCCTGACTTTTAAAGGTCAGGTCTTACAGAATCTAATAACATTCGGAAGGTTTCCAAAACAAGGTAGATTGGAAAGAAGAGCCTGGATTCCTCTCATCTCATGGGAGGAATCCTCTTGAGCTGTGGGACAAACCAACCACCCCTGCAGCCCCTCAGTGAAGCAGCTGGTCACAGCCAGGTGGGAAAGGGCACCTTTCAAGGGCTGCTTCCCCTGGGGTCGCACTAGCTTCTGGGGGTGTGCACTTCAGGAGAGGGGACAGAGTATGGGAAAAGTGTACCAGGAGGGAAGCTGTAAAAACAAGCCACTACTCAGCTGATTTGCCCTTATGGAAGGGACTACATCATATCCTAGAAATTCTTCACCCTTGGTCCACCCTAATGGGAAAGCTGAATGGTTGCTCAGGCACTATCTGTTGGTCTAGAAAAGCTCGGACACCTGAAAACTGGCTCAAGAAGAATAAGATGTTTCAGTAAAGGATTAATGTCCTCAGTTTGCTGAATAATCTAACTGTCCCAGCGCGGCAGGGCATGGATCTGCTGAGGGGGACACCTAACTGGGATCTACAGTTTGTATGGCTTATTCATCAGCAGCCTATCAATACCTGAAGGGAGCCTACAGGAGAGCAGGAGAGGAACTCTTTGTCAGGAATTGTAGTGACAGGACAAGGGACGACAGTTTTAAATTGGAAGAGAAGAGATTTAGATTAGATATGAAGAAGAAATTCTTCACTGTGAGGGTGGTGAGGCACTGGAACAGGTTGCCCAGAGAAGCTGTGGCTGCCCCATCCCTGG
>JAOXJK010000001.1:68231127-68255706 GCA_025774025.1 Xenus cinereus
GGGAAGGAGAGAAAGGATGAAAAATGAGAGAGGGATGGGAAGACGCTGCCTTTTTCCTGCTCCTCAGGGGGCTGGTGCTAGATAGAGCATTTGAGGAAGAAAATACCAGGTTTGGATTTTCAAATACTTGAATTTCAACTCTGCCGTTGGCCTCAGAAACTTGTAAAGAAGTCCAAAAGAAACAGTCTTCCTCTCCAAAGAGGTTCAGCTTGCATCATGTAGGCTCCTTTACTTGTAGAGTCATATTTAGTGATGTAATGAAAAAAAATGTGGAAGCAGGGTCTTTCAAATCTTACTCTCAACCAGCTCCAGGCCTGGACAAAAGAAACGAAAGACTTTTTGTAGCCCGTATTTGTCAGTGTGTCGATAAGAGTAAAAAACATTCAGCTTTATCTTGGTTTGGTTTGTAAACTCTTGATAAATTCTCTTTCGCGTCCCCCTCCTTCCTCCCCCCAAACCAGAGAGGGAAGAAAAATGTTGACTTTGGAAAGTACGGTCTCTCCTCACAGGAGAGGTACTGATGCGCGGTTGGCTGCTTTGGATTCTTTTCTGGGGTTTGGGTTTGGTTCTCCCCTTCTCCCCTACCAGCACAGGGCAATTTATTGGGAAAACCTTAAAACGGTCTTTAGAACATTACTGCAGTGGCAGCCCCGCAGTACTCACCTACCTACCACCTCCTGTGGGTCTGATGCAGGAAAATAAAATGCTGTGCGCCTTCAGCGTGCAGAGATTTTCCTACCTGTAAGAATTTCCATGTGTCTCCAGCGAATTCATAATTATCAGGAGTCAAGACCTTTTTTATCTTTTACACAGTCTTGCCATTGCCCCCCGCAGGGAAATGCTTCTGGGTGGCTTCTCCTTGAGCAAGTTTGCAGGTTTTTCACATTGTAGAATTTACTGCAACTTATGCTCAAATGTGCAAGCTGGCCGTCGTAGCACAGATGTGACTTCTTGGGGTATCACCCTGTCCATGGCAGCGGTCAAAAGATACTGCTTAATTTATTTTTACTACTTCAGGCTTTCCAAAGCAGAGTAGAAAAAAACCTGGAGCTTTAAATGACATTGTAGCAAAAGGTGAGATAGTCATTCATTGTTCCCATTCTCTGCCTCTTGCTAGAATTTGGTCCTGGTGGGGACAAGCAGGACAGGTTTCTGCCTGGTCGCTCCACTGCCTTTCCTTACCTTTGAAGAGGAGGCACAAGGGCTTCTGCCCTGGCTTCAGCTGAGAGAGGGGAGTTGGAAGGAGCGGTGAGGACCAAGCGTTGGCTTGGCGACTCGTTCCTCAGCTCCTTGGCTCAAAAGCAGACCTTCCTCCCTCTCCTCGTGGTTGTCGGCTCATCTGGGGACGCATCCACCAAAGGACCTCCTGAAATCAGACAAAGATGCTGCCTGTTCCCAAGGCTCCTTGAACAGAGCTCTCTGTCCTTTGTCCAGCTCTAATGTTTCTCCTTGTTTCTTTATTCCTTTGGGAGAAAGAGGTGGGGACACAACTGGAATTTAAACATGGCTGTCCCTTATGCATAGAAAAGGAGAAAGCATTCATGTTCTGGGCTTTGTAAGTCTTCCTCAGTCAGATGTTTCTGATTACAAGGTGATCATGTGCATGGTTGTGACTGCAATAACCATGTTTGATATGTCCCCTCCTGGTCCAAAAAGCAATTATTACTCTCACTGTGACGCTTGCCTTTCTTGCATTTATTTTCCAGTTTTTTAAATCTGACCTCTTTATTTATTGGTACTACTTGAAGTTTTGTCCACCCCTGAGTTTCCGAGACCTGCCAATTTCGGTAGACCTGAACCCAATGGCTCTAGCATCCTCGGCACCAGGGGACCTGTGATGGTGCAGCAGAGTTGTCACGCCTAGATGTCAAGAGGGAGCTGTGTGCTGAGGAGCTCAGGAGGGATGCTGGTGTGCAACCAGAGGCAGTGGTAGGCTACAGCCACCACCCATGGGGTACCTGGGTGCCTTTTGCTGAGGAAGAGATTGATTCGTTGTGGAGCACTGATTTTTCTGAATGTACAGTCTTGAGTGAGCCAGCAAAATTATATGGAATGTAACTGTTTTGTTTTAGACCAAGTGAGATTTGGCTGGGTTTGGTTTTGTTTGTCATTGTTTTGGATTTTTTAAGCTTTTTTTTTTTAATAGAATTTAATTTTTTAGGCCTAGATAATTTTGGGCACTAGAGCATATGTAGCCAAAGTTATGTAAGTTTCTGAAGAATCCCAGAGGTTTTTGAAACTGGTTTGTGCTAAGCATATGTTTTATTCTAAATGTATGCATAGGTATATACAATTAGTCTTTGAAACCTAATACAAAGTAAAAGCTGATTTAAACTCAAGTCCGGGAGCTTTTTATGGTAAGGTGGGAAGAAAAAGAAAAAAAAAAAGGAAAAAAAAAAAAAGAACAAAAAGTCTTACATGGGATATAAAAATGTTAATATTTTAATAAAGTGGATTTCTTCATGTTGACCAGGTCACTAGAGCTAATGTAAGTAGTAGAGCTGTTGTAGGAAGGTTTTATGTTTCAATATAAAGATCCTCTTTGTAATTAGTTATTTTGATATTTTGCAGCTTTCCTTCTTGGAACTTCGAATATGTAAATAGTCAGCCTTACAGACTTGCTTGCTAGAAGAAAAAAAAAATTAACTCTGTGAATGAGGAGGAAAAGTCACTTGTCTGAGGGCTTAAAAAGCAAATTGACTTTAAGACCTCTCTTGTTTTTACAGTCCCTAATTACAGTCAGCTAATTGCTGCTGTACCAATTGGACTTCAAATGTTAATTCCTTCTGTCTTTCCCCTGACCTGAGCACAAACATGAACATCCTCCATTAAATTAGACATCTGATAAAGCAGCAGCCTAAAATGCAAGTGCGCAAGCATCCTTATCCAGGCTTCATTGTAATGTTGTTACTCACTTTTTTTTTTCTTTCTTCCAAAATGAAGTAAATTACATAGAAGCACCAATAACTAAATAACGGTGCATGTCAAAAAACCCATCTGGAAGAACACTATTGAAAACTGAAGCTTACAAATAATTAGGTTAAAGAACAAGGTGCCAGGAAAATAGATTGTAAGCAAAGCAATATTGGTCTTAAATGAAGAATATATTTAGAAGGTAGGAGAGTGTTTAACCTTTTTCTTTTCTTCTTAAAGACAGCGTGTGGTTACCCAAGCTTCTGATTGAAGGGCTGGTTTCTTCTCTTGGATAGAGACTAATGTTTCTACTGAATTAGTTAAATAGAAGTTGTCTTCCGTAACTGAAAAAAATAAATAAATCTGAGCCTAAAATGATTTTTGATTATACTTTAACGAGACGCAATTTCTGAGCCCATTCACACTGGGTAATTTCACTTGCTGCATCTTTTAAATATTCATGAAACTTGAAGCATAAATGAAGACAGGTCTCACTTTTCTGACTGTATACCTCATAAAACTGCACTGAAAAACATTGTAAAAGGATTTATTGAGCTTTTAGAAATAAGAAGGCGGCTACAATTACTGCATGAGCTTAACTACCCTACGTCCCATTAATCCACTTCATGTTTGCCCCTGTCCTAAGCCTTTAAAATAGTATACATCTCATATGCATCTCTTTGTATTTCCTTTCCTATAGGAGCCTTGATCCAGTCATTTCACAGATCAAACCTGTGCTGGGTGTAAATCTGAACTCTCTACTAAGGGAAGCAATATTTTCTTCGATCACATTTTTGAGTCAGGAGGTTGCAGGAGGAAAAATTTCAGGGTTAAGATAGGTGAATGATACCCTAGAGCGCTGACTTTCTATGCAGTACTAGGCAATTTGTTGAAAATCCAGATTCTTATAAGTGAGTTCCTGGTTTTCTGACTGCTTGACCCTTTATCTTATTTACTGAATGCTTCCAGACATCATTGGAACTGTTTTAAATATGGAAAGTATTATATATTATGAAAAATTCCCAGAAATAGGCCTTGGTTTTCTCATACTGTACTTTTCAAATCAGTAGATGTATTTTACCTGACACTCTTTGTCTTAGCTCTCTCTTCCTTAAGGAAATCTTGTTCCAATAAGTAGTTCTGAAGCTTTCAGATACTGTAGTGATGAATGTTAAAAGCTCACAGAAAAAAACGAACAGATAGGAGAATTTCCATAGCTTGGAGTTAAGAAGTTTTAGTGCTATATGTACTGAAGAAAATGCAGCTGCTCATTCAAAAGCGTTTGTAGCCAGCACTCATTCGGTGTGCCAAATGAGGTAGGAAGGACCCTGCAGTGAAATACTTTGTGGCCACTTTGTTAGGTTCTGTGCTGTGCAAAAGAAGAAAGAGTGAAGTAAAATTAGAATTTTGAATTAAAGATCTCTCTGTGGATTTTTGTTGGTTTGCAGCCTTTTATAATTTTTTCGTCCTGAGTTTTTCATTATTCAGGTGTACCAGTAATTCAGAGGGATTGGATTTGTGCCTGCCTTCTGGCCCTAAGTGTCGTGTGTCCTACCCCAAGTTTGAAATGTGTGTGTGGTCTGTTGGGTGGATGCTTTAGCATGTTTCTACCAGAAACATGCATCTTCCCAAGTCTTTTGCCTGGCTCAGATTTCTAATCTTTATTCATGGCCCTGTTCTCACCATTAGGGAGATCACCAGTGGCTTGTTTTGTTGAAGATGCCAGTCTACACTTCCTTACTCACTCTTGTTGTTTCCCTTGGTACCAGGCTGGCTCCTAGTCTCTTTCACTCCATTTGTTCCCACTGTGTCCTGGCTAATCGCAGCTCCTTGCCAAGTCCCATGATGGATCTCTTACTCCCCCATGCCCCTATTTATTGATACTGCAGATTTCTTCCCAGGATTGCTCCCCCTCTCCTCTAATTCCTCATGACCTTGTCACTTGCGGTGGATGTAGCATGACTCTGGAGCTGAGATACTCAGGCTTTTTTCCTGGTGGTGACTCTCAGCTTTCACACCAGAAGACAATTTTTACTTCTCTGTTTCCTTATTGTCCCAAGGAGATAAGGCTGTTTAGTCTCCTTCTCAAAAGTGAAGAAGCAGTTCAATAGTCTGTAAGCACAACCATTAATGAATGAAATGAGATAAAACTGAAGTGGAACTCGTGATGGTTGGCTGAGGCAAAGACGCAAAGACTCGGGCAATTTTCCACCAAGGTGGAGGGAGCATTTCAAGCCGTTTTAGTGCTGAGCATCACCGCAGAAATCTAGCAGTTCTTTTCTTTGAAGCGCCGGCCCCTGCAAATAAACATCATCATAGGCATCGAGGAAGTGAATTCAGCCTCAGTTTGGCGTCTCCCAACATTTGTTTTTCCTCACTGGAAGATGCAGCACTGTGCGTTCCCAGCCCGGTGGAACCCGCGCACGCTGCCATCTGCCTCTGCTGCCATCTGCTCCCCGGAGCTTGCTGCAGCCGGAGATGGTACATGCCCTTTCCCACGGCTGAAGCGTAGCAACAGGAAGATTGTCTGTCCTTACAACCAAGGTAGCATTTCTCTGGAGGAGCCGGGAGGGAAGGTGGAGGTTTGCTGGCTTTAACATACTTCTGTGGCTATTCGCCACTTGCTGCACTGGGGGGCCGTCTTCCTGCAGTTTGGCTGCCTTTGCAGGTGTAAGGTGATTTTTGTTTTGTTTTTCTTACCGATACACCTTTTATTTTAAATTTAACAGCTCTTCCTTTTGCCAGTTGTTACGGTTTGAGAAAACCCATAACAATCTATTGTTGTTTAGACAATTATTCTATCACCCAATGAGCCTTCCCCACCCAGAAAGGGGAATCCGGGAACACAATGAAACACAAGGGTTGAAATATAAATAGATATAATAGACCAAGACTAAATAATTAACAATAAGACTAAAGAAACAGTATTAATCCCAATACTGATATAAGATACAGCCAATTCTCTCATCAGGAAGCTGTGCACTCCCAGCAGGGACAGCAAATGGCGGACACTGCCAGCGCAATGGCCTCAGGAGGAAGGGAAGGCCTCAGGGGTCTGGCACTGGGGCAAGGAGTTGTCTGGACCCGCCGCCATCAAGGGAGAGAGAGCTACGCAGCAAACTTTTCTAATTTATATTGAATGTGACGTTCATGGTATGAAATAATCCTGTTGGCCAGCCTGGGTCAAACGCCCAGGCCTTGCTCCTCCTTGTCCCTGTGCCTGGCAAGGCTCGAAAAACACTAAAACCTTGAATCCCACAGAGCCCGTCTGGCTATAAAGTAAATATTTTCACAAATTCAGACACTAGAGCCTTCTAAAAGTGCAATTTTCCCCAGCATCAGGAGAAAAGTTAGTCCTGTGTCTCTCAACCCAGGACAAGCCCTTGGCAGCTCGGCTGAAGGGAAGCAGTCCCTAGCAGAGTTACTACGGGCCGCGCCACGCTGCTCTCTGACTGCCTGTCATCCTGGGAACCCAGCAGGTATTGGAAAGAACCCCCCTTAATCAAAGGGGACATAAATATTCCTGCATCCGAGTCGGAGCGGGGAGGGTAGGAAGCCTCTTCTCGCCTCTGGTCACAGCTCAGATTGTTTTTGTTTTCAGCAGAGTTTGGGGAGTAAGTGGAGCTGAGCAGCTTCCCCCAGCTGGATGGGGATGGAGGGGACCGAAGCAGTATGCTACAGGATCAGGCCAGAGACAGGAGAGGTGAAAGCAAAGAAAGGAGGTTTGTAAACAAAATAATAATGAAAGGAAAATGTGGCTTTAGGGAGACCAAAACCATTTGTCAAATCAGCAAGCAGTCTGGTCCAAAAGAAAGGAGAAAATTGTTTCAGAAAACTCAAAGTGATTTTCTTTGGAAACAGCTTTTCCGTTGCTGATTTGATGTCATTCTGTAAAAAGTGTAAACATAAGGCTTTGCTAACTCGAAGAAGAGAAATGCAGTGTTTCATTGTGAACGGAACAAAACGTCCCAGCTGCGCTCCTTATTTCAACTTGGCCACCCAACCGCCATTTCTGGTGGCAGGAGGGTGCTGTGACCCACACCTGAGCTCTCGAGCCCCTAAAGGCATTCAGACTCTCTTCCCTCTATGTCCTGTTCCCACCACATCGGCCTGCCCTCCTCTCATTCCTAACTGACGGGCTCTGCCAAGTGCCACGGTCACCTCCTGAAGCGCTTAACGCTACAAATAAAAGTACACGGCAATGAAACGCCAGCAATCACCGGGGCAAAGCGCTGCATTTTCATAGCTGTCTGACTGAACCCCATGCATATGTTTACATGATTACCTGCATGAAATGAAACAGGTATATCCCGTTATGTACTACTTAGTCTTGGTAAAGGAGCAAGAACATTTTTATCGAATTACCTAAACAACTTTGGTTTGGTGCAGTTTGTCATTAACAGCCAGCAATATCTCATTTTTACACACGCTTTCCTTTTTAAACCTAGGTTTTCTAGTAGGATTTAGTGTACTGAACTGGAAACTGGAATCTAGAAGTTTAATATATCAAGGTCAGGGATGGCAATTGTTATGGGGGGGCAGAGGAGAAGGTACAATTGTGAATTCCCTCCTCCAAACTAAGGCATTTTTGGATACAGAGTGTCGTTTTGCAGCTATAACTAAATCAGTCTACCTGAGTTTGGGCTGTGGGTGCTGTGTGAGAACATGTATGTGCAGAGCTGATAGTATGTGCATGAAGCAGATGCTTAGGTACATCAAGGACTGAGTACATAATGTGATGTCTGAATAATTATCATGGTGGACAATTAACCTCCAGAAGCGTGCTTTAGAGCTATTTACCATGCAGCTGCAAAAGCTACACGACAAAGTGGCAGTCTATGAACAGAACTGTCTGCTTCCTCTGACAGCATTAATTGCAGTACACATCATCCAGCACCACCGTGAAATAGCAGGTTCATGACTTTGCCTCACAGGTCATTGGAAGAGCAGCTCAGACAATCTAAAAATCAGGTGCACGGGTATCATTCTCCTGGTTTTCAGTTGTCATTTCTGAAAGCAGAGCCATTTTCTTGAATTATAGATAGAAGAGCTAATCAATTAGAGTAAATTGAGGTTAAAGTGGGCATTCTAGTCGTTCACTTGCGGCTGAATGTCACAGCACGCTTAGATGATCTGCTTGTCAAACTTGTGAAGATAAATGCGTTATGTTAACTTCACTTTGTGAACACCTGACATATGCATGATGGCCGTGTCCTCACATGCTTTCCTCAGTTCCTTTCCAAGCAAAGCACCCCTTAAAATCCACAAGCACGTTGCTGCATATTCAGTAAGACTGAGTCAAAGAGAGAACATTTATCTGCAAAGACAGCTTGATTCAGTGTTCATCAGACAACACACAGGTATCCAAGGTATTACAATATTCCTAAAGAACCTTAGGTTTGATTAATTAACACTATCACACCTTAAAAGCGCTATAATAAACACACAGGAAGAGTTGAGGCAATCTTTTTCCCCTTTTTTAACTTAAACCAGGGGTTAATCTTTGACTGAAAAAGCGTCTTTGGTACTTCCTGATATTTTTCATGTTCCTAGTCTCTTTTATAGTCACTCTATCGAAGCAATCTGCTATTGATTTCTTCAGTGTAATGTCTTCTTCAAATTCTGTACTTATTTGTTAATCCCTAAAATAGAGAACAACTTATGAGTTAGGCAATTTTTTTTTAATACACTATTCATGTAGAAGACAAATACCCTATAGGGACTCACGACACGAAGGATTAGGCTTAGTGACCGACTACTTTCTTCCATTTCTATGTGCCTATATTTCCACTCCACCATTTACATATAACAGCTTTATTTACATTAAATATAATCTAAATTTTAAAGTATGTTATGTGCATAAAATTAATGGGATACCCATTTTTTAATACTAGCTGTCATAGACACCTAAATATAATTTTTTGTTATTAGTATGCTAAGTTCATAAAAAATCAAGATTCAAGTATCTAGCATTCAGGTTGTCCATAATATCTTAATTTAATTATTTTGTGTGTGTTATACAACCTTCAGGTACATGATAATGTACTGTTTATTCAAGATCTCTGGTACATTCAAGGTACTGGATAGGAGGTAGAAGGCAGAGCCTTGATAATGAATGGAGTTTCTGTACATTGGAGACCTGCCTCGTTGATTGGAGAAGGTGGATGCCGTGCAATTAAGTTTTGGATCTGATTCTGTAAAGCTCCGCCTGAGAAAAAAGGCCTTAACACATTTGATGCTACAGTTGTGAATGTGTTTAGTAAAAGAAAGGTCTCTACTTCCCACCTAAGAATTCCTTACGGTTATGGACTAGAGCTGGTCATAAATTTGTCATCAATACCATTCTTCACCTATAAATTGGCTTTTGATTAACCTCAATTTTTATGAAATATTCCTCTGTATAACCAAGTTCATATAATGAAAGAAAATTATACAGTAAAACCTGAGTTTTTCAGCATGCTGTGCTTCATCTAAGAGAATTAGCTCTCTACTCCCACTCTCAAGACTAGGACATGAAAAAGTATGAACATATGCTTTTTTAATTTTGGCTCTATCCCACTTAATCTAATGACCTTCCAAATGAAACACTTCAATATACAGATCCCATGTTTCTTTAAGGAAAAAAAAAATACAGCCTCTAAGAAGAGAGTATAACTGTAAAACTCATCCAAGTATTGTGTAATTTGCATCTTCATTGTTTAGTATTACTGTTATTACAAAGGCCTTTGGTGACTGTTAATAACATAGCAGCTTAGTTGAGCTGATTAACATTGTGATCTGTGCTTTCAAGCTGTACTGGCTAAATTGTGCTAATAGATGCTTTACTCTGTGGGCTTTTTTAGGCTCGTGAGCAGAGAATTATAATTCCCAGCATTACTGGAATAGCAAAATGTCTTTCAGTTTATCCCTTCAAAGTGCAAAAGATGACATTTTCAGAAGTCCTACCAAGTCAGATAAAGCCCCCAACGAAGATTCTATTGAGTATTTTTTTGGTCTCAAATAAATATTTTTTCCCATAACGTCATGATTTCTCTCTAAGAGATATTAAAGGCTAAATTTAGTTTCCTGAAATAAGATGAATCCAAGCATATTAGTATTTTCCTTCTATGCTTTTTAGGAATGAGACTGTGGTTTCTATTGTATTTTTATACAGCGAAGTCCCAAGTCTTTTATAACATAAGCAAAATAATGGTAACAATGCATAATGACTAGAAAGGGAGATTTAATAGAAAGAATAATTCTAAATTTTATAGAACAAGACACACAAAATGCCCGAAGCAAACAGAAAAAGGAATTTGCATTAAAAACCTAAAAACTTTATTACTGATGAACAATAGAAAACATACAGGAAAGATAATATAAACAGTAGAAGAGATACTGTTTTCCTCACTGACAGCAATTACTCTCTGCACCTGTTTCTTCATTGTGCTGGGATGCTTCAAGAGGTAAAATCTGATTTGAACTGATGATACATGTGCCTAGAATCTGTTACTTCCTATTTTAAGAGTGTTCATTTAACACTTACTGGATGAAATTCTGCTTTCAGTTACATAGATAACTGCAGATGAATTTTACTGATTTCTTTGAAATTACTTTGACCTTGACTCAGACAGAAGTTGGCCTGTTGTCATTATTCTAAATAGATGACAAAGTGAAGAGGCTATACAAACGTTTGATTTTCTTTTAACTGCTCTGGTCTGTGGCGTGTTTCAATTTTGATATATGTGTAGCAGGGATGGAATGTCTTCAAAAAACTAAACACTAAACTAACTCCTTTACAAAAAATAGCAAATTATTGATATTATTAAAGCAGATTAGGTTTAGGGTTGCTTTTCTTTGTTTGTTTCTGATGACACAGAGAGCGTCATATCTGTGTTCGATTGTTTGAGAAGTAGGAAAATAGTTGTCCTCCTTCAGGTTGCACATCCACTTTGATTGTGATTTCCTTCTGGTGGGATATTCCAGGACAAGGAAAAAATACCATTTTACTTTGCAATACTTCGTTCAATTAATGCCTAGTATGTAAACAACACCCTTCCCAGCAGGTGAATGACTGTTATAACAAGGCTTCCCCAACTCAAATGGGGAGGTCTAAGGTCTATGTCATGCTTAGACCCATATTCATACATTCATTTTGCAAAGGAGGATGTAAATAACCCTATGTATATCAAAAGGATCTAGATTCTCAGAAAAAGGAATTCAGAACTGGCAATCATATTTTATGTTGAGCAATTAGTCACTACCCTGTCAATGCCAGCAGAATTCAGTGGGAGTTTCATGTGTCTAAAAATGGTCTACATCTTATTTAAGCACCACAGATTGCTAATGGGTAGTATGAACTACAGGCCTACCATAATACTTTAATCTCAAACTTGCCCATTTATTCTAAACCCAAAGTTAATCTTTGCTCATCAGATTTATGGTGAGACAAGCTAGTAAAATCCTAGTGGCATGAAACTGCTGTGGCAGAGTATGGAATCTGGTCAGAGATCGCCTCTTTTTGTCTCTATTTGCTGCTTCACAGTAACATGAAAAGCTTGCCTCCTTACTCTGAAAGTACAGGAAGAGCTGCAGGACGGTTGTCCACTTTCAAGGTCTCCCAAGTCCCATATTTAGGGAGTTGGTCCCTTGGGACCTTGGAGTCCCAAGGTCTCTCCAAGCCACATATTTAATGAGGGCACGTCAGGAACTCAGTGCTAATTCAGACTCGATTATTCCCAAAGTTGTCCCATACCATTCCAGATTTTTAAAGTTTGTGCTGCAGTTGAGATCTAAATCTCTGTATGCATTCCCTAGCATTCCATTTCCATGGAAATCGTTGAGACTGGAAAATAGGGGAGATCAGACTTTCTCACAAGATTTCATATGCTCCTTGGTTCCTGTCGACTTCAAATTGCCATGGGAGCAGACCCGCCTGTGGAATTCTGCTGCCTCTGTTTCTGGTTGACATCAAGAAGTGTTGAGGTATGTGTAAAAAGTTAACTTCCCCTCCTCCCCCGAATCTCAAATAGCATGCAAAGTTCAAATTCACTCACAATTAGATGTCAGTTGTAAGTTTTCAATGTTCTCGCCACAGATATTTCATTTCTAAAAGCAGCCTGTTAATGTCAAACATTTCCATTCTAGCATGCAGAGATTATGAGTTTATTGCAGCAGCTGTAATCTTCATGTATTTCAAGGGAAATATATTAGGAGACATTTTAAATGCATTTTCCTCTATTAACATAAATCTTGGCATCTTGTGTAATAAAGTGAAATAACAGGGCATAAATTACCCCAAAAGTCCTGAAACAATAAAGAAGTCCTAAAGGAAAAATAAAATAAAATTAAGATTTCAGGTTTAAATTTTTGTTTGAGTTGAGAACGCAGTTCCTCCACACCAGGTAGTCCTTTTGTCATCAGCACACAGAAGCTGAGGCACTGGCAACGGGACACAAAACTTTTCACCAGAAGGTTAAATTCTTGTAGCTCCGCGGCATGTGGAAAATGTGAGTCTCCTCTGTCTGGCTGCTTTTTGGTGGCTTGTAAAGACCAGTTCCAGGGAGACATTAGAAACAGGCTGGAATCTCCTTGTCTCTGCATTTCAAGTTCTTTCCCCTCTTAGGCTAGCTATAGCCTAGGCTGCTCAGACCTGAGCTCAACCTAAACGCCGCCAGAAAGTTCCCCAGCAAACGGTCTATGGCGTAGAAGGAAAAGGGCATGGGCAAGGCACCCCCACGTACCGTGGGCTCGGAGCTGCCAAAACAGCCCACAGGGACCCTCGGCAACTTGGAGACTGCCGCAAAACCGACAGCAATCCACGCACAAGCCCAAATCCCACTCCAACCCTCGCCCACGAGACGAGTTTAGCCGCCGTCCTCCCTAGCAATCTCTCGCAGCCCTGAGCTCTGACTCAGCCTGCCAAACCTTGCTGCCTCTCCAGAACACTTCTTCCACCCAGACCGCTGAGAAAAAAACCCCCCGTGGTGAGCACAAAACACCAGGCATGGGAGGGAGGCCAGGGTTTCCACGGCAGGGAATAAGCTGTGAAGAGGGATCTCCCTTCACTGACGTGTGTTAGCGGTGGCTGCGTATGGCAGCTGCCCGCAAAAGCTCTCGCGCTGGATGTACGCTCTGGGTAGCGCCATCGCAGCTGTCACCGGTGATAAACGCATCTTGGAGAGAAAAATCCGGTGCTGTTTTTGCTGCTGACGCACGCGTGAAAGCTCACGCTGTTGACGGCAACGGGATGTGTTGGATGCCCACTCAGGATTGTGGCTGCGAGTCAGCAACAGCTTTGGGCAGGTATGCAAGGCTGAGCTTGAATTGGTGGATCTACTGAGAGGTTTGAAGGTAAGCATGTGTTCAAGTACCCTTAATGGCATATTGTTTAAACTCTGCACAGATGATAGTGCAGCTGTTAAGAGAAAACAGAGATGGTAATTGATGATGATTCAGCTAAACATTTTCGGTAATCCCTTCAATTAAAGCCCTCAAATTTGCACTTAATTTATATTTAGTTAGATTGTTGTCATGCCTTAATAAAATAATACCGGCTTGTTAGGGATTTATTTATGGAAACTTAATTTCATTGCTGTGAGATTACAAATAATCTGCTGCATACTTGATAATTTCAGATGCTCTGGTTAACATGACCTTCTTTTTTCCCAAAGTAGCGTCTTAACTAAGCTGAATGGAGGCTATCTGCAGGGAGCCGCGATGGAGGGGATATGCACTGGAGATGTGATTACTTGAGTATCCACAGTCTAACTGGTTGGGAGTCCACGTTGTGGTATCCTGATACCGGCTTTGGGTAAATGAAAACTGTCTCTGGCCTGTCTTCACAGGTGACTTTCACCTCGCCGTCCAACAGAGCAGTCCTTCACTGAGCATCTGTTCCCAGATCTGCCACTTGGCTCTTCAGAAAGCAGCCTTACTGCCTACATAAATGTGAAACCATTTTGGTTTCTACTGAAATGTGTCCCTGGCCTGGACTAGCAATCTGTTTGAGCGGGGTTTATTAGCTTGGTGCTGAGAAAATGCTTTGAACGTTATTTTAAATAGAAGAAGTTTCTCGGCATCCTTAATCCCAATCTTACCCTACTTGACACCACTTTCTTCACCCATTACTCTTCTTTGATATGAGGCCTATTTCTGTTTAGCAGCCTATCTAATGTTCTATTTACTGACTACATAGTTTCCAAATGGAAATACGAGATGGGGAAATTCCAGAAGAAAAAGGTGACTTTGGGAAACACTGTGTATGTGCTGAAGTCAAGGTAGTAAAGTTCTTGACATAGTGGCCAACCCAGTAATATTTTTTCTGCCACTGAACTAGTCTTTGTGTGCATGTCAAAGCACTCACTCTCCCACTCTCCCAGAACTTTCTCACACTCTTAGACAGAAAGCTGAAAGCTAAAATGAAAATAGAGTTTCAGGAGCTGTACACCCTCAGTGCCTGAGAGTGATCTATTTTTGATTCTCATTATCTCTTTCTCTTGGCTTGCTGAAATGTATTTTTAAAGTAATTTCTTCCATGCATCACATTTTATAGGGAGACAAGTTAAAGAATAAGGTCTACAGTATGTAAGGACTGAAGCTCAAGGTAGCCATTTTAGCTTCTGCAGCAGGCTCCAGGAGGAAGTGAGCCAGGTAAGACATTAGATTTCTCTCAGATATGTCAACTAAGAATCCCGCTAGAAGCCCAAACATGGGCAAGGTACTTTCCTGTAGCAGCCTTTTGTGCCAGTCAGGGATAAATAAATGGAAGGTGATGCATGAAGGGGTTTTCATAAATTCTGTGGGCCAGACAGTTGCATCCTCATGTGTGCTGTAAAGCCCAAAGGAGTTGAGCTCTGAATGCTCTTGTTTATGTGGCCTTATATGGCCCAAGCTGCGCCGTCATCCATGCTGGAAGCCAGCAAGTGGTGGGCAGTGATGGTACCATCACCTCTTTACTGAGCATCCTGTGACGGCAAGTGGCTCTGAAGCTTTGACGCATGGTACAGCCTGGGTCAACAGCCTCATCTCGCTTTTCCACTCGCCCTTGTACTGCTTCTGTTGCAAGCTGCCTTGTTCACCAAACAGCTGCTGTTGCCAGCATCAGAATCAGTAAGTACCAAAAGGGAAGCTCTGTCTTTGGTTGCTCATTTTTGCCCAGAGTGTTAAAGAAATGGTGAGAGTATTGTATTGAGCTCTTCCTCTTTTATATAGACTTTATCAACAAATCATTGAAAATAAGGACACTAAGGTCACCAAATCTGCCCCGTGAAAGTTCAGCTGTATCTGTTCTTGACGGATGTTTATCCTGTGGGTAAAAGCTTTCTGAGATTCTTCAGCCTTCCCACAGCGATCTGTTCCAGGGGTCCGTCATCCTTGCTCTTAGATGTTTGTCCTTAAAACTGAGCTCTCCTTACTGCAAATTTAAGTACTCACAACTACATTTTAAATATTGGAGAATGCTACTCATTGCTCTCTTGGTCTTAAGCAGCTCCGAGTAGAGTGATTATTTCACCATTCTTACAGATGAAACCCTGATTTATACCGGTTTAGTATTTTCCCTATTTGCCTCAGGTTGACTGACTCATGGTCATAGCTTCTGATTTGTTATAAGCCTCAAATCCTTGCTGGATTAAGTGATGCCCAGCCAGACATCCCCCAGGTTGTGTTCATGTAATTAATTTCTTCAACCTCCGTGCCACATTTTTCTCTTCTCTGTGTTGTACCACAACCCTTTTCTAAACTGGTCTTTTTCTTAAAAGAATGGTTGAGTCACACCACTTCTCCAACTCACTGGGATAATTTTGAATTCTTATTCTGCTCTCTGACACACTTCTTGTCCATCCCAGCTTAGGAACATAAGTATATGCTCCACCCCATCATCAAAATTATCAGTTAATGAACTGCAGTGTGCCTGTCAGAGGGCAGGGGCTAACAAAGAATATTTGCAAATTGACTCATTGTCTCTTGGCCACTGCCTCTCTTCTCTGTTCAGTTCTTTTCCTGAATCATTTTCCAGGCTGACTCCCTCTGACACTTCTCTGCGCATGCAGTTTTCTTATAACTAATTTCTGACTGAACTGGAAAGAGCTGTTCTTTATGTCTTATTCAAGGCGAAGTGTCTCGATCGTTGAAAAATTGTCCTTGATCTAACTGCAAAACACCGCAGTACTAAAGCTCACTCGTTTCAGAATAAAATAGCAAGCTGTTAGAAATTTCTTTCCTACTTCACATTAAAATCCAACTGTGATTTGAAGTTTAAAGGTCAAATAACTTCTGCTTTTTCATTCTTTTGAGCACCTTGGTGAGTGATGTACTCAGTCCTGTCCAGCACCCACCTTCGCTATGTCTTATTTTTATTTCTGTCTGCTTCTTCTGACCACAAACATATGCCCGGACAACACAAATGAAGCCATCACCACTAACACAGACTGGATCAAGAATGATTACAGTAAGCAAATCTAATGAAGTTAATGCAAATAAGACTTGGGGAGACTATTACACTTGAGTACCTCAGTGAGTGATTCAAGCTGAGACACAGCTTTCTTGGAATTTGAACTTGGATGAACCAGAGTGGATCATCCTTGGAAACTTCTTGTGCCTGAAAAGTTAATTTCTAACTTCAGCCATTTTGTCATTTCTTGTGAAAATCAGCATTTTTTTTTGGGAGCTTTGGCTCCTGGAGTCACACTGTGGTCTCCGTTTTTATTACTAAGCAAGAAATTTATGACTCTTGGTTATAAAGATGAGATAAAAATGTAGCCAAACACATTACAAAGACGCAAAAGTATAAATATGAAATAGAATCGGCTTTTTTTTTTTTTTTTTTTTAATTTACAAACCCAGTTCCACAAGCTTCTGAAGAAAGTCCATTATTTGGGGTGAAATCTAGGTCATGATTTTTGAGTCCTTGGGCTCAGCAGTATGACTTTGGCCTGTAGCTCAAAACGTAGCCTGCCATCTGCACTTTGGGAGTCTATTATCATTGTCAGAATCACATGGTGTAATATAGCAACTGCCCAAAGCAAAACAAAACCAACCCAAAATACTTCAAGATACTATAGTCATTATATCCATCTGTTTAGCTATTTATGAACCAGTTAGCTGAGGTGCTCCACACATTCTGGAGGCAATAACTTGCCATTCCTGTTTATTTTTGCAGGTGCCCCTGAAGCAAGTAAAAAAAAGCAAAGTGGCACAGGGTTGAGAAGGGGAGAATTTTTTTGCTGCACGCAGTGTAACAGTAGGTCCTTTTCTCAAAGCCCGAGAAATGATACATGAACTGCAGTGAAGAATTTCTGGAGTTGGTTCAATTTGTTTTGACACTTTGGGGAATACTAATTGAGCGTTCAATAGCTTCAACACTGTGGGAGTGGGGTGAGCCAATCCAGGAAAACCATCAGCCGTGGGGAAACCAATTTCCTCTCTCGAACTTATTGTTCCTGTATGTCAAAGGAGATCCCAAGAGATTCTACTTGTTGCTGACACATTCCAGAAATCATTTCATTTTCCCAGTCCTTTCTTTTTTTTTAAATCAGCAGAAGCAGGCATGAGAGTTAAGTATCACAAGGGCAAAAGAGAAAGCTTTAGCTTGGAAAATAAATGTTGAGAAAAGAGGCAAGAAAGCCTAGAAAAGACAAAAATGTCAACCTGCTGGCTTCCACAGCCCTTGGAGTGCTATGCTGTGCATGTTTCTATGTAGGTACAAATAACTAATGAGTGTATCTGCATAAAGATTATTTACTCTGCTGATATGAAATAGAGTAGCTCTGCTGAACTCATCAGAATGACGTATTTGTTAGATCGTGGCTGCTTAGCTCACTACAAAACAAAGAGATAGATGGTCCTTGGAACATGGAGCTATGAAATAAATATTGCTAGCCCTCAGCTACAGCACTCTCAGCTTTTGCTGAGGATGTGACTACCCTACACAGTCAGGATGTGCCAGATCTAGTGTTATTCTTCAGCTGTGTTGGAAAAACCGCCAGGAAATGAAAGAACCACATTAAAAGAAAGACCCTTTCTATTTCTCATTACAAAAACCTTCCCCGAAACAGAGTTATAGGCCTGTCTTTCAGAGGCTCAGTGAAGACCCTCGACGGTTACAGGCACCTTTCACCAAGCGGGCGTTAAACCAGCAAACATCAGAGCAAGCAACAGGCATCTCCTAGATGCACCTCTCCTCCTTTTATATAGAGTAACCGTTCAAAAGAAAAACAAGCAGTTATCATATTTACATGAGTCTTTTACAAAACTAGTCTCTCAGCCACTTCAAAAACATTGCTTCATCTCCTTCCCGTTTCCTGCAGGGATATTAGTGTCATCTGGAAAATCTAAGTCCACCTGACAAATATTCTGATGAAACTAATAGCAACGGAGCAACAGCTTTCAAATACTCTTTGTGCTTCTTGGTTAAGAATTCAGTATTAAAGATTTACTATGTGTTTCTCCACTATATTAAAAGCTTATACTTTAATATTTTAAGACTTCTAAAGTTGTGTGCCAATAGTATCACATCTGTCACTGGCAACAGTACCCATTCTACCAGTGGCAGAATTAAGCTATGGGAGAACCTACTGTGGTTCTTGTTGTGTTGTGGCAGACCCACAGTAGGTCATAATTTCTTGTCTACTAGGTATTTTCTGTGAAATTTCAACACATGAAGCTATTCCTCACTTCTTTACTATCTTTACTAGTACTGTCATCACTGTTACCCCAGGATCTCACATTAATTAATTTATCCTCACAGCAGTCCTTTGTTAGATGCCAGGTTTTCCAAAGAGCTGAGACTCAAATTTTTGAGTGCTCAACACCTAAATTGGAGCCAGATTTTTCAGAAAAGCTGGGTTCTCATTTAGGTTCTTAAATAAGGAGCAAGTTTTTCAAAGTTCCCAACACTCCCAACCTTCATAGCAGTGCCTGCTGCCCAGATTGTGTAAGCAGCTGAGGATCCAGCGTGCTAAACCTTTTTTTTCCTACGGATGAATATTACATTTCGGTGCCTAAAATGGGAGGTGATTTCCTTGTAAAGTCTGGCTGTCAGAGTGGGAGGCTGAGATCTTTTGAAAATCTGGATTGCTATTGTAAGACTATCACTACTTTGCAGAAGACAAACTGACAGATAGAGCGAGACCCTGGTGTAACAGACCATTTGCATAACAGGTGGAAATGAAATTAGGATTCAGGCTTTCCAGGCCATCCATTTCTGTCCATGTATGTTCTTGCAAATTGGCCTGCAGTATGGTTGGCTTCTAATAGCATATGTATATGGCATATAATAGCTCCAGTGAGAACTGCATGTCAGCGGTGTGCGAGGTGGGCACTGGCTAAAACGCAAGCTGAAGAGCGTGCTGCATGATGACAGAGCTGCTGTACGCGGCACAGGGAATGAGACAGAAGTAAGCAAGTTCCTGGAAAGCTGCAATATAGCGCTTCCTGCCCTCCTTCTACTCGAGGGAGCTGAGAAAAAGAAGGACGGACTGACTATCTGTGCTTGCATTTCAGATGCAAGCAGTCCTAGGAAATCCTAGGCAAAAGGTCCTAGGGGAAAAAAAAAAAAAAAGTTTTTTTTTTCCTGAATTAATTACAACTTTTTACTGGTTCTGGTTTTACAGCTTGAATCTCACGCGCTGTGATGTAGATTCAGCCACTGCAACTCCACAAGCCAGTAAGGTGTATGACAGGGCTCCTGCTCAGGACAGCCCCAGGGTGGAAGAAGCCCACAGGACTGAGTGAACTGGTAAGTCTACACGGCACGAGTATATAACTCTGAACAACACAGGGGCAGAAAGCAAGACCAGGCAATAGCTCTCAGTCAATCTCGCTGTTCACTCCTTAGGTTGCCTTGGCTTTGTTTTAGACCATGCTAACCAGCTCCCTCCAAGACAAATCTGCTTCAAAAGGAGTTAGCCCTGAGCTCTTTGGTCCTACCAGCTCTCAAGGATAAGAACTCATCATTAGGTCTTTTTGTGTAGCAGTACAGCTATACAAAGCCCAAAACAACCGGCTTTGCTAACCAGCAAGGTTCATTACTCTGAGCAGGCGTATATACCAGCTGGCTCTTTCACTTCTATTTCCTGAGCCATCCCATTCAGTGCTCACTTGGTGAGATCTGAACTTACTGTTTCACAGAGAGTTGCCATGCCCAAAGTTGAAATCCCATCACAACCATGCCCAAAGCAACGGCAAAACTCAGTGACTTTGGTGGAGCAGGAGTTCAGCTCAAATGAAGGACTGTATAATTGGTTAACTGCTACCAATACTTGCTAAGACACGGGAGACAACGCTTAATTGTTGTTATCTTATAATCCTTCCCCTCTTCGAAAACGTAGGTAGAGAGAGTTTTCAAGCATTCCTACTCAAACTCTGGCGATGGCAAGGCACTGTATTTTTCACTTCCAGTAAAGGCAGCTCAATTTAGATGGGACTGAAGCAAAACGGCAAGGGCCAAACTCCCAGTTGTGCTAAGCACCGACGGTGCAGGCAGAGAGTGGTAGTTGCTTGTCATATGTAAAAGGTGTTAAAGGATGTTTCAAGGTGGTTTCAGGTTCTCAAGCCCAAAATGGTGGCACTTCATAGTCTCCCATTAACTTTGCTTCTCCTGGTCCTAGATGCAGTTCCCTATTCATTCCCCCCCTCCATACGATATCCTACATTTTAAAAAATATTTTCAATCTGGCTGTGTTAATGTGACAGATGGGAATGCTCTTGCAGCTCCCTTCTGGTGAAACATTTATAAGGTGTTGTATGGCTTCAGAAAGCAACATATTAGGAAATGGAGGGTTGGGGGGTAGAGAGAGGAGCTTTCTTATTTTAATTTTAAGCAGCAGGAGCCCAAGTAGAGTGAGTCATAGCTCTTCAAACGTGAATCCCAAAGCAAAGAACAAAATTGAAAGTGGAGAAATATAGATTAGGCAGCTAGAGCAAACTTAATGCTTTTAATCACTGTGGACCTACACGGTGATTTGTTTATGAGATGCCCAGGGAATGGGACGGGATGCCACACACAGGTATTTTCGCCACAGAGAGAGGTAAATCATTGCTAAACTTCATTAATGGGGCCTAATTCAGCAAGTTACTTGGGACGTGCTGAATACTGAGCACGTGAGGAGTTGTACTGATGGGCTCCAGAACGGTGGAGAGACCCTGGCTTATGTCAGCGGTCCTGCAGGGAGGGAGAGTGTGGGGCTGTTGCAGGAAAGCTGGCCTCTTCACAGCCAGCTGGGATGTTTACAAAGTTTAGAAAGCGGGAGCAGTAATTACCATCACACTGAATAAGAAGGGTGGGTGGGGAAGATATTTCTGGTTTTCCTCACACCCCCTCCTAGCAATATCACTAACATGAGTACTCCCATAATGCGCAATATAATGGTATCCCAGCAACCGTGCTGAAATAATACTATTTTGTACTTTATGTATAGAGCGGTACCTGCGCAAAACTCAAAGCCCTTTACAAAGACGACAGCCATAATTATCCTAAGGGCTAATTTTGTAAATTAGGGAGGCATTGGAATACCAGTGATGTTTTTGCCAATCAGAGGGAACAGATGTGTATTTGTCCTGAAGTCATTATTTATTTATTTTGGCCAAGGGCAGGTTTCAGTATGCTCTTCTGGACGGCTTCATCACAAAATCAGTCTTGATTACCCTGCATGGCAGAATAGTGTTGAGCTCACAAAGAGGCACCATCTTTCTGTGTTTCGTTACATGATATTATTTAGAGATCCAGAACTCTCTTGGTTGCTGTGCTCCAGCATACCTTTAATCTAGTCTTTATTTTGCCACTGCTAGGTCGCGCAGTTAGACAGCGGGGTATGCTTTCCTGTTTGCTTAGCTGGAGCCATTGCACTTTAATGTTTACTAGCACTGCTGAGAAAAATTCCAGCAGGATTGGGTTGGTTTTTTTCTCTTTTTCCACTAGCATTTGCTTATTTGTCAAAACCGAAACGTTCTGAAGAGATGGTTTGCTTTTGACAGTTTTCCTTCACAACCCAGGAAGCCTTGGGATCAGCCAGCACAAAGGCTGGGCTTCTTAGGGCTCTTGGCATTGCACTGCCTGTGGGGAAGAGAGCCAAGGTGTCTGCTCCAGAGTCCTAGTCCCATGGCTTTTTCTTTTTATAGAGAATTTTAAAATATGTCTCTTTTCAGAACAATACCAAATTTTGAACCATCTAAATTCTCTTTTAAGCAGAATCATCTTTCAATGCAGAACTGGAATATTTATGCACTTAACACGATTGCCAGAGGCACCAAAGTACAAAGGAGTCCTTTTTGGAGTTATTATCCAACACTTACTTGTATTACAAATGCTAATGCAGTGTCTTTCTAGAACATGTGAAATAGAAGGTCTCCTCTTATTGACACATTGCCACCCAGATGGCCAAGTCTAACTGGAAATGAATGCACCTTATTTGATCTTGGATATATCCTAGATGCTTCTCACTGGCTTTTCCGATCCAAATACCCTCCAAGTTTTAACAGCCATGGTATTTTTAGACTTCTCTAGCATCTTCCATCTTAGAGCTCTGTAGCAGGCCATGGAGGTGGAGGAAACATTACAAGCCCCCATTTTGCAAATGAGAAGGCTGAAAGCTGGAGGTTGCCAAAGATCACAGTGCGGTTCCAAGGCAGCATGAGGAGAGCAGGACAGATGGCCACCCTCACAGGAGAGAGAAGCCGTGTTATTTCTGGCACACTCAGGCACCTCCATTCTGCCAGCCTCCCCTCTGGAAGCTGGGATGGCTATAGAAGCCCTTCATTTTCTGTCCAGAAAATTCATGTAACGCTACTTTGTGCTGTGAAACAGAATCCTCACTTTTCCCCTAAGAAGGCTGCATTTCAGGACTAAGCAAAAGGACTTTCTCTGGGTGGCAAATGTGCCAAAAGGGAAATATTTTCCTGGCAAAATACTGGCATCCCTAACCGTGCTAACAGCAAACAATCTCCGGTCCCTCTTTCCCCAGCTTCAATGTCCTTAATGGAGGGGACATGTTAAAAAACAGTGACTACTTTGGCTGGAGTGAGCCACTCAAAGTAGTTTCTGCCTAGTCGGTTGGCCCTTGGGGATGCGGGCAGCACTGATGCTAGGAGCAAATGCAGAACCACACTGAGAGCAGAGCTCCATATCCCTCTTGTGCTCCAGCTGTGCCCTACAGGGATTTAGAGACCAAGTATTTCATTTATCCTGCAGAAAAGACTATCATATTTTCTCAGGAGCTTGATATTGAGCAATGACATTCATTGCAGGGTACAGAGAACTTCAGCATCCTAGGCTGTTACCATTTATAGCGTTTTGGGAATCAGCGAAACCCTCTGCCTGTATATCATCTGTTACCATGGCCTGGAAGCATTCACTACCAGATAGAAGAACGGCTGTAATAAAGTAAAAGTTGTAGTAAATACATGGCATGTAGCAGCACACTACATTAGAACCGCTATGAAAAGCAAATCAACCACATCCATTTCTTCCAAAACTTCCCGCCATCTGCACACTGAACAATGATCTAATTTTGCTGGTGGCCTGGCAGAAGTTCTTCCTCTCAAATTAGTGGGGCTGCACCTGCTTAGTACTGGTGAATTTGACTTACAAGCATAAAATGACTTTTGCATCTCCAGGTCTGTTACCATTGCAGTTCATGGACTATGAATGATTAACTACAGTCATCTGCAACAGAGGCATCTGCTTTGGCACATGAATTCAGTTTTTGAGCTGCAGCTGAATTCAGCACTTGAAAATCATTTCAAATGAAGTCTTCTAATTCTCATTTTGATTTATTTTGGTAATAGAAGAAGAAGTGACAAGGAACTGCACTTAGACTCCTCCTTTACAGGAGGACTCAGGAGTGCAGTTCCTTGTCAATTCTTCTATTACCAAAATGAATCAAGGTGGGAATAGCAAGCAACACCTCCTCTTGCCCTACTAATTCTTGTGGATGATAAGTTCATTTGGCTAAAAACCATTCTTATTTATAAGTATTTCCTTCTGCCTTCCCATTTATAGCTTTCTAGGTCTCTCTGATGTAGTCTTTAATGCCCACTGTTGGGCATGACAGTTAAAGAGAAACTGGCTGTTTTTGAGCTGTTTGGTAGTATGCTAGAGAAAAGTCAAACCCTCTGCCTGTCCATCTGCAGCTATGCTGTGTAAAATCAGGAGAATAGCTATGCCACCTGAATCCACAGTAACATAACATCAAAAAACCTAGAATATATGTGATCATCACGAACCCCAAATGGAAATGGAGAGTGACCGCGGAGCCGGGTTGGAGCACTAGGAAGGAGTATGCCAAAACATATGGGGGTCCGGCATGGATGGGACAAAACTGGTCCTTGAGGCCATCTTTAATGTGCCACTTCTCCTACAGCCAACAGACTGAGCTGTGTGGAAGAAGGAATAACTGGGATTAACAGAAGGTTAACGACACATGGACCCAATTAATGTCACGGGACTAAAATACAAAAGGCCCATGGGTTACCAATCCAGGATGCTATCTTTTTTCCAGCAAGTGCTTTGTTCTGATGTTTGTACGCCTAGATATATGTATTTTACTCTAGAACTATGTCCTGGGTTGAGAGACACAGGACTAACTTTTCTTCTAATACTGGGGAAAATTGTACTTCTAGAAGACTCCAGTGTCTGAATTTGTGAAAATATTTACTTTATAGCCAGCCAGGCTCTGTGGGATTCAAGGT
>JAOXJK010000001.1:68255806-68272239 GCA_025774025.1 Xenus cinereus
GTGGGGAGGGGTCATCGGGTGATAGAATAATTGTCTAAACAACAATAGACTGTTATGGGTTTTCTCAAACCATAACAAACTACTTTCTAGGCATTCTTCTGCTTTGTGAGTCCTCTCATGTTAATCATTGTTCTTGTGCTTTTCTTGGTCTGCGTTTGCATAGCACCTAACAGAATCCGGTCTGGTGTGTTGAGAACTGAACTGCTACAGCTGTGGAAGAGACTGACTCTGGAAGGAGGAACGCTGATGGAGTTCAAGGGTTTTTTTTCAGATGTGAGTTCCAAGATTAAGCTCAAATGTCTAAAGAGATGAGTTTACAATGCAACCATTTCGTCAACTGAGGCTTTCCATGCATTTTGGAACACAATACGTTTCAGCTAACTATTTGTCAAATTTGGATGGAGTTTGGTCAGCAAATAATTAAAATAAGAGACAGATGGTAAGACAGTGCAAGACAGCATGACAGAAAAAATGCAGTTTCCTTAGGAAATCAGGATCACACAGACAACAGTAAAATGGGACATTTGGATTCACATGATATTTTCTCATTCTACATCTTTCCTTCTGACAGTTTACACTTTTCCAGAAGTAACCCGCCCCCTTAGTGTTTTTTCCCTTCTGAATTATAATTGTGTTTCTTATGCAATCATAAACGCAGTCACACCTTCCAAATTCTGAGAGATGGAATTACAGTGATAAAGTATTTGAGATTAGAAGAGTAAACACAAAGCACATTTATGATACTGTCTTGATAATAGACATTATATTGCAATGCTCTTGCATATCCAGAAAAATCTTCTATGTTATGATTCTGCTAGATAAGTTATATGATTTTCTAATTGTGTGTCATTCTCCTTCACATTTTTTTTGAGCAATACCAATTCCAGACTCCATATAAACCCACAAATTACCATCCTAAGCAACCCGTTTGGTCGTATAGCACCATCTTTAGTATTAATACATCCCCGCTTAGGAAAGATTCATTCAACAACCTATGGAATTCAAATCACTATCTAAAATTATGCATTTTTCTGGTCTCTTCCTACTCACAAAATGCAGTAAATTGTCTAGGATTGGTGACTTCTACTGTATCTTTGTTCCCACAGGAATATGCTTTTTGTTTAGGACTATTCCATACATAGATTCTCTGAGACTTGCTCGTTACTTCCAAACATGTAACTGAGATTTCATTCCTTCACTGAGAACTTTTAACATCCAGAATCCTCTCACCTCTTTAGTACACATTTTCTGAGCCAAATCCATCACTATCCAAAACCCACTTCTTTTTTTTTTTTTTTTTTAAGCTGGGAAATGATAAAAAAATCTTCAGCAATCTTTTAACGAGATCACTTAATATTACTTGTTTTGCACGAGAAAAGAGTTGCTAGCCATGTTGTTCTGACCAAATTTAGTTCTACTATTATTTTCTATTCTTCCTGCACCTCCAGATGGATTTGTTTTTATACAACTACAAGTGTGGAACTGCTGAAATGGGATTTGTAGGTTCAATTTAGGTTTCTATGAATTGAAACTTCCATGCTGGTCTGAGTCATTATTTACTTTCCAACTTCAGATGGCAATTAGCAAAAGAGATTTGAACTCTTCTCAAACATAATATATTTTGTTTTGACATTTCCAGAGTTTTAAATCAGATTTACGCTTATAAGCCAGCTTGGTGGTTTCAGTCCCCAGCCCTGCTGAAACATGCTTTGAAGGATAACAGTGTTTGTTCAAATTGATATTCAATAGATAATGGAGAAGCAATAACCTCTTTATACTAAGAAATTATATTTATGTAAAAAACATCTCTAAGTTATTCTAAGTGGCTAAAGATTTCGAGTTCCTAGGCTCTTTTCCTAGCTCACTTCTGAATACCAGTGGCAGAAAATGTATTGTGGTGCACTGTGGTTTATTCTTAAAGGAATATACACCTGACTGCACTATCTGCTTTGCTAAACATTGCTTATTTCTTCCTCAGCAATAAATGAACCATGTAAAAGCTATGTCAAATGTGCTAACACTCACAAAATGCCTTCCAATAAAATATAGTAGCAAAATACACAAGGAAAAGTACCCACGATACACCTAACTGGTGTTCTGTGCAATGGAGACATAGCAGGGACAAATGCTGCTCATAAAATGTGCAAATTAATATGACGATACAGATGAAGCAAAACTGTATTCCCATCTCAAGCCAAACATATTTCAGGCTCAGCAAACCCCGCTTGTGCATTTTTTTCCCTTTCATATTCCAGTTTAAGCAGAAGCAGAGAACCCCACAAATCCCATTAGAAAGTATATTCTTGCAAGACTTCCAAACTATTTTAGGATGTTCTGAAACTTTTGATAAATACAATTGAAATAGATTTTTTTTGTGTTCCTTTCTGACCAAGCTATACGAAACACTTCAAGATACTTTTTAAGAGCAAAATCTCTCACACAAGAGAATAGTTTTTATAATAAGATTAGTTACAAAACAGTTCCCTTTTCTTTCTTCAGTTTCAAAGAAGCCGTCTCTCTGAGGCCATCTCCTTCCTTAGCGTTTCAAAAGGTGAGATTTGTTTATATGCAGTAGAGAATTTTAAGGCCTCAGTTTACCACAATTCCTAGTGTAATGATATAGGATATAAATATTGCAGAGGCCATTTGTTGGCCCTTTGTACAACCCTATGCCCGAATATCACATTTAATAAAACAAAGGCAAAGTAGTGATGGGAAAACTACTTCATCTCCATCTTGGAAATGTTCCACCAGTTTAAGTGTTATCCCTCTCTTTTTTCTTTGTCTTTCCTTTCTCTCTCTCTCTTTTTTTTTTTTTTTTAACCCATTGCCCATCTGGTATACGACATCTCTGCATAGACTCTCTCAAGCAGATCTGCTTTCATATGTGCTGCAGTAGGATCTAATGTAAACACAGCAAGCCAATTAGGTCTACCTGGAAAAATGCAAAAATAGACAGATGAAACCATGAAGATCTATGAAAAACTGAAGCAGAATACTGCCAAGTTTTCGGTATATAACATACTTCTCAAATCTCCCGCTCATTGGAAATACTGCATAATAGGCTGCCAGCGCCCATATCCTGAGATAACTTGCACAGAATTTCTGCACAAGCAAAAAGGATTCCTCTTTTCTCTGTTGAAGGGCACCATTTGATAAAGTCTCCCTGAAAAACTCCCCTTCAGCTATTAGCAGCTGAAAGATTGTGTTTTTGCTGGATAAATCCTAGGTTACACAGACAAAAACATCACGTCATTCGCAAGGCCAGTATCAAATGTAGCTGTAAATCATGAAAATTCAGCTTTTACTCATAGATCATCACTTGTAATTTTGAAAATTTATGTTTAGCTAAATAATCTTCCACACCAAGAGTGAGAAATTAAACCCCAGCTTTACAACTGTATTTCAGCACCATAGTAACTACTCGGCATGCTGTTTTTCACAGGATGTAGGAATGCACTCCAGGCTCTGGCTGACCAGTCAGGTATATTATTCTCAGTTTCAGTAGCTGGAACCAGACGGTCCACTGTTGCACGGGTCAAAACTATCTTTACTGCTAACAGTATCTCCCAAATTGTTCCATATTCGGATAGGCTGATATTCACTTCCTATCTGTTTCAATGGGCTTGGACCGCAAAGCGTGATGCACGCTCGTAGCACGGCGTCTTCCCTCTCCATCAGCTTCACTCCAGACAGCCTGCCAAGTAAAGAGAGTTACCAAGGAGCTTGCAGAGCCCATGCCAAAAGCTCTGCCACTGTATATGCCCTGTCACTTAAACTAGCTAGCTCCGGGGCAGCTGATTGTCCATCAATCTGTCCACCAGGGATGGTTGGGAACAGCTGGGGACAAATCCCTGATGGAAAGTGCAGCCTGTTGCTGAGGGGAAATGGGACCAGGTGATGGAGATCAACAGATTGCAGCACCCACTTTAAATTGCAAGCCCTGGGCTGCTTAGGTTAGTTTACGTTTGGAGGGTATGTCCTTCAGCAAGTGGAAAAACTGCTCAGAAATTAGAGTGGTGTTCCTAAAAAAGAGTTGAAATTAATTCACTGCCTGGAGATGAAATAGGAAGCATGATGAAAAAACCTAGCGTGCTACAAGGTTGTTGAGGAGCTGTGGCCCTCATCTGGCACCTCTCCTTCTCTAACTTCTTCTGGGACAGCTAAATAAATCCAACTGCCACTTTGCTTCATCAACAAGGGAAAAAACTTTTGGTTTGCAAGGACAGAGAATGAAGTGGTTGTTCTCCTGAAGTAGAAGCAGCTGTCTGGCTGAGGCAGGGCGAGGACTGTGGAGCTCTGTCAAGGCAGTAGAAGACCTGAGTTCTGGAACTTTTCCGGAGCCTCATTCGGCCCAAAAAGATGGACTTCTGCTTTGGCTGGAAATGGATGTACATCACAACCACCACCATCGGAACGAAGGGTCAGAAAGCTGGGAAGGAGTCCTGCTGCAAAGGTAAAAGCCCTACACGTATATATTTATTTATTTATCTGACATGGATTTAAAAATATAATCTTGCTATGTGTGGTGCCTGTTTCTGTAGCAACAAAAATTATTTTATGGTGTTGCTTCCGAAGCAAATAACGATTTCATGCCTGGATATGCAATAGGCATTTTCATGTCTTGCCCTCATTTACATCAGTTCCATTAATGTAATACATATATGCAGTTATGATAGTGTAAAGTAACCAAAGAAGCAGTAAGAGCTATTTTCCAGTATATAATCCTGAAGGAGAGAATTCAAGGAAGGCTTTATCTTCTGGCCCAAGTTAAAGGAGCAAAGGAGAATCCTTTGGGGATTGCAAACTGGACTGGCTGGGGCAATTTTTCTGCTCTGCATTTCTTGTGTAGAGAGCTGCTTGAAAAATTTCCAGCTAACGTTTTTTTTTCTTTCTGTTGGAAAATGCCAATTCATGCAAATCAACAAGGTTCATGGGAATATGTTGATTTCTTTTTTTTTTAAAATATTTTCATTGCACAAAAAAGTAAAAAGTGAATGGTGATGACAAGGTCAAGGAATGTTCTGATATTTCATTTCAAGCTTGTCAGTTTTAACATTTCATCTTGCATAAGATTTTAAACAGAGGCAAAAATGAAACATGATTTATTTAAATAAGAAAATCACTGTATTGTCAACTCTTGCAATTGTGCAAAGTTGGAAACAGGTATGCTGAAAATACCAGATCTTTTGTGGAGCTCCAAAAATCTGCTGCTGTTGTTTCCTGGGTACAGGAGCTTGAAATGGGAGTGGGCAGGGCTGTGAATGCCCACTGGTTACCCACTTGAGGAACTAAGGCGTTGCTGTTATTGATGGGTTTAAAAGAAGTCTTTGGATCGCTTGTGTATTTCTAAGCCTGAAACTGCAGTTCCTTGCGAATGCTTTTCATAAAGCTGTGGTATACAAGCTTTGGGAGAAGATGCTTTATGAAAAATCTAGTCTGAAGCTTAAACTCACTCTTAGCCCTTCCAAATATGTATGCATCTATCCTGTTGTGATGAAAGTACCACATCATCAGTTTTGTTGTTAATTAGCTGTCTCTGCTCAATAACATGACTAAGCAAATTCAGGTGCTTCAGTTGCTGCGCTTTGCCTTTTATTAGTAAAATGATTTTGATTTCTTGGAGGGTGGGGTTTTTTTTTGTGGAGCTGCAGTGAGTGGTCTTAAAACGCTTGAATGTTTTGTTTTTTACACTTGCAATAAGTATTAAGAGATTTGCTTGTCCTTGAGAACAAAATATACATGGACATGAAACGCTTCTAGAGAATAAAGTGCTTTTTTGTTAATTTTAACACTTATGATCAATTCCTGGGCTAAAAGCATTTCTTCTGGAGTTAATCTAACTGAAGCAAGGAATCAATTTCAAGTCAATTTAGTGAAAACCTGCTCTTGAAAAATGGCTTTTACAAAGAAAGTGTCATTTTTGTGACAGGACTATACATGGAGTACTTCCCCATATGCAAACCATACCTATATTCAGGCCAGAAATGTTAGATTCAGAAGACACCTCTTGTTTGATGAGGGAACAAGGGCAACTCAGAAGGTCAAGTGTTCTGTGAAGTTATGTATTGAGGGTGGCAGTCAGACCCCCTATCTGAGCCTTGATGGGAAGCTCTCATACTCATCCTTTTCTATACCAAGGTAGAAAAGCCCAACGTGAACACCTATTTAACAACATGGGGTCAGCCCTTTAGAGGCTTCTTGCAATCCCACCTCAAAGGCTCCTCCCACCATGTAAACCAGACACTTTCTCTTATTTATCTAGCTTTCCTCCTAACATTTCATCCATACCCAAGGCTCCAAATAGCCTCCTTTATCAGTTGTTTCCCCAACGCCTTTCCTACATGCTTTGGGGCACAAGTATCCAATCTATGTCTCGAAGTGCTTTGTGATGGTGTTTCCCATATAGGGTTCTTGGCTTTGAAAAACGACTTTTCCAGAAATCATCACGTGGCCAAAGCTGTGTGGCAAAATGCACAAGATGAAGAACTAGGGTTTTGGCCTACGGTTCACTTGGGATCACAGACGCAGCCCTAACACACCATGGCAATTCTTTGCTGTCCCCCTCTCTGGGGCTGAGCTGGGCCATCTCCTCCTCTGTGTGCTAGACACAGCACAGGGAAGCGGCAAGAAGAGCAATGAGGTCTTAGGAAGTGAGAGAGGAGGGTGGGAGGACAGGGGTTTCCAACCAGGGCAGAGAAAAGGGAGAGCAGAAAGTGAAATATGCAGGGGTGGGTACACAGTTGCCTCCTACCCATCTTTGCATTGCTTGTGCCTAGCATGACGTGACTCTCATTGCTGCGTTAGCAGTAACTCCAATAATAGGGGAGCTGGGGAAAGAACCGAAGATGGGAACTGAAGACAATGCTGAGGAGATTGATGTCAGTGAGGGAAAAGTATGCAAGGGGACTCCCAGGTGAAGAGGTGCAGCCCTTGCTTGCTACAGACTGTCCCTATTCGCTTGTCAGACCCAAGCAACATGCAGATCCTAGGAAAAGCGGCTTTTTTTAAAGGGATGTGAATGATTTGATGCCATGAAAACAGAGGTGGTGCCTGGCTGCAATCAATGGAAAGCGCTGAGAAACCTTCCTAGGTAGAAAATGTTCTGTACTTAAGGTTTAATATTTGAACTAGTCAGTGGGGTTTTTTTTTGTCGTTATTGTTGTTCTTCTAGACTTCTGGCTCGACTCATTTGTGAGTGGCTCTTCTCCAAGAAAAATGTTATGCTGTTTCTATGGGATACACAACAAATCAGAAAGTGGTTGTGGTTTTTTTGTGATCTGATAATCCTACTTCCCTTACATGCCAACGTATCCTACTATGTGATCTAGTTACTATCTCTTAGCTTCTGATCCTATATTTTGATACAGCAGCCACCAAAAACCCATGTATGTAAACACCACCGTGCCGCCTAGAAAATATGGAGTTTAGCAGCACATAAATTCCCTAAAGCCACAAAGTCTGTCTCAATAAGAGACTTGGTATGCATAGGTTCAATCAGACATATGCTGGAGAAAGAAAAACATGAAGAATGATGCGAGTTGGTGTCAGAAGGTCTGAAAGATTGATGTCACTTTGCCTTGCTTCTGATAGAGGACTCTCTCACCAGGTTTGACTGATTTCAGTCCCTGCACGTTTCAGTACCAATCTTGACAGTCTTGGTGACAATATCTGAAGTGATAATGAAGTGTAATTCCATAGTCCTGAGCTCTAGCTAAAGAAAACTTTGTCTCATTATCTTGAACCGCCCCTGCAAATCTTGGTGCCGAACCTGTACAAAAAATTGCGTCAGGCATTGAAGCCCCTCCAAACAGGGAATATGATCATAGCGGCTTATAAACCAGGACAAAAAAACTTCACTTTGACAGTTCCACATGTAGACAAGTCATTTGATACCATCCAGGCAGTATTGTAAGCTTGTGTTTTGTTTATGTATCCCTGATGTGGGAAATGGAAGATAGACAGCTCTTGGAGATGTACTTTGAGAGTGGAATTCCTTTCCAGGTATTTGCTCTAAATCACAAAATACTAGGTTTAAAATTGGGACAGTTGTACAAAAAAGTATTCTAGAACAGTCCTCATGCTCCAAGTTAACACTGTCCCTTTCTATTCCAGAGTAATTTTCTTGTCTTCTGGGAACATCGGCACAGCTCTTTGCAGGACGTGCTCATCTCGGAGCTGGCTGTCATAGCAATGTGCTGAAGATGAATTACATTTAATGTATTTCTAAGGTTGTGCTTGCTCATCTTTGTCCATTAGGAGAACAAATTCTGCACATCTTCCCTGACCTAACTGTAGCTGCAAAGCCACTATGTATGCAGGCAGTAATACTGGGGGAAGGTCCTTTGGCCTGCACAACAGACTTAAATATGTCATCTGGCTTAGGCTGTCCTGACCAAATAACTATGTGGAGCAGGGTGGGTATATATAGTATTTTTTACTAGTAAATCTTCACACTTCCAATAAAAGTAGGGATGCTTTTTGCCTAACTCATTGCTTTGTAGTGACTTCTGAATTGTTTTCTGTCTATAACCTTGGTTCTTGAAAGGAGGCGCCCTTAATTCTCAGCGCATCCTGATGCTCACAGGCAAGCTTAATGTCTCGACCCATTTTGTTGGCATAGGAAAAAGGCATCGGGTATACATCTAAGGGCTAATAAGTACCACTGGGATATTGCATGAAGATGTTCTCTTAACCACAATCATTCTCTGGGACAGAAGCTTCTATGGGGTACAGCTATTTCAGCTGAGTGCTTCAGTGCCAATGGGAAAAGCACAGGGAGAGAGTTTAAAATGGACTGAGGGGGGAAAAAAACATTTTCTTTAAACCAACTTGCTGAGTCTCCTACATTCCATTATGAAACATTTTCTACCCTCCAGTCTTTTTAAAGCAAGCATGTGAGCCTGCCCCTCGCCACATAAAGAGCAGAAAGTTCTTCTACTTCTGTCAGAAGCCACCATGCTGCACGCTTCCAGAAGGGTCCTGGTGTATTCCTGGGTCAGGTACCAAACATGTCCACCCTCTGCTCCAAGGCAGTACCAATCGGCATCATTGCCAATACTTGGCATTTTGTCTTGCTAAACCACAGTGCGAGTTACTGATTTAGCAGTGACAAAAGCTTGTACTATAAGTAATCTGCATAATATCCAGACTGTTTGCACAGGGACCCATGGGTGCTGATCTGCCCTTTAACACAAACGTGCTTAAATTGGGACACAGGTATGCAATATCCAGCCGAGACTACAAAAATAGTCTCTGGTGGGAATTATTTATTCAGGGCTCCCGGTGACAGCACTTTCTCTTGTAGAAACAGTCATCTTTGAAAGCACTGAAGTCCCATCCTCTGGACTGCACGGACTTCCTAGTAGCGCAAGTCCCAGTAATTTGTGCTCGTGGTGTTTGACTGCATTGTTCTTTGAACGTCCTGCAGTGAAGGTGTTTCAGGCCAGCACATCCTAGTCCTGCGTGGGCTTGTGTGCCTAGCAGGTTTGGGGCCTGGGGAGGGGCAGAAATACCTCAACAGTGAGGTGGGAGGAGATGCAGGAGCACTGGGGTGTGTTTTATGGGATATAGTGAAGACACCTGAGTAGCGGACTCTGGTTGTCCCAGGCAGGAGCACCCAGAGTTGAAGGCTGTGTGAATCCTCGTGTCTTCAAGATTCGTCACAGACAACATGCTCTGTTGGGTGCCCAGTGAATGGACAGGAAACTTGACTTTGAGGATACTGCCAGAGCCGTTTGGACAATGTGGTAAAGGTACAGGTGAAGAAACAACCTCCTTAGCTAAAAATATTCTCATTGTTGGCTCTGTCTTCCCTGGGAAACAGGAGCTTTTATCATATTCTCCCCTCCAAACATTTCTTTGGTATGGCAGTAGCCTCTAGAATGATGTTTCTCAGCCTGTGGTTTCTCAGTTGCTGGTAGTTTGTGTGATATCTGGAAGCGGTGAACAAAACAATCAGCAAAAAAAAATAGAGGAAAAAATTGTAAAGTGATAACAAAGGTGCCCTGTGTGCATGACAAATAGAATGGTGGGGGGGAGGCAACTAAAGATAAGCCTGCCTCTTTGGCAAACACTGCAGAAAGATTCTTTTTTTAATACAAGAAAATTAGTTTGACACAAAAGTATACTGAGGATAAACTAATCTGGATGCCAAGGAGGTAGATAGCAGTAAAAGAAATCTCATCTGATTTTTTTTGTTTGTTTGTTTGTTTCCCAGTAAATGTATTTCCTCAGCAACCCTAAATACACTCTGTTCTATATGGTATATGCTGATATATCTTTTATTTCCTCCAAACCATTTTTACACAATTATAACCCAAGCTGACATGTTCACATGTGGAGCCCCCCACTGCTGTGACGTTCAACTATTTAAAGGTCTGAAAGCATTTAGCCTCCCCAGGCTTTGTTGAAATACTGATATATTCTAATAATCCTATTAGAGGTGAAGTGACTGACCTAAGGTTGCACAAGAAATCTCTGACAGATGGGAACCTTGAATTCAAGTCACTAGTTTTCAGAGTAAGACATCTATTCCTTAATGACAACTTCATCGTAAGACGTCGGGAACCCAAACAAATTAGGACCACAAAAATTCGGATAGGCACTACATCATCTTGTTTTCTTTGTACCAGCTGCTTTGTGTACAGTCTTTCCTAAATAAAGAAGGAAGTTCATCTCCCGTTAAGGCTACCTTGCATCTTGCACAGGGTAAGAACATGCAAACATATGGCTGTTGCCACACAGCAGCTAATAAAACGTGTGAAATTAACGTCTGCCCCATGATTAGTTATCTGTGTAACCCTCAGCAAGCATTGTGTCGCACTTGCAAAGCAAATTTCCTTGCAGATACAAAGTGGGAGAACCAAACCATTCTGCTGGGCTGGTATCTAAGCCTTCATTTGGGCTTGAAGCCAACTGAGATGGCAAACCTGTCTCCAAAAATCAGTGGTCCATAACATTCTTACAAGCAAATGGCTTTCTGCTGACATATAAAATATAATCTATAGAAGCATGCAAACTATAGAAGTGGTTTGTAAGAAAGGCAACAAAAGAAAACTCCTCAGAGAAAGTGCATTCCGGGAAAGCTCTTAATTTTAAGGACAAACATTCCCCTGAGTCATAACTACATTTAACTTCCATATGTTAGAGAAGGAGGAGAAAGAAGAGGAGGTTGTGGCATAAATGAAATGGGAGGTTCCCCTAGTAAAAACTTCAGATGAGCAGTTGCTCCATCAGGCATCTGCTTGTAGGAATATGCCAGACGAAAACTTTGCATCCATATGGTGCGCTGCAAACAAGGCACTCGACAATATACAAACATCAGCTGATTCTTGCACATCTTTTTGGTTTGCCTTATGGCAAACAGTAGGGAGTCCTGTAACCGAAGTTGTGGATGCCCCATCCCTGGAAGCGTTCAAGGCCAGGTTGGATGGGCCTTGACCAATTTTGTCTAGTGGGAGGTGTCCCCTGCCCATGGCAGGGGGTTTGGAACTAGAGGATCTTTAAGGTCCCTTCCACCTCTAACCATTCTATGATTCTGTGAATCTCTGCTGGGGCTTTCTGGCTCTTAACATAATGAAAGAGGAAGCAGGAGATAAAAAGGTACATGTTCTCCAGGGGCTGGGAGTAGTTGAGGCAGCAAACAGTTAACTGACTTGCTAAGACCACACAAGGAGCAAACTATTATCAATAGTCCTCAGGCTCCTATTTCCTAGTCTGCAGCTCTCGTTAGCAGATATGGGACTTCTCACATTAAAAACTCTAGGATTGCTCTACATAAACCATCGTAAAACTCGGGAACTGCATCAATGCACCCACTGGATGTCCAGGTAACCCTCTTGCTACCTGTGCACCTTATGGCACCCAGGAACGTAGGCAAAGAACTCATCTTACAACTCAAGTCCTCAAAATAAGCCAACCTGTGCTTGAGCACAAGTAGGCTGCACATCTTCTTGCTTTAGTGATTTGACATATAGCCCTCTTAACTGAGAGACTTACAATATCAAGGCTGCGTGTTCAGGTTGGTAGAGCTCTTCTGAAGAACACTCTGGTCCTACAGGGCTTTTGATAAGGATGTTTTAAAGTGCAGCAGTGCAGCTGAAGTATTTGTTTACAGTGAGAGAGTTCTAAATTTTCCTCTGGCTACAGTCAGATTAGGTTTTTTGTGCTTTAGAAATTACTCCTAGAAGTCTGGGTGACTGTTTGGAGAAAAAAAAAAAAATCAGAAAAACAACCACACACAGAAAAAAAAAAGGCACAAAAAATCCCAACCAACTTAAAAAAAAAAAAAGATATCCAAACTTTGAATAGCTGTAGCTTGAAATTTTGTTAGACTTCTGAATAAGCATGCGTGTTTGTTGTTATTTCTCTTATGAGGGACATCTATCCTTGCTGCCAAATGGAAAGGATGCCCTATGGATGGCTGCCTATCATATGGCCCAGCAAGTACAGAACTGTGCCTTCTGGATAAAGTGCTCTTGCAAAAGAAAGAAGTAAGGCACAAGTAGAATAAAACATAAGCCAACAACATAAGGATGACATCAAGCTGAAATGTACCTGGCCAGATTTTGCTCTCTGGTTCACCAACTTCAGCTTGTGTGGTCAACACCTATTGCAGAAGTTTCTAGCTGATAGACTTTAAGACACAAGTCATCTGTTCAGCCTCAAGAAAAAAGCATCCCATACTGCTGTGACTGTGGTGAAAGGGGTGCTCTGCCAGAAAAACAGACTTTTAGTGCCATTATTCATTTTTTTTTTTTTAATACCTGTGCTGGGACTTCAAGTGCCACTTCTAATGGTTGCTTTTCTTTGATGCAGACCTTTGAAATAGATTAATTCCAGAAGCCTTTTGGATTTGTGGAAGCTGAATGCATATAAAGTCATCTAGATGGCTGACAGCCAGCTGCGGTCTTGTTTAGTCACAAAAGCATTGCCATCTCTCCTGACTTTACTGGAATTCTTCTGACATTTGCTACCTTTACCACAGTCCTGACTAATGGCAGCAGACACTCTGGAGAACCTCAGCTTTGTTTGAAAGCCTATGGAGATGGGTGTTCAGCCATCCTGATCACGCAGAAAAGTTTGACAACGTTGAGCGGGTGTGTTCTGAAACCTCACACCAGAAAGCAAAAATAAACTTAGTAGCAGTTAATCGAAAATGTGAATTTAAAAAAATAAATAAATAAAAAACCTCCTTTCTTCGGGGCGGGGGGGGCAGTAGTAGCATATGTTCAGGAAAGTGGTTGGTCCTGATCTGATGGTATCTGGAAGTCTGGAGCTAATAAGGAAGGGTGTCTTACGGGGAAAAAATTCGGCACGTAAAGTTACTGCACCGTGTGATTTGTTCCCTGTAGGACAGGAGCATACGAAATGCCCTCCTGGGTCAGACCAGCAGTCCATCTTAGGCAAAGCAGTTAGTCTCCGACAGCAGCAACAGGAGATACTGTGTAGGGAGAGTGTGCAAGCCCAGATGTTTTCTGTGGCCCCCTCCCCTCCTCGAGAATTGTGTTAAGGATGTTACAGGGCACATCCCTTTCTTCTGCTTTCAAAATGCATCTCTGGATATGTTATACGTGAACTTGTGTAAATCCTTTTTTGAACTTGCTGCCTAAGCTTTAAAACTCTAGCAGCTAGTTTCAGGATTTCACTACCCGTTCTGTAAAAAAATACCTGCTTGTGTATGTGTTAAGCCAGTCTTATACTAATTTCGCCAAGTGGCCTCATACTGTAGTATTCAATGAGCTCTGTGTTCATTTTGCTCACCATTTTATTGATCTGTAAATCTTGATCATATCTTCCCTCTACCTTTTGTTTTTTAATTGGGGAATCCCACTTTTTCCACTGTCTCATTGTAAAGCTGATGTTAAATCCCATTATTTTCTCATTCTCTCCCATCCATCTTGACGGCAGAACTTCATCTGATCACAAATGATCATTTCTTTTACTCTAGCCGGACTTCTGAGAGCTAAACATCCTGCAGAAGCACTTACAGGACTGTGTATCACAGGAGTGCAGGAACTCCCCTCCAACGTCCCCTTCTCTTACTCTATCCCAGGGAATTTTCTCTTTATCATCCACACTTTGCACTTGTATAGCTCCTTCTATTCAGGGACTTTAAGCATTTCTCTGAGATTAACAAAGCCACCTCTTTGTATCTCAGCATAGGATGTTGAGCAAGGAACCCAAAAATGACCCAAGTTTTCTCAAGGTTATATAATAAATAGTAGCAAAATTAAGAACAGACAGTAGAAAACTAGGACCAGAAGTCTCCTGCTGTCAACCACAGCTCACTGTGTTCAAGACACAACTTCTAGATAAGATTTTAATGTGATGTTACTTCAGAGCTTTACACCAACCTGACTTCAAGGTTAAATATTGAAACGTATGTATTTTTTTTTTCTGGCTGCTAATTAACTGTTGGTGTAGACACACTTGGACTTTAGAACTGTCATTCATTTCTGCGTGCATGTAAATGTGATCCTTGTACTTCTATTCACGTTAAAACTGTTCTCTTTAGCAGTTAAAATTCACTGAGAGTACCCTTGAACATTCACGTGAAACACACTGCAGGTCAGATTATGATTTTCTAGGAGGTGCAAAAAGGCAAGGAGATGCTCTCCTACTCTATCACAGGAAGAAAATCACTAAATATTCTGTATCAAACTAGTAAAGCAATTAGCTTTTTTCCTTTCTAAATAGATTTTAAGCTCACTGCTCAAAAAGGTTCAAGCTGTTCTCAAAATTGCCTGTATCTTTTCTTGTACAGAAACATGTTAAGGGAAAGCTTCCATAAAGAAATGTTTTTTCCCCGAGGTATTTTTTTTAACTCTTTTACTAATGGCATCAAATCTTTTAAAAACCTTGGAAATTCTTACTTGGATTTGAAGTTTTCCTGACTATCAGTGAAAGATATAATACTGACAATTCAGGATTCAAGTTCTCATGTGCTTAGTTCCTGGGCCTGTGCAACCAACCGTCCAAATGTCACAAAATAATGTGACATTATGGATTTGCAGACCGCTTCTGTATCTTTGCTAAAGATCAGACTTTCATCACTCATTATAGATGCAAAATTAATATGCCTCAGGTTCATATAAATACTGGTTTCATGCCCCTGCAAGCCACAGTGGAAATGCTAAATCAATACAGCTTTCAGAAAACTTTGAGCAAAGCCTTGAGCAGGAAAAATCTGACACAAAGGTGCCCAGTGTTGAGGGATGCATCCCCAAGAAAGGCAGCAGAGCTGTAAGACCCCCTTAAAAAAGGGCAGTTTTCTTTCTTGTAGCTGATACGCTAGGCAACAGTCAGAATGATTAACTTAACCCTTGCGTAGACCACTGAGAGTACCCAATAAATAGGTCCTAGTAAAGTTCTCAGTTCCACATACTTAAGGGCTTAAGCAAACAAAGGTTTGCTTAAGTTCAATTAAGATATCATGGCATATGGGATCGAGAACTACATATCAACCCATGCTTTTTTTTTTTTCCTGGTTTTCCCTGGGTAATGCACAAACAGAAGTCCAAATCTGGATAAACTTCTGGGATTTTAGGTTTTGACCAGAAATTATTTGATTTTTCAAGAGTCTGAAAAATTGTCCTTATTCTCACTGGGACAAACAGATTTTCCTCATGGCAATTTCAGATAAGGTGAAAAATACAAAAGGAGGCTGTTTGAATGGTATCGCAGCAAGAAAAGCAGAGAGCAGGGGGAATGGAGGAAAGGGAGAGGATGTTGCTTTAAAAAAGCTGAGTTAAACTCACTGTCTCAGTGAACATGAAATTGAAGTTACCCCTAAAAGAATTATTTTCCCCATAACTTGTTTCAGCAGCAGATGAACCCCAGAATGCTCATTTAATTCACTTGTTGCATTTGGGTGAAAACAGAAGAGATGACCTATCTGGTGGTGTAGTAGGGCTCTGGCTTAAGCTAGTTAATACTGAATATAAGCTTGTTTCAGTGTTGTATTGTTCACTGCATGCACTTAATACTCATCTGTGATGTGTCCCCACACAGTACATGTATTTTTTTTTAATATAAATTTTACAGGCAGAACCGTGCTAATTGTATCAAATGGTGCCTGTGGTGGTGGTAATGCGTTGAGCTTTGAGGGTGGGATACTTTTCACCCCTAGTCTAAACGAGGCGCCAGCAAATCCATCAGATGAGATTTATTTAAAAGACTCATCGCGTTGCTGCTCTTGCTGCAGCGAAGCAGGCTATAAAATTCCACCCAAGTTAAATAACAGCGTGCTGCTGAGCTGATGTAAATGCCAATGCACGAAGTGCCCTGCACTCATCGCTTGAGGCAGCCTCAGCTGGAATCTCAGCCTAAACAAAAGCTTCCTCGTGGCTGTGGGAGTGCTAAATCTCGGGGAAGATATTTGGCTTGGTTGTCTTTTTTTTTTTTTTTTTTTCCAAGAGTCTTACATAAAT